>JAGIQG010000043.1:23933-47334 GCA_024679065.1 Sphyrna mokarran | reverse complement strand
GTGTCTCTCTCTCTCTCTCAGGGTCAGTGTCTCTCTCTCTCTCTCAGGGTCAGTGTCTCTCTCTCTCTCTCAGGGTCAGTGTCTCTCTCTCTCTCTCAGGGTCAGTGTCTCTCTCTCTCTCTCAGGGTCAGTGTCTCTCTCTCTCTCTCAGGGTCAGTGTCTCTCTCTCTCTCTCAGGGTCAGTGTCTCTCTCTCTCTCTCAGGGTCAGTGTCTCTCTCTCTCTCTCAGGGTCAGTGTCTCTCTCTCTCTCTCAGGGTCAGTGTCTCTCTCTCTCTCTCAGGGTCAGTGTCTCTCTCTCTCTCTCAGGGTCAGTGTCTCTCTCTCTCTCTCAGGGTCAGTGTCTCTCTCTCTCTCTCAGGGTCAGTGTCTCTCTCTCTCTCTCAGGGTCAGTGTCTCTCTCTCTCTCTCAGGGTCAGTGTCTCTCTCTCTCTCTCAGGGTCAGTGTCTCTCTCTCTCTCTCAGGGTCAGTGTCTCTCTCTCTCTCTCAGGGTCAGTGTCTCTCTCTCTCTCTCAGGGTCAGTGTCTCTCTCTCTCTCTCAGGGTCAGTGTCTCTCTCTCTCTCTCAGGGTCAGTGTCTCTCTCTCTCTCTCAGGGTCAGTGTCTCTCTCTCTCTCTCAGGGTCAGTGTCTCTCTCTCTCTCTCAGGGTCAGTGTCTCTCTCTCTCTCTCTCAGGTCAGTGTCTCTCTCTCTCAGGTCAGTGTGTCTCTCTCTCTCTCTCTTCAGGGTCAGTGTCTCTCTCTCTCTCAGGGTCATGTCTCTCTCTCTCTCAGGGTCAGTGTCTCTCTCTCTCAGGTCAGTGTCTCTCTCTCTCAGGTCAGTCTCTCTCTCTCTCTCTCTCTCTCAGGGTCAGTGTCTCCTCTCTCAGGTCAGTGTTCTCTCTCTCAGGGTCAGTGTCTCTCTCTCTCTCTCTCAGGTCAGTGTCTTCTCTCTCTCAGGGTCAGTGCTCTCTCCTCTCTCAGGGTCAGTGTCTCTCTCTCTCTCTCTCTCTCTCAGGGTCAGTGTCTCTCTCTCTCCAGGTCAGTGTCTCTCTCTCTCTCTCAGGGTCATGCTCTCTCTCAGGGTCAGTCTCTCTCTTCTCTCTCTCAGGGTCAGTGTCTCTCTCTCTCTCTCAGGTCGTGTCCCTCTCTCTCAGGGTCAGTGTCTCCTCTCTCTCTCTCTCAGGGTCAGTGTCTCTCTCTCTCTCTCAGGGTCAGTGTCTCTCTCTCTCTCTCAGGGTCAGTGTCTCTCTCTCAGGTCAGTTCTCTCCTCTCAGGGTCAGTGTCTCTCTCTCTCTCTCAGGGTCAGTGTCTCTCTCTCTCTCTCAGGGTCAGTGTCTCTCTCTCTCTCTCAGGGTCAGTGTCTCTCTCTCTCTCTCAGGGTCAGTGTCTCTCTCTCTCTCTCAGGGTCAGTGTCTCTCTCTCTCTCTCAGGGTCAGTGTCTCTCTCTCTCTCTCAGGGTCAGTGTCTCTCTCTCTCTCTCAGGGTCAGTGTCTCTCTCTCTCTCTCAGGGTCAGTGTCTCTCTCTCTCTCTCTGGGTCAGTGTCTCTCTCTCTCTCTCAGGGTCAGTGTCTCTCTCTCTCTCTCTCTCAGGGTCAGTGCTGTCCAGTCTGTGGGTTATTTTGAACTCTGCCCCTGTAGTTGCCCTTTTCCCTGTGTTCAGTGTTGGGGTAGAGCAGTAGGAATTCCTTGTCCCTTTTCCCTGGGGGGGGTTTTCTCTCTCTCTGCAGTGAACTCACCTCCAGTCTCTCCGGATCCTCTCTCTCTCTGCAGTGAACTCACCTCCAGTCTCTCCGGATCCTCTCTCTCTCTGCCGCCCATTCACTGCTTCCGCCTCCAACACTCACCGCGCATGCCCAGTTCCCCCGGGTTCTTGGAGGAGTCCTCCCACAGCTGACTGGTGCTCCCTGGGATGCTGGAGGAGTCCTCCCACAGCTGACTGGTTCTCCCTGGGATACTGGAGGAGTCCTCCCACAGCTGACTGGTTCTCCCTGGGATACTGGAGGAGTCCTCCCACAGCTGACTGGTTCTCCCTGGGATACTGGAGGAGTCCTCCCACACCTTTCTGGTTCTCCCTGGGATACTGGAGGAGTCCTCCCACAGCTGACTGGTTCTCCCTGGGATACTGGAGGAGTCCTCCCACAGCTGACTGGTTCTCTCTGGGATGCTGGAGGAGTCCTCCCACAGCTGACTGGTTTCTCTCTGGGATACTGGAGGAGTCCTCCTAATGGCTGACTGGTGCTCTCTGGGATACTGGAGGAGTCCTCCTAATGGCTGACTGGTGCTCTCTGGGATACTGGAGGAGTCCTCCCAATCGTTGACTGGTGCTCTCTGGGATACTGGAGCCAAGTTCCGTACACGAGTTTGGCCTCAACCGGGATCTTGGACCTGTTGGGCTTTAACCTATTGTGAGACTTCTTATTGTGGATGAGTCCTCCCACTGTTGACTGCTCCACCTGGGGATACTGAGGGAGTCCTTTAACTCATGTAAAGGAGTGTGAAGATAGATGATGATATTGATGTACTTGTTTTTATCCTACAGGTGCTTTGGTCCACCTTGTTGTCTAACGCGGGGCAAACACATGATGGGTTGTGAGAGGGCTGCTCTTGGATATTTTTCGAGAGTATCCTAGTGCTTCACATCGTTAGTGTACGCTTGACCTGGACCATTTGATGGGCAACACGACAGCTCAGTGACTATCGCTGTGCTGTGCAGATACATGGATTTGGGTCTGTGTCTGTGGGAGTTTGCACATTCTCCCCGTGCTTGCGTGGGTTTTCTCCGGGAGCTCCGGTTTCCTCCCACATCCCAAAGATGTGCTCTTAGGCTGATTGGCAAAACAAATTCTCCCTAAATTGTCTCAAATTTGGTTTTTAATCCATAGATCTATAAATATGGACAGGGATCACGGGTAGAGGTGGGAACATTGAGGTGGCGGCGCGGGCTTGTTGGGCCGAAGGGCCTGTTTTCCTGTGCTGTTTTGTTCTTTGTTCGTGCACTCTGGGATGATGTGGAGACGCCGGCGTCGGACTGGGGTGACCACAGTAAGAAGTCTCACCACACCAGGTTAAAGTCCAACAGGTTTATTGAAGTAGCGAATGTCACTTGCTTTCTGGGCCCTGCCCCTTCATCCCCCCACATGTCAGATAACACGAGAGTGAAAACATGTCAGATGAGGGATAACAGAGGAGTTCTCTCACTGGCTGACTGGTCCCCTATTTAAGAAAAGATACTATTTCATTGGCAGGAGTTCAGAGAAGGTTCACTGGGATGATCCCTGGTGCGGAGGAATTGTCTTATGAGGAAAGGTCAAACAGGCAGGGACTCTATTCATTGGGATTCAGAAGAATGAGAGGTGATTTGATTGAAAGATTTGGGAGTGTTGCAGAGACGGGGGCGGGGGAGGGGGTGGTTGACAGGGTTACTGCTGAGAGGAGCCTTGGACCTGAGGGCTGAGTCTCAGAGTAAAGGCACATCAGACTGGGAGGTGAAGGAAGTTCTTCTCTCAGAGGGTTGAGTCTTTGGAACTCTTTGCCACGGGAGGCGGGGTGTCGGAGTCCAGGGGTCGGAGTTTATGGCCACGCTCGCCCTGAGACCAGAAAATCTCATCCGAGGTCAACTGACCTTTCCACGGTCCGTCCCTCGCTCCGATCCCGTTCCCCTGGCAGGCGGAATGGGATGGGGAAATTCAGCGCCCCTAGTGAATTGTTGCAAGTTTTGACGTCAGCTTTTTAATCGATCTCAACTTTACACTTCAAGAAAGTGGGGGCACGTTCTGTGAAACGGATGTTTTAATCCAGACCCGGGAACGTCACAGCTCACTGTCTGTAACAAGCAATTAATAGTTCCAACTTTGATTAATTCGCATTTACCAATCGCTTCAATGAAGCAAGTTTCATTATACCATCCATCATTGTCAAGCCTTAACGCGTCGCTGGTACAAATTAACGTCGTCACAGCTTGCGCCAGTGTTTAAATATCACTTCCCCTTCTCCACCCTCCACTTACTTCATTTAATGAGCTTTGCCCAGTCAGATGGACTTGGTGCTGACCTGCGAACGCTCTGAGAAGATAACCTCTTTTTCCATCGCGGCTTTTACGGTTCTTCCATCATTCATCCTTTTGTGTATATTTTGCGCTGCGATTTTTGATCAGTAAAAGGGAATCATGGGTGAGGGGCAGGGGAAGGACAGGAAAGTGAGCACTACTGGATCAGCCAATGATCATATCGAGTGGCGGAACAGGCTCGAGGGGCCGAATGGCCTCTTCTTTTATACGTCCATGCGTATCTACATATATGTTGCCTGGTACGGTGGGGAGGAAAGGCTGAGGGAACTTGAGGTCGTTTTCGTTAGAAAGAAGAAGGTTCAGGTGTGACCTAATTGAGGCGTAGAAGATGATCAGAGGGTTCGATAGGGCGGACAGCGAGAGCCTTTTTCCTCGGATGGAGATGGCTAACACGAGACGACATAGCTTTAAATTAAGGAGTGGTAGCTATAGGACGTTTTTTTCACACAGAGGGTGGTGGGGGTATGGAATGCGCTGCCAAGTAAAGTGGTGGAGGCAGGCACCCTGGAGTTATTTAAGAAATACTTAGATGGGCACATGAACAGAATAGGAATGGAAGGGTATAGAAAACTGATTTAAAGTAGGGATCACGAGCCTTGGGAGTCCCTGGGAAGTGTGTAAATAGATGATGATATTGATGTACTTGTTTTTATCCTACAGGTACTTTGGTCCACCTTGTTGTCTAGTGAGGGGCAAACACGCGATGGGTCGTGAGAGGGCTGCTCTTGGATTTTTGTCGAGAGTATCCTAGTGCTTCACGTCGTTAGTGTACGCTTGACCTGGACCATTTGATGGGCAACATGACAGCTCAGTGACTATCGCTGTGCTGTGCAGATACATGGATTTGGGGTCTGTGTCTTTGGGAGTTTGCACATTCTCCCCGTGCTTGCGTGCGTTTTCTCCAGGTGCTCTGGTTTCCTCCCACATCCCAAAGATGTGCTCTTAGGCTAATTGGCCAAACAAATTCTCCCTAAATTGTCTCAAATTTGGTTTTTAATCCATAGATCTATAAACACGGACAGGGATCACGGGTAGAGGTGGGAACATCAGGGTGGTGGTGCAGGCTCGTTGGGCAGAAGGGCCTGTTTCCTGTGCTGTTTTGTTCTTTGACGGATGTCAGAGGTGGGTTCTTTACTCAGAGGGTAGTAAGGGCGTGGAATGCCCTGCCTGCAGCAGTTGTGGACTCGCCAACTTTAAGGGCGTTCAAATGGTCAGTGGATGGGCATAGGGATAGCGTTGGAATAGTTTAGGATAGAGGGTCATTAGATTGGTTCCATTGGTCAGTGCAACATCGAGGGCCGAAGGGCCTGTACTGCGCTGTAATGTTCTATACATGAAAACTGTTTTCATACGATGGGATCCTTGCAGTAGTTTGCAGAGGAAGGACAACAAGAGCAACCTTTTGACTCAACGATCAGAAGTAATGACATAAAGCAGAAGGGGAGCCACTTGTACGTGAGTGTGACGCCAGTGTGACCACTGCGATGAATCTACAGCAGACGGGTAACTGAACCCTTCCCACAGTTGCAACATTTGCAATTTATTTATTAGTGCCACAAGTCGGTTTACATTAACGCTGCAATGCAGTTACTGTGACAAGCCCCAGTCGCACTGGGGGAGAACGTAGCATGTCTTTTGGAATTGCGGGAAAAAAGCGTGGCACCCAGAGGAAACCCACGCAGACATGGGGAGAACGTACAGTCTCCACACACAGAGTGACCCAAGCCGGGAATCGAACTCGGGTCCCTGGTGTTGTGAGGTTAACTACTCTGTCAACCCTTGGACATCGTTGCATCTCCACAGGGCAGAGGATTGTGTGGATGGAGGAAGAACCACGACGACAATAATTTAACAACAGTAATGGTTTTAAAATGGCTACTGTGGCTGAGAGTTAAGCATTGAACATAGAACAATACAGCACAAACATGCCCTTCGGCCCACGAGTTGCGCCAATCACATCTACCAATCCACAGACCTATCTATAACCCCCTATCCTATTCTTTTCCATATACTCATCCAGAAGTCTTTTAAAAGACCCCAGTGAGTTTGCCTCAACAACCACCGACAGCAACCAATTCTATTCACTCACCACCCTCTTGAGTGAAAAACCTATCCCTGACATCGCCTTTATATTTGCTTCCCTGCACCTTAAATCTGTGTCCTCTCGTAGTGACTATTTCCGCTCGGGGAAATAGTCTCTGAGAGTCCACCCTATCTATTCCTCTCAACATTTTATAAACCTCTATCAGGTCGCCTCTCAACCTACGTCTCTCCAGTGAGAAGAGTCCCAGCTCCCTCAACCTATCTTCATAAGGCCTGCCTCCCAATCCAGGCAGCATCCTTGTAAATCTCCTCTGAACTCTCTCAATAGCCTCTACATCCTTCCTATAATGAGGCGACCAGAACGGCGCACAATACTCCAACTGGGGTCTGACAAGAGGCTTATAGAGCTGCATCATTACCTCCTGACTCCTAAACTCTATTCCTCAATTAATGAAGGCCAGTACACCGTACGCCTTCTTGACCACTTCCTCCACCTGCGAGGCCGATTTAAGAGTCCTATGGACCTGGACCCCGACCCCGAGATCCTTCTGCTCTACAACGCATGCTGGGAGTTTTTGGCCAACTTCGAATTAAAATCAGATGCAGGTGGTAAAGTTACTCCGAGTCACGAATTTAGTCTGGGAACTGTGGGTCTAATGATTCCTGTGTTCAAACATGGGAAGTTGTTTGCTTTCGAGTAGGTGCAATCAAATTGTATCACTGTGATGTGAGGGACCTGCCATTTGAACTAAGCATAATGGCATCATTTACAAGTAATTTCATTGACTGTTCGAGCCATGTGATCAGTTTCTGGTTCCATCATTGGCTGGATGACAGGAAACTTCTGGAAGCAAGTGAAGGAATTTGTAGATGAAAAACACATCCAGGCATTTGTTTAGCAATGGCAACTTTAACAAGATTCACCTTTGTAATAAGTGTGACCTGGAGGATTCTTCAGAGGGGAGATAGATGCTACATCGCGGATATTTCTGGGCCAAGGTTTTTCCTAAACTCAGTAATATCTATTTTCAGTTAAATCATTAAAGTTAATAGAACAAAGAAAATTACAGCACAGGAACAGGCCCTTCGCCCTCCAAGTCTGCACTCACTGTGCTATCTTACTGAACTAAAACCCCTATCATTCTGGGGACCATATCGCTCTATTCCCATCCTATTCATGTATTTGTCAAGACTCCTCTTAAAAATCTCTATCATTTCCGCTTCTTGTACCTCCCCCGGCAGCGAGTTCCAGGCATCCACCACTCACTGTGTAAAAAGAAGCTTGCCTTTTACATCTCCTTTAAACCCTGCCTCCTTGCACCTTAAACCTGTGCCCCCGAGTGATTGACTCTTCTACCCTGGAGAAAAAGTTTCTGACTATCCATTCTGTCCATGCTCCTCAATCTTGTAGAATTCTATCAGGTCCATCGGTCCAGTGAGAATAAACCAAGTTTCTCCAACATCTCCTCATAGCTAATGCCCTCCCCATACCAGGCAACATCCTGGTAAATCTTTTCTGTAACCTTCTCCAAAGCCTCCACATCCTCTGGTAGTGTGGCGACCAGAATTGAACATTATATTCAAAGTGTGGCCTAACTAAGATTAGAACATAGGACACAGAACAATACAGCACAACCAGGCCCTTTGGCCCATGAGTTGCACCAATCACATCTACCAATCCACAGACCTATCTATAACCCCCTATCCTATTCGTTTCCATATACTCATTCAGAAGTCTCTTAAAAGACCCCAGTGAGTTTGCCTCAACAACCTCCGACGGCAGTCGGTTCCATTCACTCACCACCCTCTGAGTGAAAAACCTACCCCTGACATCTCCTTTGTATTTGCTTCCCTGCACCTTAAATCTGTGTCCTCTCGTAGTGACCATTTCAGCTCGGGGAAATAGTCTCTGAGAGTCCACCCTATCTATTCCTCTCAACATTTTATAAACCTCTATCAGGTCACCTTTCAACCTACGTCTCTCCAGTGAGAAGAGTCGCAGCTCCCTCAACCTATCTTCATAAGGCCTGCCTCCCAATCCAGGCAGCATCCTTGTAAATCTCCTCTGAACTCTCTCAATAGCCTCTACATCCTTCCTATAATGAGGCGACCAGAACTGCGCACAATACTCCAACTGGGGTCTGACAAGAGTCTTATAGAGCTGCATCATTACCTCCTGACTCCTAAACTCTATTCCTCGATTAATGAAGGCCAGTACACCGTACACCTTCTTGACCACTTCCTCCACCTGCGAGGCCAATTTAAGAGTCCTATGGACCCGGACCCCGAGATCCTTCTGCTCTACAACACAGCTAAGACTCCTACCCCTTATATTGTACTCCTTCATCCCATTATTCCTGCCAAAATGGACCACTACACATTTATCTGCGTTGAAGTCCATCTGCCACTTCTCCGCCCAGTCTTGCATCCCGTCTATGTCCCGCTGCAACGTTTGGCATCCCTCCAGACCATCCACAACACCACCAATCTTTGTATCATCGGCGAATTTGCTAACCCATCCCTCCACTTCCTCATCCAGGTCACTGGATTGAACACTATATTCCAAGTGTGGCTGAATTAACATTCTATAAAGCTGCAACATGACTTGCCAATTTTTAAATTCAATGCCCCGGCCGTATGCCTTCTTGACTACCTTCTCCACCTGCGCTTAAAGTTTATAGTTGATCTATTTTTCATATGTAAGGCTTACATTAACACTGCCAAAGTGTAAATGTTAAAATCTGTTCCTGTGTACCTGTACACCCAGTTCCCTCTGCTTATCAATACTTTTAAGGGTTCTGCCATTTACTGTACATTTCCTATCTGTATTAGACCTTGTAAAAAGCATTAACTCACATTTGTCCAGATTAAACTCCATCTGCCACCTCTCCACCCAAGTCCCCAACTGATCGATATCTTGCTGAATCCTCTGATGGTCTTCATCACTATCCACCGAATCCACAAATCTTTGTGTTGTCTGCAAACTTGCTAATCAGACCAGTTACAATTTCCTCCAAATCATTTATACATATTGCAAAGGTCCCAGTACTGATCCCTGAGGCTTGTCACAGCTCTCCATTCAGAAACACACCCTTCCACTGCTACCCTCTGTCTTGTATGACCCAGCCAGTTTTAGAACACAGAACACTACAGCACAAACACGCCCTTCGGCCCACAAGTTGCGCCGATCATACCCATACCTACCAGGCCATAGAACTATCTGTAACTCTCAATCCCATGTACTCATCCAGAAGTCTTTTAAAAGACCCTTGTATCCACCTCGCCAGCTCACCTCTGACCCCGAGTGACTTCACCTTCCGCACCAGCCTGCCGTGAGAAAACTTGCCAAAGGCCTCACTGAAGTCCATCCACTGCCCTACCCACAGCGTTCAACAGTTTAACTTCACTAAAAGAATCAACATTCCAGCTTAAAGTTTGCGCAGGTACCTAAAGAGTAAATAAATAGAGATACTGTTGAATGAATTAAAGAATTGATTATTGTTCTGTTTCAATCATTAATTGGAAATGCTCAGATAGCCTTTGAAGCTGAAGCTTCATCTACACAAACATCACGTATAATTTTTCTCCATCGTACTTTTGGCACCTTAAATTCCATGTTCAAACTAACAAGCTGTTGGGGCACGGATGGTGTGATTAATCAGCGTTAAAGGTTGCAGACAACTCGAGAAGGAGCTGACAGGAGTGACACAATCGTCACTGAGACCTTGGGGCCGAGTCAGGCAGTGGATGGAACCTTTAACTTTAGTAAGGCGTTCGATAAGGTGGCCCATGGAAGGCTTCTGCAGAAAATGCAGATGTATGGGATAGAGGGTGAGTTAGCTAATTGGATTAGGAATTGGCTAGCGGATAGAAGTCAGAGGGTGGTGGTTGATGGAAATTATTCATCGTGGAGTTCGATTACAAGTGGTGTACCTCAGGGATCTGTTTTGGGGCCCCTGCTGTTTGTAATTTGTATAAATGATCTGGATGAGGGTATTGAAGGATGGATTAGCAAATTTGCGGATGACACCAAAGTCGGAGGAGTGGTAGATAGTGAAGAGGGGTGTTATAGTTTGCAGAGAGACTTGGACAAGTTGCAGAGCTGGGCCGAGAGCTGGCAAATGGAGTTTAATGCAGAAATTTTTTTGTGTTTCACGCAGAGTGTTAACATGAAGGCTGGAGTTCGTTAACGTGAGCAGAGTCCTGAGCCTGAGGTTCAGTCCTGGGTGTGACTAATTGCTGCGGAGATTGGTGAGCCTGCTGGTGACTGAGCAGGTAGGATGACCGAGTGAATCCTTTGCCGCACTCGGGGCAGGTAAAAGGCCTCTCGCCGGTGTGAATGCGCTGGTGCCTGAGGCGGTGGGACGAGTTGACGAATCCTTTGCCGCACTCGGCACAGACGAAGGGTCTCTCCCCGGTGTGGACCCGCCGGTGGTCCAGCAGGTGGGAGTGCACCGTGAAAGCCTTGCCGCACTCGGAGCAGGTGAACGGTCTCTCCCCGCTGTGAACCCGCCGGTGGGTCAGCAGGTTGGCGAACTGCGTGAAGCCCTTGCCGCACGCGGAGCAGGTGAACGGTCTCTCCCCGGTGTGAACCCGCCGGTGCGTCTGCAGGTCGGATGTCCTGGTGAAGCCCTTCCCACACTCAGGACAGGTGGACAGTCTCTCCCCTGTGTGAACCCGCTGGTGTATGCGCAAGGTGGACAACTGGGTAAATTCCTTCCCGCACTCGGAGCAGGCAAACGGCCTCTCACCAGTGTGAATGCGCCGGTGAATCTCCAGCACAGACGGGTAACTGAATCCCTTCCCACAGTCCGCGCACCGAAACCGCTTCTCCTTGGAGTGGTTCTGCTCGTGCCTGGACAGGGCAGACGATTCGCCGAAGCCTCGTCCGCACACCGAACACCTGTACGGTTTCTCCCCACGCTCGACGGTGCTTCCGCCATCCATATTCAGCTCACGGGAAACCGATCGAACCCCACGCTTCGGATCCTGATGTGACGTCAGAACTCCCGAACGCAAATCCTGCCGTTCTGATACCCTGCGCAGTGTGGACAAAAGAGGAACAGAGAAAGACTGTGAAGGAACCCACTGAAATATCAAAAAAAAATTGAACAGAGTCCCAACATCTGTGGGGTCAACACAGCAAAAAAAAAAGTGATCTTCAAACTGGTGGATCGTCATAAAAATACATCTGCTACATGGATTTTCTTCAGGAAACATTTCTTACACATATGTGAAGAGTAAAAGGGTGAGATGTGCAGGGACAGGATCTATAAATGTGATGGTGGGAAAGTTTGTGTGGAACCGGTAGAAATAGCAGAGGTGCTCAACGAATACTCTACCTCGGTGGAAAAAGATCTGGGTGGTTGTGGTGCAGGCTTGCAGTGGACTGAAAAGATTGAGTATGCGGATGTTAAGAAAGAGGATGTCTTGGAACGTTTGAACGGCATCAAGATAGATAAATCGCCGGGACCAGATGGGATGTACCCCAGTTTACTGCGGGAGGCGATGGAAGAGATTGCAGAACCTCTGGTGATGATCTTTGCGTCATCGATGGAGATGGGAGAGGTTCCGGAGGATTGCAGATGTGTTTCCTACATTCAAGGAAGGGAATAGGGGTAGCCCAGGAAATTAGATGAGTCTAACCCCAGTGGTTGGTAAGTTGATGGAGAAGATCTTGAGAGACAGGATTTATGAACATTTAGAGACGTTTAGCATGATCAAAAGTTGTCAGCACAGCTTTGGCCAGTGAGTCTTACTTCTGTTGTGGGCAAGGTATTGGAGAGAATAATTAGGGATAGGATTTATAGTTATTTAGAGAGAAATGAATTGATTGGGGATAGTCAGCATGGTTTCGTGAAGGGTAGGTCATGCCTTACTAACCTCATTGAGTTTTTTGAGAAAGTGACCAGAGAGGTGGATGGGGGTAAGGCGGTTGATGTAGTATATATGGACTTTAGTAAGGCGTTTGATAAGGTGGCCCATGGAAGACTTCTACAGAAAAGGCAGATGTATGGGATAGAGGGTGATTTAGCTAATTGGATTAGGAATTGGCTAGCAGATAGAAGACAGAGGGTGGTGGTTGATGGGAGATATTCATCGTGGAGTTCGGTGACAAGTGGTGTACCTCAGGGGTCTGTTTTGGGGCCCCTGCTGTTGTAATTTTTATAAATGATCTGGGTGAGGGTATTGAAGGATGGATTAGTAAATTTGCAGATGACACTAAAGTCGGTGGAGTGGTAGATAGTGAAGAGGGGTTTTATAGTTTGCAGAGAGACTTGGACAAGTTGCAGAGCTGGGCCGAGAGGTGGCAAATGGAGTTTAATGTGGAAAAGTGTGAGGGAATGCACTTTGGCAGGAACAATAAATGTGTAGAGTATAGGGCTAATGGTAGGGCTCTTAATAGTGTTGAGGAACAGAAGGATCTTGGTGTATGGGTAAATAGATCCCTGAAAGTAGGCAGTCAAGTGGATAAAGTTGTTAAGAAGGCATATGGAGTCTTAGCTTTTATTGGCAGGGGGATTGAATTGAGGAGCCGCAGCATCATGTTGCAACTGTACAAAACTCTAGTGCGGCCGCACTTGGAGTATTGTGTGCAGTTCTGGTCCCCACATTATAAGAAAGATGTGGAGGCATTGGAGAGGTTACAGAGGAGGTTTACCAGGATGTTGCCTGGTATGGAGGGCAGGTCTTATGAAGAGAGGCTGAGGGATTTGAGGTTGTTTTCGTTAGAAAGAAGGCGGCTAAGAGGAGACCTTATTGAACATATAAGATGATTAGAGGTTTAGATAGGGTGGACAGTGATAGCCTTTTTCCTAGGATGGAGAAAGCTAGCACGAGGGGACACAGCTTTAAATTAAGGGTATGAGTTATAGGACGGATATCAGAGGTAGGTTCTTTACTCAAAGAGTGATTAGGGAGTGGAATGCCCGGCCTGCAGCTGTTGTAGATGCGCCAAGTTTGGTGGCGTTTAAGAGGTTAATTGATAAGTATATGGAAGAGAAGGGAAGGGTTTAGTTTGGAGGGGCATTGCTTTTTATTTTGGTCGGCACAACATCGAAGGCTGAAGGGCCTGTTCTGTGCTGTATTGTTCTATGTTCTAAATCATGCCTTACGAGCCTTAAGTTCTTTGAAAATGTGACTAAACACATTGATGAAGGAAGAGCGGTGGATGTGGTTTATATGGACTTCAGCAATGCGTTCGATAAGGTCCCCCATGCAAGACTTCTTGAGAAAGTGAGGGGGCATGGGATCCAAGGGGACATTGCCTTGTGGATCCAGAACTGGCTTGCCCGCAGAAGGCACAGAATGACGTAGATGGATCTTTTTCTGCATGGGGATCGGTCACCAGTGCAAAGCCCCATGTATCTGTTCTAGGACCCTTGCTGTTTGTGATTTTTTATAAACGACCTGGATGAAGAAGTGGAGGGATGGGTTGGTAAATTTGCCGATGACACAAAGGTTGGTGGTGTTGTGGATATTCTGGAGGGATGTCAGAAGTTGAAGCGAGACATCGGTAGGATGCAAGACTGAGCGGAGAAGTGGCAGATGGACTTCAATCCAGATAAATGTTTAGCGGCCCATTTTGGCAGGTCAAATGGGATGAAGGGGTACAATATCAAGGATAAGACTCTTAGCAATGTAGAGGATCACAAGGACCTTGGGGTCTGGGTCCATAGGACTCTTAAATCAACCTCTTAGGTGGAGGATGTGGTTAAGAAGGCGTATGGTGTACTGGCCTTCATTAATCGAGGGATTGAATTTAGGAGTCGGGAGGTAATGCTGCAACTTTATAAGACCCCTGTCAGACCCCACTTGGAGTACTGTGTGCAGTTCTGGTCGCCTCACTATAGGAAGGATGTGGAAGCTATTGAAAGGGTGCAGACGAGATTTACAAGGATGTTGCCTGGATTGGGTGGCATGTCTTACAAGAATAGATTGAGGGAGCTTGGTCTTTTCTGCTTGGAGAGATGAAGGATGAGATGTGACCTGATAGAGGTTTATGAGATGTTGAGAGGAATAGAACATAGAACATTACAGCGCAGAACAGGCCCTTCGGCCTTCGGTGTTGCGCAGACCAATTAGGAACAAGCAGTGACCCTCTAACCTAAACCATTCCCCTTTCATCCATAAACTTATCTACTAACATCTTAAACGCCACCAAACTTGGCGCATCTACAACTGACGCAGGCAAGGCATTCCATACCCTTACCACCCTCTGGGTAAAGAACCTACCTCTGATATCCGTCCTAAAACCACCACCCCTTAATTTAAAGCTATGTCCCCTCATGCTAGCTTTCTCTATCCTAGGAAAAAGGCTATCACTGTCCACCCGATCTAAACTTCTAATCATCTTATATGTTTCAATAAGGTCCCCTCTTAGCCGCCTCCTTTCTAACGAATACAACCTCAAATCCCTCAGCTTCTCCTCATAAGACCTGCCCTCCATACCAGGCAACATCCTGGTAAACCTCCTCTGTACCCTCTCCAATGCCTCCACATCTTTCTTATAATGTGGGGACCAGAACTGCAAACAATACTCCAAGTGCGGCCGCACTAGAGTTTTGTACAGTTGCAACATGACGTTGCGGCTCCGAAATTCAATCCCCTACCAATAAAAGCTAAGACTCCGTATGCCTTCTTAACAACCTTATCGACTTGATTGCCAACTTTCAGGGATCTATGCACACATAAACCAAGATCCCTCTGTTCATCAACACTATTAAGAGTCCTACCATTAGCCCTATACTCTACACATTTGTTATTCCTGCCAAAGTGAATTACCTCACACTTTTCCACATTAAACTCCATTTGCCACCTCTCGGCCCAGCTCTGCAACTTGTCCAAGTCTCTCTGCAAACTAGAACACCCCTCTTCACTATCTATCACTCCACCGACTTTAGTGTCATCTGCAAATTTACTAATCCATCCTTCAATACCCTCATCCAGATCATTTATAAAAATTACAAACAGCAGGGGCCCCAAAACAGACCCCTGAGGTACACCACTTGTCACCGAACTCCACGATGAATATCTCCCATCAACCCCCACCCTCTGTCTTCTATCTGCTAGCCAATTCCTAATCCAATTAGCTAAATCACCCTCTATCCCATACATCTGCATTTTCTGCAGAAGTCTTCCATGGGCCACCTTATCGAACACCTTACTAAAGTCCATATATACCACATCAACTGCCTTACCCCCATCCAACTCTTTGGTCACTTTTTCAAAAAACTCAATAAGGTTAGTAAGGCACGACCTACCCTTCACAAAACCATGCTGACTATCCCCAATCAATTCATTTCTCTCTAAATAACTATAAATCCGATCCCTAATTATCCTCTCCAATACTTTGCCCACAACAGAAGTAAGACTCACTGGCCTATAATTCCCTGGAAGGTCTCTCTTCCCCTTCTTAAACAATGGGACCACATTCGCTATCCTCCAGTCCTCCGAACCACACCCGTAACCAACGAGGACCTGAAGATCAGAGCCAGAGGCTCTGCAATCTCCTCTCTTGCCTCCCAGAGAATCCTAGGGTAAATCCCGTCCGGCCCAGGGGACGTATCTAACTTCAAACCCTCAAGAATATCTAGCACATCCTTCTTATCTACTACAATACTTTCCAGTTTGCAACCCTGTATCCCAGTGTTCTCCACAACTACATTTACATCTCCCTTCATGAATACCGAAGAGAAATATTTATTCAGTGCCTCTCCAATCTCTTCAGGCTCCACGCACAACTTCCCACTGCTGTCTATGACTGGCCCTAATCTTGCCCTAACCAATCTTCTATTCTTAATATATCTAAAGAAAGCTTTAGGATTCTCCTTAATCCTATCAGCCAAAGTCTTCTCGTGTCCCCTCTTAGCTCTCCTCAACTCACTCTTTAGCACCCTCCTGGCTAATCTATAGCTATCCATTGCACTAACTGAGCCTTCAAGCCTCATCCTGACATAAGCCTCTTTTTTCCTTTTACCCAGCAAATTAACTTTTTTAGTACACCATGGTTCCCTTACTCGACCATTTCCTCCTTGCCTGACAGGGACATACTTATCAAGGACTCGCAGTAGCTGCTCCTTGAATAAACTCCACATTTCAGATGTTCCCAGTCCCTGTAGTTTCCTAGTCCAACCTATGCACCCTAATTCCCTCCTTATTGCCTCATAATTACCATTCCCCCAGCTATAACTACTGCCCCCAGCTTCATGCCTATCCCTATCCATCACTAAGGTGAACATAACCGAATTGTGGTCACTATCACCAAAATGTTCACTAACTTCCAAGCCTAACACCTGGTCTGGCTCATTGCCCAGCACCAAATCCAATGTAGCCTCACCTCTAGTTGGCCTATCTACATACTGAGTCAAAAAACCCTCCTGCACACTTTGTACGAAAACTGACCCCTCTAACGAGCTAGAGCTATAGCTATTCCAATCAATATTAGTAAAGTTAAAGTCCCCCATAACAATTACCCTATTACTTTCACTCCTGTCCAGGATCGACTTTGCAATCCTTTCCTCTACCTCTCCAGAACTATTAGGAGGTCTATAAAAGACTCCCAACAGGGTGACCTCTCCTCTCCTGTTTCTAATCTCAGCCCATACTACCTCAACAGACAAGTCCTCATCAAACTTCCTTTCTACAGTCTTTGACTAATAAATGCCACTCCTCTCCCCCTTCTACCTCCTTCTCTACTCCGACTGAAGCGTTTGAACCCCGGAACCTGCAACAACCATTCCTGTCCCTGCTCTACCCAAGTCTCTGAAATGGCCACAACATCGAAGTTCCAGGTACTGGTCCAAGCTGCAAGTTCCTCCACCTTATTGCGAATACTTCTTGCATTAAAGTATACGCATTTCAAACCATGCCCTACTCCACCCATACGCTGCTGTGTTTTACAGTTCTCATCTATGACCCCCTGTTCTTGTCCCTCTTAACATCCAAACTACTCAGGATCCCACCCCCTCTCTGAATCAGTCTAAAGCCCCCTGCATAGCCTTTGCAAATTTTCCCCCCAAGATATTAGTTCCCCTCTGGTTCAGGTGTAGACCATCTCTCTTGTCGAGGTCCCACCTATCCCAGAATGAGTCCCAATTGTTCAGGATAGGATAGGATGGATTCTCGGGGGCTATTTCCCAGGGCTGAAACGGTCACTACGAGAGGACACAGGTTTAAGGTGCTGGGGGGCAAGTACAGAGGAGATGTCAGGAGTACGTTTTTCACTCAGAGGGTGGTGGGGTGAGTGGAATCGGCTGACGTTGGTGGTGGTGGAGGCAAATTCGATAGGATCTTTTAAGAGACTTCTGGATGAGTAAATGGGACTTAATGGGATTGAGGATTATAGGGAAGTTAGTAGGTAGAGATATGATCGGCACAACTTGTGGGTCAAAGGGTCTGTTTGTACTGTAGTTTTTCTACGTTCTAAAAGGGAACCCGTTACTGAATCTGCACCAACATAAGTTTCTGCCTTCTGTTTGCAGGGAGAGAGAGAGGTAGGAGCACAACGGAGTGAAGGAGAAATTTTATAGAGACATACATTAAAGAAAAGGCTCTTTGGCTCATCGAGTTTACACTAACAATATCTACCACTAAAGGCACACTAATCCCATTTTGTCACAAATGCAACTCAAAACTTTGACAGCAGCCCAGAGACCCTCAATCCACAACTCTTAGAGGATCAGAGGATGTGTAAACAGACACTGTTATTTCCACATGTCCCAGTACATCACTTACTGAGTTCTGGGTGAGCAGAAATTTCCTCCAAATGTTGACCAGATTGAAGCACGACTTCAACCCCCAACATCAATTTTATTCCCCGGTGACTGACCGCCACACTCTCCTGGGTAACAGCCCAAGGGTGGGCAAGGCGGGACACAATATTTCACCCCCGGCTGAGCTCCAGACCACTGTTCTACACCATCATTTGTGAAAAAAGTAACAATCAAATGGGCTGCTTTGTTCTAGATGGTGTCAAGAGTGTTGCTGGAGCCGCACTCATCCAGTCAAGTAGAGAGTGTGTCAATAGATGATGATATTGATGTGCTTGTTTTTATCCTACAGGTGCTTTGGTCCACCTTGTTGTCTAACAAGGGGCATACACGCGATGGGGCGTGAGAGGGCTGCTCTTGGATTTTTTTCGAGAGTATCCTAGTGCTTCACGTCGTTAGTGTACGCTTGACCTGGACCATTTGATGGGCAACACGACAGCTCAGTGACTATCGCCGTGCTGTGCGGATTTGGGGCCCTGTGTCTGTGGGAGTTTGCGCATTCTCCCCGTGCTTGCGTGGGTTTTCTCCGGGTGCTCCGGTTTCCTCCCACATCCCACAGATGTTCTCTTAGGCTAATTGGCAAAACAAATTCTCCCTAAATTGTCTCAAATTTGGTTTCAATCCATAGATCTATAAACACGGACAGGGATCGCGGGTAGAGGTGGGAACAACGGGGTGGCGGCGCGGGCTCATTGGGCCAAAGGGCCTGTTTCCCGTGCTGTTTTGTTCTTTATCACACTCCTGACTTGCGGACAGGGTTTGGGGAGTCTGGAGATGAACGACTCTCCACAGGATTCTCAACCTTTTAACCTGTGCTGGTATCCAGAGTGTTTATCTGGCTAGTCCAGTTCAGTTTCAGCTCGCCGGTAACCCCGAGGGTGTTGGGGGGGCGGTGGGGGCCGGCTTTAACTATTCACCTCCCTGCAGCTGACTTTCAAATGCTCATTGCAAAGGCAAAATTAATTTAACTAACAGAGAGCACCGAGTGGGGGTGAACGGGTGTTTTTCTGGTTGGCGATCAGGGACTAGTGGTGTACCTCGGGGATCAGCGTTGGGCCGCAATTGTTTTTGATTTACGTAGATGATTTGGAGTTGGGGAGCAAGTGTAGTGTGTCAAAATCCACTGATGACAGTAAGATGAGTGGCAGAGCAAAGTGTGCAGAGGACGCTGAGAGTCTGCAAAGGGACATAGCTAGTCTGAGTGGGCGAGGGTCTGGCAGATGAAGTACAATGTTGGTAAATGTGAGGTCATCCATTTTGGCGGGAATAACAGCAAAATGGACAATTATTTAAATGGTAAAAAGCTGCAGCGTGCTGCTGTGCAGAGGGATCTGGGTGTCCTTGTGCAGGAATCTCAAGGAGTTGGGTTGCAGGTGCAGCAGGGAATGAAGAAGGCAAATGCAATTTTATCTTTCATTGCAAGAGGGATGGAGTTTAAAAACAGTGAGGTTATGTTGCAGCTGTATCAGGGGCTGGTGAGGCCACACCTGGAGTTACTGTGTACAGTTTTGGTCTCCTTACTTGAGAAAGGATTTACTGGCACTGGAGGGGGTGCAGAGGAGATTCACTCAGTTGATTCCGGAGTTGAGAGGGTAGCTTATGAGGAGAGACTGAGTAGACTGGGGCTATACTCATTGGAATTCAGAAGAATGAGGGGAGATCTTATAGAAACATATAAGATTATGAAGGGAATTGATAAGATAGAAGCAGGGAAGTTAAGAACAAAACAGCACGGGAAACAGGCCCTTCGGCCCAACGAGCCCGCGCCGCCACCCCAATGTTCCCACCTCTAACCGTGATCCCTGTCCATGTTTATAGATCTATTGATTAAAAAACCAAATTCGAGACAATTTAGGGAGAATTTGTTTTGCTAATCAGCCTAAGAGCACGTTTTTGGGATGTGGGAGGAAACCGGAGCACCCGAAGAAAACCCACGCAAGCACATGGAGAATGTGCAAACTCCCACAGACACAGGCCCCAAATCCGTGTATCTGCACAGCACAGCGATAGTCACTGAGCTGTCGTGTTGCCCATCAAACGGTCCAGGTCAAGCGTACACTAACGACGTGAAGCACGAGGATACTCTCAAAAAAGATCCAAGAGCAGCCCTCTCACGACCCATCGCGTGTATGTCCCTTGTTAGACAACAAGGTGGACCAAAGCACCTGCAGGATAAAAAGGACTACATCAATATCATCATCTATTTACACACTTCCCAGGGACTCCCAAGGCTCATGATCCCTATTTTAAATCAGTTTTCTATACCCCTCCATTCCCATTCTGTTCATGTGCTCATCTAAGTATTTCTTAAATAACTCCAGAGTACCTGCTTTGACAGAGAGGATAGAGGGTCGGAGGCAGAGGTTTACAGTGACTGCTACATAGAAGAGAGAGGACCGTGGGGAAAATAGATTCTTCCGCAGCGTTGGGCGGGTGGGGGGTATTGGAACTCATCGCCTGAAAAGGGAGCAGTTGCAGAACCCTCAACGCATTTAAGAGGTGCCTGAATTTTCACCGCAGGGTTACGGAGCAATTGCTGGAGAGTGGGGTGAGGCTAGATGGTGCATTACTCCACCCACACTCTCTCACATCAACCAAAGAACCTCTTTCAGTGCTGTAAATGTTCGAATGTTCCACACGGTCAGGGATATTAAATTCTCCTCCAGCACACACATATAAGCAAAAATAAAAATAACTTCAAAAACAAATACCTGAACTTTCAGTGCCCAGGAATAGTAGGATTTTTGAATGTTTAGACTTTACTGTAACTGTAACACTGATACCGTTATATCAGTCAGTAAACTATGCTCTGAACGACAGAAAATAAATTCCCCCTTTAACACGATGAAAAGTCCCATACCAGTTAGACTTTACACTGCCCTGCCAAATAGACTCTTCATTCTCCAGAACCCAGGTCCAAAGTTATTCTCCGCTCCCAATGTCCTGCTTCCTCTTACTCCGAGCAGGGAACGTCTATCCCAGGACAGACTTTCACTGTGAGAGTTACACCGGGAATTCCTGCTGCTAACAAACCAGGCAAATCTCCCAACTTCTGTTCAGCTTTCACAGGCCCGGTGTAATGGCTGACAAGCAAATTCCCAACAGAGAGAGAAACACAGTCAGTGCGCCCCCCGCCCGCGCTCCCTCAGGGCCAGCCTCGCTCCCCCTCTCCCTCAGTCTCTCTCTCTCTCGCTCGCAGGGTCAGTCTCTCTCCCTCTCGCTCGCAGGGTCAGTCTCCCTCCCTCTCCCTCGCAGGGTCAGTCTCCCTCCCTCTCCCTCGCAGGGTCAGTCTCCCTCCCTCTCCCTCGCAGGGTCAGTCTCCCTCCCTCTCCCTCGCAGGGTCAGTCTCCCTCCCTCTCCCTCGCAGGGTCAGTCTCCCTCCCTCTCGCTCGCAGGGTCAGTCTCCCTCCCTCTCGCTCGCAGGGTCAGTCTCCCTCCCTCTCCCTCGCAGGGTCAGTCTCCCTCCCTCTCCCTCGCAGGGTCAGTCTCCCTCCCTCTCCCTCGCAGGGTCAGTCTCCCTCCCTCTCCCTCGCAGGGTCAGTCTCCCTCCCTCTCTCTCGCAGGGTCAGTCTCCCTCCCTCTCGCTCGCAGGGCAGTCTCTCCCTCTCGCTCGCAGGCAGTCTCCCTCCCTCTCTCTCGCAGGGTCAGTCTCCCTCCCTCCCTCGCAGGGTCAGTCTCCCTCCCTCTCTCTCGCAGGGCAGGTCTCTCTCTCTCGCAGGGGCAGGTCTCCTCTCTCTCTCAGGGTCAGTTCTCCTCCCTCCCCCAGGGTCAGTCCCCTCCCTCTCTCTCGCAGGGTCAGTCTCCCTCCCTCTCTCTCGCAGGGTCAGTCTCCCTCCTCTCTCGCAGGGTCAGTCTCCCTCCCTCTCTCTCCAGGGTCAGTCTCCCTCCCTCTCTCTCGCAGGGTCAGTCTCCCTCCCTCTCTCTCGCAGGGTCAGTCTCCCTCCCTCTCTCTCGCAGGGTCAGTCTCCCTCCCTCTCTCTCGCAGGGTCAGTCTCCCTCCCTCTCTCTCGCAGGGTCAGTCTCCCTCCCTCTCTCTCGCAGGGTCAGTCTCCCTCCCTCTCTCTCGCAGGGTCAGTCTCCCTCCCTCTCTCTCGCAGGGTCAGTCTCCCTCCCTCTCTCTCGCAGGGTCAGTCTCCCTCCCTCTCTCTCGCAGGGTCAGTCTCTCTCCCTCTCTCTCGCAGGGTCAGTCTCTCTCTCTCTCTCTCGCAGGGTCAGTCTCTCCTCTCTTCGCAGGGTCAGTCTCTCTCTCTCTCTCTCGCAGGGTCAGTCTCTCTCTCTCTCTCTCGCAGGGTCAGTCTCTCTCTCTCTCTCTCGCAGGGTCAGTCTCTCTCTCTCTCTCTCGCAGGGTCAGTCTCTCTCTCTCTCTCTCGCAGGGTCAGTCTCTCTCTCTCTCTCTCGCAGGGTCAGTCTCTCTCTCTCTCTCTCGCAGGGTCAGTCTCTCTCTCTCTCTCTCGCAGGGTCAGTCTCTCTCTCTCTCTCTCGCAGGGTCAGTCTCTCTCTCTCTCTCTCGCAGGGTCAGTCTCTCTCTCTCTCTCTCGCAGGGTCAGTCTCTCTCTCTCTCTCTCGCAGGGTCAGTCTCTCTCTCTCTCTCTCGCAGGGCAGTCTCTCTCTCTCTCTCCGCAGGGTCAGTCTCTCTCTCTCTCTCTCGCAGGGTCAGTCTCTCTCTCTCTCTCTCGCAGGGTCAGTCTCTCTCTCTCTCTGCAGGGTCAGTCTCTCTCTCTCTCTCTCGCAGGGTCAGTCTCTCTCTCTCTCTCTCGCAGGGTCAGTCTCTCTCTCTCTCTTCGCAGGTCAGTCTCTCTCTCTCTCTCTGCAGGGTCAGTCTCTTCTCTCTCTCTCGCAGGGTCAGTCTCTCTCCTCTTCTCGCAGGGTCAGTCCCCCTCTCTCCCTCTCAGGGTCAGTTCCCTCCCTCTCTCTCGCAGGGTCAGCTCTCTCTCTCTCTCTCGCAGGGTCAGTCTCCCTCCCTCTCTCTCGCAGGGTCAGTCTCTCCCCTCTCTCGCAGGTCAGTCTCCCTCCCTCTCTCTCGCAGGGTCAGTCTCCCTCCCTCTCGCTCGCAGGGTCAGTCTCCCTCCCTCTCCCTCGCAGGGTCAGTCTCCCTCCCTCTCTCTCGCAGGGTCAGTCTCCCTCCCTCTCTCTCGCAGGGTCAGTCTCCCTCCCTCTCTCTCGCAGGGTCAGTCTCCCTCCCTCTCTCTCGCAGGGTCAGTCTCCCTCCCTCTCCCTCGCAGGGTCAGTCTCCCTCCCTCTCCCTCGCAGGGTCAGTCTCCCTCCCTCTCCCTCGCAGGGTCAGTCTCCCTCCCTCTCCCTCGCAGGGTCAGTCTCCCTCCCTCTCCCTCGCAGGGTCAGTCTCCCTCCCTCTCGCTCGCAGGGTCAGTCTCCCTCCCTCTCGCTCGCAGGGTCAGTCTCCCTCCCTCTCGCTCGCAGGGTCAGTCTCCCTCCCTCTCGCTCGCAGGGTCAGTCTCCCTCCCTCTCTCTCGCAGGGTCAGTCTCCCTCCCTCTCTCTCGCAGGGTCAGTCTCCCTCCCTCTCTCTCGCAGGGTCAGTCTCCC
>JAGIQG010000043.1:0-23833 GCA_024679065.1 Sphyrna mokarran | reverse complement strand
CCGTTTACCCCCCTCGCCGTTTACCCCGCACTCTGTCTTTCTCACAGATTTCTCCGGGGGTATTCACACCACCGCTTTACAATGTCCATTTTTGCCGATTCCTTGCTGAGATTACGGAACGCCTTTGAGAACGGGAAGAGTCGCCCAGTGGAGTTTCGAATCAATCAGCTGAACTCCCTGATCCGCTTACTGCAGGAGAATGAAGCTGCCCTTCTCAAGGTCCTGTACAAGGATCTACACAAGGTGAGGGAGAATCACTGTGTGGATTAAACCCCTCAATATACCTCACCCACTGGCTCAGTCTGTCGGCCAGCAGGCCTGTCACCCGGTGAGCGAGCCTGTCACCCGGTGGGCGAGCCTGTCACCCGGTGGGCGGGCCTGTCACCCGGTGGGCGAGCCTGTCACCCGGTGGGCGAGCCTGTCCGCACTATGGAATGTTGAATTGCTGACCGTGGGTTTTGATTTTTGCAGAGTCGGTTCGAGGCGATGATTGCTGAGATTGGATTTGTTCGGAATGAGGCAATGTACACTCTGAACAACATCAAGAGCTGGACTGAACCCGAGGTGGTGGAGAAATCATTTGTGGGTACCCAGAGCAACTGTCCCTCTCTTCCTCTGTCTCTCAATCTCCATCTCTCTGCCTGTCTCCCCGTCTTCCTCTCAGGCTACCTATCTCTTCCAATTTGTCTCTTTCTCTGACTCTCGTTCACCTGTCTCCTATCTGGAGTGCGATCTCAGCAATTCTCAATATCCCTGTGAGGTTTAGTGAGATCTCAGTAATTCTCAATATCCCTTTGAGGTTTAGTGAGATCTCAGTAATTCTCAATATCCTGTGAGGTTTAGTGAGATCTCAGTAATTCTCAGTATCTCTGTGAGGTTTAGTGAGATCTCAGTAATTCTCAGTGTCCCTGTGAGGTTTAGTGAGATCTCAGTAATTCTCAGTATCTCTGTGAGGTTTAGTGAGATCTCAGTAATTCTCGGTGTCCCAGTGAGGTTTAGTGAGATCTCAGTAATTCTCGGTGTCCCTGTGAGGTTTAGTGAGATCTCAGTAATTCTCAGTATCCCTGTGAGGTTTAATGAGATCTCAATAATTCTGTGTCCCTGTGAGACTTAGTGAGATCTCAGTAATTCTCAATATCCCTGTGAGGTTTTGTAAGATCTCAGTAATTCTCAGAATCTCTGTGAGGTTTAGTGAGATCTCAGTAATTCTCAGTATCTCTGTGAGGTTTAGTGAGATCTCAGTAATTCTCGGTGTCCCTGTGAGGTTTAGTGAGATCTCAGTAATTCTCAATATCCCTGAGGTGTAGTGCGATCTCAGTAATTCTCAGTGTCCCTGTGAGATTTAGTGAGATCTCAGTAATTCTCAATATCCCTGTGAGGTTTAGTAAGATCTCAGTAATTCTCAGTATCTCTGTGAGGTTTAGTAAGATCTCAGTAATTCTCAGTATCTCTGTGAGGTTTAGTGAGATCTCAGTAATTCTCAGTATCTCTGTGAGGTTTAGTGAGATCTCAGTAATTCTCGGTGCCCTGTGAGGTTTAGTGAGATCTCAGTAATTCTCAATATCCCTGTGAGGTTTAGTGCGATCTCAGTAATTCTCAGTGTCCCTGTGAGACTTAGTGAGATCTCAGTAATTCTCAATATCCCTGTGAGGTTTAGTAAGATCTCAGTAATTCTCAGAATCTCTGTGAGGTTTAGTAAGATCTCAGTAATTCTCAGTATCTCTGTGAGGTTTAGTGAGATCTCAGTAATTCTCAGTATCTCTGTGAGGTTTAGTGAGATCTCAGTAATTCTCGGTGTCCCTGTGAGGTTTAGTGAGATCTCAGTAATTCTCAATATCCCTGAGGTGTAGTGCGATCTCAGTAATTCTCAGTGTCCCTGTGAGATTTAGTGAGATCTCAGTAATTCTCAATATCCCTGTGAGGTTTAGTAAGATCTCAGTAATTCTCAGTATCTCTGTGAGGTTTAGTAAGATCTCAGTAATTCTCAGTATCTCTGTGAGGTTTAGTGAGATCTCAGTAATTCTCAGTATCTCTGTGAGGTTTAGTGAGATCTCAGTAATTCGCGGTGTCCCTGTGAGGTTTAGTGAGATCTCAGTAATTCTCAGTGTCCCTGTGAGACTTAGTGAGATCTCAGTAATTCTCAATATCCTTGTGAGGTTTAGTGAGATCTCAGTAATTCTCAGTATCCCTGTGAGGCTTAGTGAGATCTCAGTAATTCTCAGTGTCCCTGTGAGGTTTAGTGAGATCTCAGTAATTCTCAGTGTCCCTATGAAGTTTAGTGAGATCTCAGTAATTCTCAGTATCCCTGTGAGACTTAGTGAGATCTCAGTAATTCTCAATATCCTTGAGAGGTTTAGTGCGATCTCAGTAATTGTCAGTGTCCCTATGAAGTTTAGTGAGATCTCAGTAATTCTCAGTGTCCCTGTGAGGTTTAGTGAGATCTCAGTAATTCTCGGTGTCCCTGTGAGGTTTAGTGAGATCTCAGTCATTCTCAGTGTCCCTGTGAGGTTTAGTGAGATCTCAGTAATTCTCAGTGTCCCTGTGAGGTTTAGTGAGATCTCAGTCATTCTCAGTGTCCCTGTGAGGTTTAGTGAGATCTCAGTCATTCTCAGTGCCCCTGTGAGGTTTAGTGAGATCTCAGTCATTCTCAGTGTCAGAGAGTCATAGTGATAGAAGTTCACAGCATGGAAACAGGCCCTTTGGCCCAACTTGTCCGTGCCACCCATTTTTTTTGTTTTAAAACCCCTAACCGTACCCATGTAACTGTCTAAATGCTTTTTAAAAGATAAAATTGTACCTGCCTCTACTATTACCTCTGGCAGCTCGTTCCAGACACTCACCACCCTCTGAGTGAAAGAAATTGCCCCTCTGGACACTTTTGTATCCCTCCCCTCTCACCTTAAACCTACGCCCTCTAGTTTTAGACCCCCCTACCTTTGGGAAAAGGTATTGACTATCTCGGTGATCTGTGTCCCTCATTATTTTATAGACCCCTATAAGATCAGCCCAGAGTAAAAAGTCCCAGTCTACCCAGCCTCTCCTTATAACTCAATCCATCGAGTCCTGGTACCATTTACTGGGATCTTTTCTGTACTTTTTCTAGTTTAATAATATCCTTTCTATAATAGGATGATTAGAATTGTACACAGTATTCCAAGTGTGGCCTTACCAATGTCTTGTACAACTTCAACAAGACCGTCCCAACTCCTGGATTCAATGTTCTGACCAATGAAACCAAGCAATGCCGAATGCCTCCTTCACTACTCTGTCCAACTGTGACTCCACTTTCAAGGAGCTCTGAACCTGTACCGTGAGATCTCTCTGTTCTGTAACTTTCCCCAGTGCCTTACCATTAACTGAGCGAGTCCTGCCCTGGTTCAATCGACCAAAATGCATCACCTCACATTTATCTAAATTAAACCCCATCTGCCATTCGTCAGCCCACTGGCCCCGATTGATCAAGGTCCTGTTGCAATTGGAGATAATTTTTGTCACTGTCCACCATGCCAACAATCTTGGTGTCTGAGAGGTTTACTGAGATCTCAGTCATTCTCATTGTCTATGAGTTTAGGAGTTGGGAGATAATGCTGCAGCTGTATAAGATCCTGGTCAGACCCCACTTGGAATACTGTGCTCAGTTCTGGTCACCTCACTACAGGAAGGATGTGGAAGGGTGCAGTGGGGGGCTTTACAAGGATATTGCCTGGATTGGGGAACATGCCTTATGAGGATAGGTTGAGGGAGCTGGATCTTTTCTCTTTGGAAAGACGAAGGATGAGAGGTGACCTGATAGAGATTTATAAGATGATGAGATGTATTGATCGAGTGGATTGTTAGAGGCTTTTTTTTCCCCAGGTCTGAAATGGTTGCCACAAGAGGACACAAGGTTAGAGTGCTGGGGAGATGTCAGGGGTAGGTTTATCACTCAGAGAGTGGTGGGTGCATGGAATTGGCTGCCGGCAGCGGTTGTGGAGGTGGATTCCATAGGTGTGGTAAGAAACATTTGGATAAGTACTTGGGACTTAGTAAGACAGAGGGTTATCGGTAAGCCTAGTAGGTAAGGACATGATCGGTGCAACTTGTGGGTCGTAGGGCCTGTTTGTGTTCTTGTTTTGCTATGTTTCTGAGTTTAGTGAGATTTGTCATTTCAGTGTCTATGAGGTTTTGTGCGATCTCAGTCATTCTCCGTGTCTGTGAGGTTCAGTGAGATCTCAGTCATTCTCAGATCTGCAGTTTAGTGAGATCTCAGTCATTCTCAGTGTCTGAGGTCCAGTGAGATTTCAGTCATTCTCAGTGTCTGTAAGGTTCAGTGAGATCTCAGTCATTCTCAGATCTGCAGTCTAGTGCGATCTCAGTCATTCTCAGTATCTGAGGTCCAGTGAGATTTCAGTCATTCTCCATGTCTGTGAGGTTCAGTGAGATCTCAGTCATTCTCAGATCTGCAGTTTAGTGCGATCTCAGTCATTCTCAGTGTCTGAGGTCCAGTGAGATCTCAGTCATTCTCCGTGTCTGTAAGGTTCAGTGAGATCTCAGTCATTCTCAGATCTGCAGTTTAGTGCGATCTCAGTCATTCTCAGTGTCTGAGGTCCAGTGAGATCTCAGTCATTCTCCGTGTCTGTAAGGTTCAGTGAGATCTCAGTCATTCTCAGATCTGCAGTTTAGTGAGATCTCAGTCATTCTCAGTGTCTGAGGTCCAGTGAGATCTCAGTCATTCTGTGTCTGTGAGATTTAGTGAGATCTCAGTCATTCTCAGAGTCTGAGGTCCAGTGAGATCTGTCATTCTCAGTGTCTGTGAGATTTAGTGAGATCTCAGTCATTCTCAGATCTGCAGTTTAGTGAGATCTCAGTCATTCTCAGTGTCTGAGGTCCAGTGAGATCTCAGTCATTCTCAGTCTGTGAGATTTAGTGAGATCTCAGTCATTCTCAGTGTCTGAGGTTCAGTGATATCGCAGTCATTCTCAGTGTCTGTAAGGTTTACTGAGCTCTCAGTAATTCTGAGGTTTAGTGAGAACTCAGTCATTCTCAGTGTCTGTGCTGTTTAGTGAGATCTCAATCATTCTCAGTGTCTGTGAGGTTTACTGAGATCTCAGTCATTCTCAGTGTCTGTACGGTTTACTGAGATCTCAGTCATTCTCAGTGTCTGTACGGTTTACTGAGATCTCAGTTGTTCTCAGCTGCAGCTGAGGGGGAGACATATTAATCATTCCTCATGTTTCTCAGGTGACCAAGATGGATAACTGTTTTATCCAGAAGGAACCGTACGGACTGACGCTGATTATCGCGTCCTGGAGTCATCCTGTGCAACTGCTACTGCTGCCCCTGATTGGAGCCATTGCCGCAGGTCAGATCGAGTCACATCCTGAGCACAACAGCCAGCAGCAGGAGCCCAAATCTGCCTTGAGACCCACACAGCAAGATCCCAGTCCCCATCCTGATTCCACACACCCAACATGCACAGCAAGATCCCAGTCCCCATCCCAATTCCCCACACCCAATATGCACAGCAAGATCCCACTCCCCATCCCGATTCCCCACACTCAACACGCACAGCCAGATCCCAGTCTCCATCTCAATTCCCCACACCCAACATGCACAGCAAGATCCCAGTCCCCATCCCGATTCCCCACACCCAACATGCACAGCAAGATCCCAGTCCCCATCCCAATTCCCCACACCCAACACGCACAGCAAGATCCCAGTCCTCACCGCTTCCTCACACCGAACATGCACAGCAAGATCCCAGTCCCCATCCCAATTCCCCACACCCAACATGCACAGCAAGATCCCAGTCCCCATCCCAATTCCCCACACCCAACACGCACAGCAAGATCCCAGTCCCCATCCCAAACACGCACAGCAAGATCCCAGACCCATCCCGAATCCCCACACCAAACATGCACAGCAAGATCCCAGTCCCCATCCCGATTCCCCACACCCAACATGCACAGCAAGATCCCAGACCCCATCCCAAATCCCTACACCC
Source organism: Sphyrna mokarran (assembly GCA_024679065.1). Lineage (NCBI taxonomy): Eukaryota > Metazoa > Chordata > Chondrichthyes > Carcharhiniformes > Carcharhinidae > Sphyrna > Sphyrna mokarran. The sequence continues at coordinate 17,850 of JAGIQG010000043.1, read as the reverse complement.
AACATGCACAGTAAGATTCCAGTCCCCATCCCAAATCCCCACACTGAACACGCACAGCAAGATCCCAGTTCCCATCCCGATTCCCCACACCCAACACGCACAGCAAGATCCCAGTCCCCATCCCGATTCCCCACACCCAACATGCAAAGCAAGATCCCAGTCCCCATCCCGAATGCACGTACTCAACACACTCAGTAAGATCCCAGTCCCCATCCTGATTCCACATGCACAGCAAGATCCCAGTCCTCATCCCAACTCTCCACAACAAACACAGACAGCAAGATCCCAATCCCCATCTCAATTCCCCACAGGACACACACAGGAAGATCCCACTCCCCATTCCGATTCCACATACCCAACACACACAGCAAGATCTCAGTCCCTACCCCAATTCCCCACACCCAACACGCACAGCAAGATCCCAGTCCCCATCGCAATTCCCCACATCCAACATGCACAGCAAGATCCCAGTCCCTATCCCAATTCCCCACACCCAACACAGCAAGATGCCAGTCTCATCCCGATTCTCCACACCCAATAGGCACAGCAAGATTCCAGTCCCCAAACCGATTCCCCACGCACAACACACACACACACAAAACAAGATCCCAGTTCCCATCCCCATTCCCCACACCTAACATGCACAGGAAGATCCCAATCTCATGCTGATCTTGCATGCCTAACATGCACAGCAAGATCCCAGCCCTCATCGCGATTCCCCACACTAAACACACAGACAGCAAGATCCCAGTCCCCATACCGATACCCCCCACAGCTAATACACGCACAACAAGATCCCAGTCTCTTCCAGATTCTCCACACCATGGGTACACAGCAAAACCCCAATCTTGGTATCAAATGTCAAAGACCAAAGAACAGTAATAAGTTTAGCACAGAGACAGGACCTCGGGCCCTCCAAGCCCCATGCCGTGCACGATGCCTTAACAAACTAAAACATAAATCTCCTGCCCTTATTCAGCCATATTCAGTCCATATCCCTCTATTCCCTCCCTATTGAATGTACCCGTTCCCGCTGCCTCTTAAATGTTGCTAATGTTCCTGCTTCCACCACCTCCTGTGGTCAGTGCATTCCAGGCACCCGCCGCTCTCTGCGTGACAAACCTACCCACCCCCACCCCCACCTCGTACATCTCCCTGAAATCCGCCTCGCTGCTGTCACTCACTGTCTATTCTCAATGTTTTTTGTGTTGTTTACAGGGGACAGTGTTGCTGATTTCTGCTCAGTGGACAGGTTTAGAACATAGAACATTACAGCGCAGTACGGGCCCTTTGGCCCTCGATGTTGTGCCGACCAGTGGAACCAATCTAATGACCCTCGAACCTAAACTATTCCAATGTTATCCATATGCCCATCCACTGACCATTTAAACGCCCTTAAAGTTGGTGAGTCCACAACTGCTGCAGGCAGGGCATTCCACGCCCTTACCACCCTCTGAGTAAAGAACCCACCTCTAGCATCCGTCCTATAACTACCACCCCTTAATGTAAAGCTATGTCCCCTCGTGTCATCCATCTCCATACGAGGAAAAAGGCTCTCACTGTCCACCCTAAATAACCCTCTGATCATTTTGTATGCCTCAATTAAGTCACCTCAGGTTTTGGTTTGATAGACGCTGCAGAAACAATTTTATTAAGTCGACCTTTCTCGACACTCTAGCTGTAACACTGCGTTCTGCACCCGCCCCTTTCTTTCTCCCCTGCGTGCTCCATGAACGGTATGCTTTGTCAGTGCAGCACTCAAGAAGCTATAATTTTCACTTGTATGCCGATACGTGTGACAACAATAAATCCAATCGAATCGAATCAATGGGAATTTGCTGCTCTAATCCGCTTTGTGCTTCTAATCTTTAGGGAACTGCGTCGTCCTCAAACCCTCGGAGGTGGCGGTAAACACAGCGGTGCTGCTTGGGAAGCTCATTCCCAGGTACCTGGATCAGGTGAGTGAGAACAGGAATCCTGACTACACACAGGAACAGAAGGCCATTCAGCCCCTTCCCCGGGCTGTTACAGGAACACGCGGCCGTTCGGCTCCTCTCTCTCCAGCTTGTTACACAGGAACAGGAGGAGGCCGTTCAGCCCCTTCCCCGGGCTGTTACACAGGAACATGAGGAGGACGTTCGGCCCCTTCTCCAGCCTGTTACACAGAGAACAGGAGGAGGCAATTCAGCCTTTTGATCAGTACGATCTGGGCTGATCCAGACCATAACTCTGTTCTCCACATTTTATTTCCTGTAAATCTGAAAAAAAACCTTTCAAATCTCCCTGAGGTGCAGAATCAGTCGCTTCCTGCAAGAGACGGGGTGCTAGATTTAGCCCGCCTCCTCTCCCCTCTCATCCTCCACCGAAGTTAACATTGGGCTGCTGCTAAAGTTCGGGGGGGGCGGGTTTTCCCATCCCGCCAGCCACGGGAACCATAGCAGGCGGGGAATTTAGACCATGGAAAAGGTCCATTAACCTCAGGTGGGATTCTCTTGCTGTGCTCAACCTAGACCTGGGAAATCCAGCTCGAGATTTTGTCACCTTGTTTACAGAGATTAAAATTTGTTTATTAGTCACATTGACACTGCAATGGAGTTACTATGAAACTCCCCCGGTCGCCACTGCCTGTTCGGGTTACACCGAGGGAGAATTTAGTACGGACAATACAGCCCTAAGCAGCATAAACTGTGGGATGTGCGGAAGTGGGAACGTTAAAATGGTAGCGCGGTCTCGTTGGGCGAAAGGGCTTGTTTCCCGTGCTGTGTTGTTCTTTGTTTTTTGAAACTGGAGAACCAGGGGAACCCACGCAGACACGGAGAGAATGTGCAGACTCCGCACAGACAGCGACCCGAGCCGGGAATCGAACCCGGGTCCCTGGCGCTGTGAGCGCTAACCCACTGAGCCACCGCGGACTCCCCTCACATTGGAATTCATTTCCCTTCAAGAGACCCTCCCGAATTCATTCTTCATCTGCATCACCTGGATTAGGCCAGCCTGACAGTGATTAAACAGCTCGTGAGATTAAAGTTTATCCCTGCAATCCTGCTCTTTGTTATTTCAATGTTGAACTGGTGGGATCCACTCACAGCTGTGTCCAGACTCAGCATCGCTTCCTGCTGCTCCTGTCCATGCCCTGCAGGGAAAGATCCCACATTCCAGTCACCTTCTCCCTCAGTGTTTCACCTTGCCAGCGCTGTTGACCAATTCCTGTACTTAATTATCTGCTGCAGTGCCCCGAATCCCTGCTCTTGCTAACTCAGTGTACATCCATCCTGGGAGTGATTAATGGGGAAACAGTGTAGAACACAGAACATTACAGCGCAGAACAGGCCCTTCGGCCCTTGATGTTGCGCCGACCAATTAAGAAAAAGCAATGACCCTCTAACCTAAACCATTCCCTTTTCATCCTTAAACTTATCTACTAACCTCTTAAACGCCACCAAACTTGGCGCATCTACAACTGACGCAGGCAAGGCATTCCATACCCTTACCACCCTCTGGGTAAAGAACCTATCTCTGATATCCGTCCTATAACTATCACCCCTTAATTTAAAGCTACGTCCCCTTGTGCTAGCTTTCTCCATCCTAGGAAAAAAGCTATCACTGTCCACCCTATCTAAATGTCTAATCATCTTATATGTTTCAATAAGGTCTCCTCTTAGCCGCCTTCTTTCTAACGAAAACAATCTCAAATCCCTCAGCCTCTCCTTTACTCTGTATCTAACCCCGTGCTGTACCTGTCCTGGGAGTGTTTGATGGCGGGACAGTGTAGAGAGAGCTTTACTCTGTATCTAACCCCGTGCTGTACCTGTCCTGGGAGTGTTTGATGGGGGGACAGTGTAGAGGGAGCTTTACTCTGTATCTAACCCCGTGCTGTACCTGACCTGGGAGTGTTGATGGGGGCAGTGTAGAGGGAGCTTTACTCTGTATCTAACCCCGTGCTGTACCTGTCCTGGGAGTGGGAGGCAGTCAGGTCGAGAAGGTGTTAGGAAGGCATATGGAGTCTTGGCTTTTATTGGTAGAGGGATTGAATTTCGGAGCCGCAACGTCATGTTGCAACTGTACAAAACTCTAGTCGGCCGCACTTGGAGTATTGTGTGCAGTTCTGGTCCCCACATTATAAGAAAGATGTGGAGGCTTTGGAGAGGGTACAGAGGAGGTTTACCAGGATGTTGCCTGGTATGGAGGGCAGGTCTTATGAGGAGAGGCTGAGGGATTTGAGGTTGTATTTGTTAGAAAGGAGGCGGCTAAGAGGGGACCTAATCGAAACATATAAGATGATTAGAGGTTTAGATAGGGTGGACAGTGATAGCCTTTTTCCTAGGATGGAGAAAGCTAGCACGAGGGACACAGCTTTAAATTAAGGGGTGATAGTTATAGGACGGATATCAGAGGTAGGTTCTTTACCCAAAGGGTGGTTAGGGAGTGGAATGCCCTGCCTGCAGCAGTTGTAGATGCACCAAGTTTGGTGGCGTTTAAGAGGTTAGTTGATAAGTATATGGAAGAGAAGGGAATGGTTTAGTTTGGAGGGGCATTGCTTTTAATATTGGTCGGCGCAACATCGAAGGCCGAAGGGCCTGTTCTGTGCTGTAATGTTCTATGTTCTATGTTCTATGTTTGACTGGAATAATGTGGATGCAGCTTTAATCTTGTCTCTGATCCTATTTCTCTCTGTCTAGGATTGTTTTGCTGTTTTTAATGGTGGACCAGTGGAAACCAGGAAACTTCTACAATTCAAGTTTGATTACATCTTTTATACAGGTGTGGGAGTGTAAATGGGAGCAGGGGGAACATGGGGGTGTGAGACAGTGAGCAACATGGTGTATTGGGAGCACAGAATTACCTCTAGACTGGAGACACAGAGGGAGGTATATATTAAAAACACGGGAGACATATATATTGAAGACATATGGGAGGACATATAGAAGGCACAGGGTGACAGATGTATTGGAGACTCAGGGTAATGTTTACATTCGAGGCACGAAGAGAGGGGGGATGTGTATATTGGAGACACACAGGGGACGTTCCAGGAGGGCCTGTAGGGAGGGTGTCCGGTGGCGGGGGGGTGGTTGGGATTGGGGGGGGAGGTTGAGGGTTCAGTGGGAATGAAGGTGGGTGGGAATAGGGGTGCTCCAGAGGGGGAGGGGGGGGGCAGTGGGGAAGGAAATGGGGGTGCTCTGGGTGGGATGGGAAGGGGGTTCGGGTGTCCGGAGGGGAGGGGGCAGTGGGGGTGGGAATGGGGGTGCTCTGGCGGGGAGTGGGGGGGAATGGGGGTGCTGCCCGGAGAGGGGAAGTGGGGGTGGGAATGGGGGGCTGTGGGGTGGGAATGGGAATGGGGGGTTCTGGGTGTGGGGTGGGATTGGGGGTGCTCCGGAGGGGGGGGGGGGCAGTGGGGGTGGGAATGGGGGTGCTCTGGGTGGGAATGGGAATGGGGGGTTCTGGGGGGGTGGGAATGGGGGTGCTTCTGGGGTGGGAATGGGGGGGTTCTGGGTGTGGGTGGGATTGGGGGTGCTCCGGAGGGGAGGGGGGGCAGTGGGGGTGGGAATGGGGTGCTCTGGGTGGGAATGGGAATGGGGGGGTTCTGGGTGGGTGGGAATGGGGGTGCTCTGGTGGGGGTGGGAATGGGGGGTTCTGGGGTGGGTGGATTGGGGGTGCTCGGAGGGGGGAGGGGGGGAGTGGGGGGGGAAGGGGTGCTCTGGCTTGGGGGTGCCGGAGGGGGAGGGGGGGCCTGGGTGGGAATGGGAATGGGGGGTTCTGGGTGTGGGTGGGATGGGGGTGCTCCGGAGGGGGAGGGGGGGCAGTGGGGATTGGGGGGATGGGTGGGAATGGGAATGGGGGTGCTCTGGGTGGGGTGGTCCAGTAGGGGTCCTCCGGTTGGGGGTGAAAATGGAGTGCTCCGGGTGGGAAATGGAATGGCCATGTTCTGGGTAGGGGTGGGAATGGGGGTTTAGATGGGAATGAAGGTGCTCTGGGTGGGGGGGGGGGGGGGGTGCGGGGTGGGGGGGGGGGGGGGGTTGGGATGGGGTGCTCTGGGGGGGGGAATGGGGTTTCTTTGCATGGGGGTGAGAATAGGCGTGCTCCAGGGGGCTGGAAATGGGGTTGCTCCAGATGTAGGCGCTCTGGGTGGGGATGGGAATGGGGGTCCTCTGCGTGGGGGTGGGAATGGGTGTGGTCCGGCTGAGGGTGGGAATGGGGTCCTGGGCGACATTGGGACAGTGAGAGGGAGCTGGGAAGTGTTTGCGAATTCCCTGTCGTTGCTTCACTGCTGACCGCCGGCCCCGTCTGTCTCTCTCCCCCCTCCCCCCCCCACCCCCACCCTCTCCCCCTCCCCACACCCAGGGAGCAGCGCAGTGGGGAAGGTCATCATGAAGGCTGCAGCGGAGCATCTGACACCCGTCACCCTGGAACTGGGGGGTAAGAACCCCTGTTACATCGACCAGAGCTTCAACCTGGACAGTACGGCCCATCGCCTGACCTGGGGCCGCTTCTTCAACTCGGGCCAGTCATGCGTGGCTCCCGATTATATCCTGTGCACCAAGGAGGTTCAGCAGCAGCTGGTCCCTGCTATCAGACAGTGTCTGCACAGCTTCTACGGGAAGGAGCCCAAGGAGAGCCCTGATTACGGGCGCATCGTCAACGACAGCCACTTCAAACGTCTCCAGAAGCTGCTGAGCTCAGGACAAGTGGCCATCGGGGGTGAGAGCGACGATCAGGATCGCTATATCGGTGAGTACTGGCACTTGGTATTCGCGAGAAATAAATCCTATTCACAACACGTCCGAAAAGCAAAGCCTTTCCAAATGGTCTTCACACTCCAGCGACACTTCCCGCTGCCTCGGGAAAAGCAGCTGGCAAAGTCAAGGACCCATGCCCCCCCCCCCCACCCACCCCCCCAATGCATCCCAGACATTCTCTCTTCCACCTTCTTCCGTCGGAAAAAGGTACAAAAGTCTGAGGTCACGCACCGACCGACTCAAGAACAGCTTCTTCCCTGCTGCTGTCAAACTTTTAAATGGACCTATTAAGTTAATCTTTCTCTGCTTGCTAGCTATGACTGTAACACTACAACTGCACTCTCTCCTTCCATGTACAAACAAAGAACAAAAACAGCACACAGGAAAACAGGCCCTTCGGCCCAACCAGCCCGCGCCGCCACCCGATGTTCCCACCTCTACCCGTGATCCCTGTCCGTGTTTATAGATCTATGGATTAAAAACCAAATTTGAGACAATTTAGGGAGAATTTGTTTGGCCAATTAGCCTAAGAGCACATCTTGGGATGTGGGAGGAAACCGGAGCACCCAGAGAAAACCCACGCAAGCACAGGGAGAATGCGCAAACTCCCACAGACACAGGCCCAAATCCATGTATCTGCACAACACAGCGATAGTCACGAGCTGTCGTGTTGCCCATCAAATGGTCCAGGTCAAGCATACACTAACGACGTGAAGCACTAGGATAAGCTCGAAAAAAATCCAAGAGCAGCCCTCTCACGACCCATCGCGTGTATGCCCTTGTTAGACAACAAGGTGGACCAAAGCAACTGTAGGATAAAAACATGTACATCAATATCATCATCTATTTACACACTTCCCAGGGACTCCCAAGGCTCATGATCCCTATTTTAAATCAGTTTTCTATACCCTCCATTCCCATTCTGTTCATGTGCCCATCTAAGTATTTCTTAAATAACTCCAGAGTGCCTGCCTCCACCACTTTACTTGGCAGCGCATTCCATACCCCCACCCCTCTGTGTGAAAAAAACTCTTTCTAGCATCCAAATTATACCTTACCCCCCTCACCCTAAGCCCGTGACCCTTGTGCTATTCGAGTCCATCCTAGGAAAAAGCTTAACCCTGTTCACACTATCTATGCCTCTCATAATCTTGTACGCTTCTATTAGATCTCCTCTAAGTCTACGTCTTTTAATAATATCAGGTCTGAATTGGCCAGAGTGGACTGGGAACACATACAGCTCAGTAAATCTGTGACAGAACAGTGAGATACATTCAAGAAAAACATAGGGAGAGTACAAAGCCAACATGTTCCAGCAAAGACAACAGTTGCAACCAAATCATGGCGGCACAGTGGGTTAGCACTGCTGCCCCACAGTGCCAGGGACTTGGCTTCGGTTCCCAGCTCGGGTCACTGTCTGTGTGGGGTTCGCACATTCTCCTCGTGTCTGCATGGGTTTCCTCCGAGTGTTCCGGTTTCCCCCCCAAACAGCCGGAAGATGTGTGGGTTAAATGGATTGGCCACACTAAACTGTCCCTTAGTGTCAGAGGGAAGTCTGCACCACACGCAGTCCCACTGGCCCGAACCCCATAACCTATGCATTTACCAGTGAGGTTCGGAGGACAGGAGCACAGCCAGTGTGGCACCGTTATTACAGAAGAGAGACAGGGATGAAGCAGGAAACGACAAGCCAGTGGCTCTAACCTCAGTGGTGGGAAAACAGTGAGAAGCAATTCTGAGAGACAGAATGAATTTGCATTTGGAGAGGCAGGGATTAATCAAAATCGGTCAGAACGGTGTTGTTCAGGGGGGTTTTTTAATTCGTTGCTGGGACTGGGCATCGCTGGCTGTCATGATGTGGAGATGCCGGCGTTGGGACTGGGGTAAACACAGTGAGAAGTCTCACAACACTAGGTTAAAGTCCAACAGGTTTATTTGGTAGTAAACACCACTAGCTTTCGGAGCGCTGACCCTTCGTCAGGCGAGTGGGGAATTCTGATCACAAACGGAGCGTAAAAAGGCACACGCTCAGTTTACAGAATACTGATTAGAATGCAAATCTTTACAGCTAATCAAGTCTTAAAGATGCAGACAGTGTGAATGGAGAGAGCATTAAGCACAGGTTAAAGAGATGTGTACTGTCTTTAGACAGGATAGTTACAAGTTCAGGCAAGTCATGGGGGTTTGCAGATAGTGTGACATGAACCCAAGATCCCAGTTGAGGCCGTCCTCATGTGTGTGGAACTGGCTCTCAGTCTCTGCTCAGCGACTCTGCGCTGTCGTGTGTCGTGAAGGCCCCCTTGGAGAAAGTTTACCAAAGATCAGAGGCAGAATGCCCATGAAGTGTTCACCAGAGGAAGGGAACAGTCTTGCCTGGTGATTGTCGAGCGATGTTCATTCATCTGTTGTCATTCATCCATCTGTTTCGTCCACTCACCGCTCGACAAGCACCAGGCAAGACTGTTTATTGCCCGTCCCTAGTTGCCCTTGTTCAGAGGAGTGTTGGGAGTAATCACATTGCTGTGGCTTTGGAGTCACATGTAGAACATAGAACATTACAGCGCAGAACAGGCCCTTCGGCCCTCGATGTTGCGCCGGCCAGTGGAGAAAAAGCAATGACCCTCTAACCTAAACCATTCCCTTTTCATCCATAAAGTTATCTACTGACCACTTAACGCCACCAAACTTGGCGCATCTACAACTGCAGCAGGCAGGGCATTCCATACCCTTACCACCCTCTGGGTAAAGAACCTACCTCTGACATCCGTCCTATAACGACCACCCCTTAATTTAAAGCTTTGTCCCCTCGTGCTAGCTTTCTCCATCCGAGGAAAAAGGCTATCACTGTCCACCCTATCTAAACCTCTAATCATCTTATATGCACTCAATAAGATCACCTCTTAACTGCCTCTCTCCAATGAAAATAACCTCAAATCCCTCAGCCTTTCTTCATAAGACCTTCCCCCCATACCAGGCAACTCCTGGTAAACCTCCTCCTGCACCCTCTCCAAAGCCTCCACATCTTTCTTATAATGTGGGGACCAGAACTGTACACAACACTCCAAGGCGGCCGCACCAGAGTTTTGTACAGTTGCAACATGACGTTGCGGCTCTGAAATTCAATCCCCCTACCAATAAAAGCTAAGACTCTGTATGCCTTCTTAACAACCTTATCGACTTGATTGCCAAGTTTCAGGGATCTACGCACATATACACCGAGATCCCTCTGTTCGTCAACACTATTAAGAGTCCTACCATTAGCCCTATACTCTATACATGTGAAGACCGGTGGGATTTCCTTCCCTTAGAGGATACTAATGACCGGATGGGTTTTTCTGGTTTTCAGGGTCACCAGAAGATTCCTAATTCCAGAATTTTTTTTTAACGAATTCAAATTCCATCACCCGCCATGGCGGGATTTCGAACTCCCAGGACAATATCAGAGTTTCTAGATTAATAGTCTAGCCGTGATACCACTCGGCCATCTCCTCCCCGTGTGACTGAACAAGTTGGTTGAATGTTTTGAAAGAGGTGATCGAGTGTGTAGATGCGCTTGGTCTACCCAAGACTTTGACGAGGGCTCACATGGGAGACTCATCACAAAGGGCACAGCCCGCGGGATCCAAGGAAATTTGGCAATTGGATCCAGGATTGGCCAAGTGGCAGGAAGCAGAGAGCGACGCACAGAACCCTATCGTGCACAAAGAGGCCCTTTGGCCCATAGAGTCTGCACTGACCACAATCCCACCCAGTCCCCTACCCCCATATCCCGACGTATTATACCCACTAATCCCTCTAACCTAAGCATCTCAGGCCACTGTGGGGCAAATTCTTAGCACAGCCAATCAACCTAACCCGCACATCTTTGGAGAAAACCCACACAGACACGAGGAGAATGTGCAAACTCCACACAGACAGTGACCCGAGCTGGGAATCAAACCCAGGTCCCTGGAGCTGTGAAGCAGCATGCGAACCCACCGTGCCGGCCTGATGGTCGAGGGGTATGTTTCAGACCGCAAGGCTGTGTCAATACTGTTCCCCACACTGTTAACAATAACTCTAACACATTTTCTATTGTGTAAATACCACTGCTTGTGCCCCTCTTGCTCCCAGCGCCGACTGTCCTGGTCGATGTGAAGGAATCGGACCCAGTGATGCAGGAGGAGATTTATGGTCCCATTTTACCCATCGTTCATTAGCTGCATGGAGGAAGCCATTAGATTCATCAACAAGCAGCAGAAACCTCTGGCCCTTTACGTTTATGCTACAAACAGTAAGGTCTGGAATCTTCTCAACCCAACTCTGTTAACTCAAAGGCTCAGTAAGAATTTAGTAACACCAATTTTCAATCCAACCGATTTATTTGATAGTAAAAATTGCGAGCTTTCGACACTGTGTCTGTCGAAAGCTCGCAATTTTACTATCAAATAATCGGTGGATTAAAAATTGGTGTTGCTAAATTCTTACTGAGTTCTTACCACACCCAATCCAACGCCGGCATCTTTACATCATAACTCAAAGGCTATGCAGGGGGCTTTAAACTGATTCAGAGGGGGGTGGGATCCTGAGTAGTTGGGTGCTAAGAGGGATGAGAATAGGGGGGTCATAGATGAGAACTGTAAAGCACAGCAGCGTACGGGTGGAGTAGGCATGGTTTGAAATGCGATACTTTAATGCAAGAAGTATTCGCAATAAGGTGGAGGAACTTGCAGCTTGGACCAGTACCTGGAACTTTGATGTTGTGGCCATTTCAGAGACATGGGTAGAGCAGGGACAGGAATGGCCGTTGCAGGTTCCGGGGTTCAAATGCTTCAGTCAGAGTAGAGAAGGAGGTAGAAGGGGGGGAGGAGTGGCATTATTAGTCAAAGACTGTATCACAGTGACAGAAAGGAAGTTTGATGAGGACTTGTCTGTTGAGGTAGTATGGGCTGAGATTAGAAACAGGAGAGGAGAGGTCACCCTGTTGGGAGTCTTTTATAGACCTCCTAAAAGTTCTAGAGAGGTAGAGGAAAGGATTGCAAAGTTGATCCTGGACAGGAGTGAAAGTAATAGGGTAATTGTTATGGGGGACTTTAACTTTACTAATATTGATTGGAATAGCTATAGCTCTAGCTCGTTAGAGGGGTCAGTTTTTGTACAAAGTGTGCAGGAAGGTTTTTTGACTCAGTATGTAGATAGGCCAACTAGAGGTGAGGCTACATTGGATTTGGTGCTGGGCAATGAGCCAGACCAGGTGTTAGGCTTGGAAGTTGGTGAACATTTTGGTGATAGTGACCACAATTCGGTTACGTTCACCTTAGTGATGGATAGGGATAGGCATGAAGCTGGGGGCAGTAGTTATAGCTGGGGGAAGGGTAATTATGAGGCCATCAGGAGAGAATTAGGGTGCATAGATTGGACTAGGAACTACAGGACTGGGAACATCTGGAATGTGGAGCTTATTCAAGGAGCAGCTGCTGCGAGTCCTTGATAAGTATGTCCCTGTCAGGCAAGGAGGAAATGGTCGAGTAAGGGAACCTTGGTGTACGAAAAAAGTTGATTCGCTGGTTAAAAGGAAAAAGGAGGCTTATGTCAGGATGAGGCTTGAAGGCTCGGTTAGTGCAATGGATAGCTATAGATTAGCCAGGAGGGAGCTAAAGAGTGAGTTGAGGAGAGCTAAGAGGGGACACGAGAAGACTTTGGCTGATAGGATTAAGGAGAATCCTAAAGCTTTCTTTAGATATGTTAAGAATAGAAGATTGGTTAGGGCAAGATTAGGGCCAGTCATAGACAGCAGTGGGAAGTTGTGCGTGGAGCCTGAAGAGATTGGAGAGGCACTGAATAAATATTTCTCTTCGGTATTCACGCAGGGTGATGTAAATGAGAACACTGGGAACAGGGTTGCAAACTGGAAAGTATTGAAGTAGATAGGGAGGATGTGCTAGATATTCTTGAGGGTTTGAAGTTAGATAAGTCCCCTGGGCCGGACGGGATTTACCCTAGGATTCTCTGGGAGGCAAGAGAGGCGATTGCAGAGCCTCTGGCTCTGATCTTCAGGTCGTCGTTGGTTACGGGTATAGTGCCGGAAGACTGGAGGATAGCGAATGTGGTCCCATTGTTCAAGAAGGGGAAGAGAGACCTTCCAGGGAATTATAGGCCAGTGAGTCTTACTTCTGTTGTGGGCAAAGTATTGGAGAGAATTATTAGGGATAGGATTTATAGTTATTTAGAGAGAAATGAATTGATTGGGGATAGTCAGCATGGTTTGTGAAGGGTAGGTCGTGCCTTACTAACCTCATTGAGTTTTTTAAAAAGTGACCAAAGAGGTGGATGGGGGGTAAGGCGGTTGATGTGGTATATATGGACTTTAGTAAGGCGTTCGATAAGGTGGGCCATGGAAGGCTTCTGCAGAAAATGCAGATGTATGGGATAGAGGGTGATTTAGCTAATTGGGTTAGGAATTGGCTAGCGATAGAAGACAGAGGGTGGTGGTTGATGGGAGATATTCATCCTGGAGTTCGTGACAAGTGGTGTACCTCAGGGGTCTGTTTTGGGGCCCCTGCTGTTTGTAATTTTTATAAATGATCTGGATGAGGGTATTGAAGGATGGATTAGTAAATTTGCAGATGACACTAAAGTCAGTGGAGTGGTAGATAGTGAAGAGGGGTGTTAAAGTTTGCAGAGAGACTTGGACAAGTTGCAGAGCTGGGCTGAGAGGTGGCAAATGGAGTTTAATGTGGAAAAGTGTGAGGTAATGCACTATGGCAGGAATAATAACTGTGTAGAGTATAGGGCTAATGGTAGGATTCTTAATAGTGTTGATGAACAGAGGGATCTTGGTGTACACGTGCATAGATCCCTGAAAGTTGGCAATCAAGTCGATAAGGTTGTTAAGAAGGCATATGGAGTCTTAGCTTTTATTGGTAGGGGGATTGAATTTTGGAGCCGCAACGTCATGTTGCAACTGTACAAAACGCTAGTGCGGCCGCACTTGGAGTATTGTGTGCAGTTCTGGTCCCCGCATTATAAGAAAGATGTGGAGGCTTTGGAGAGGGTACAGAGGAGGTTTACCAGGATGTTGCCTGGTATGGAGGGCAGGTCCTATGAAGAGAGGTTGAAGGATTTGAGGTTTTTTTCGTTAGAAAGGAGGCGGCTAAGAGGGGATCTTATTGAAGCATATAAGATGATTTGAGGTTTAGATAGGGTGGACAGTGATAGCCTTTTTCCTAGGATGGAGAAAGCTAGCACGAGGGGACACAGCTTTAAAATAAGGGGTGATAGTTATAGGACGGATATCAGAGGTAGGTTCTTTACCCAGAGGGTGGTTAGGCAGTGGAATGCCCTGCCTGCGGCTGTTATTGATGTGCCAAGTTTGGTGGCGTTTAAGAGGTTAGTTGATAAGTTTATGGAAGAGAAGGGAATGGTTTAGTTTGGAGGGGAATTGCTTTTTTCATAATTGGTCAGCGCAACATCGAAGGCCGAAGGGCCTGTTCTGCGCTGTAATGTTCTATGTTCTATGTTCTACACTCTGTCTGAAGCCAAAACTCTCCGTTCAGCTGACAAAGTGCAAACCCCGAAAGCTTGCGAGTTTACTATCAAGTAAATCTCTTGGACTTTAACCTGCTTCTTACTGTGTTTACCCCAGTCCAACGCCGGCATCTCCACATCACAACACTGGTCAGTGATCCAGCTGCACCGGGACCACAACACGCTGTGTCTGTGATGCCCTGCACAGTCAAATAGCCCGTCTGCAACCTACTGCAGGCTAGGAGGCCTCTCTCACCCTCTACCTATCTGCATCACCTTCTCTGCCTTTTTTAAATGCTGTTCCCATCTCTCCTTCCCTGTATTTCTCTCCCTGTCTCACACTCTGTATCACTCTCTCAATCATTCTCTTTATTTCTCTCTCTCCTCTTTGTTTCTCTCCCTGTCTCTCTCTCTCTTTCTCCCCCTGTCTGTCTCTCTCTCCCTATCTCTCTCCCCCCCACCCCCCGTCTCTCTCTCTCTCTCTTTCTCCCCTTTCTGTCTTCTCTCTCTCCCTATCTCTCTCCCCCCCCCACCCCCCGTCTCTCTCTCTCTCTCTCTCCTGTCTTTCTCACTATTTCTCTCCGTCTATCCCTTTTTCTCTCCCTGACTCTATCTTTTTCACCTTTTCCCTCTCTGAGTCTCTACCTCCCTCTTTCTACATTCTACCTCTTTAATGCTTTCTGTTTTTCTATCTCTCTTTCCATCAAATCCCTACACCGCAGAAGGAGACAATTCAGCCCATTGAGTCAGCACTGGCTCTCCAGCAGAGCAGACCTTCCTATCTATCATACCCTACCTATCCTATCTTTGTAACCCTGCATACTTATTATTCAGGTGGATTGGCCGTGCTAAATTGTCCCTTAGTGTCCAAAGATGTGCAGGTTAGGGTGGATTGGCGGTGCTAAATTGTCCCTTAGTGTCCAAAGATGTGCAGTTTAGGTGGATTGCCTGTGCTAAATTACTCCTTAGTGTTCAAAGATGTGCAGGTTAGGGTGGATTGGCTGTGCTAAATTGCCCCTTAGTGTCCCAAGATGTGTAGGTTAGGGTGGATTGGCCGTGCTAAATTGCCCCTTAGTGTCCCACGATGTGTAGGTTAGGGTAGATTGGCCGTGCTAAATTCTCTCTCAGTGTCAAAGATGTGTAGGTTAGGGTGGATTGGCGTCTAAATTGCCCTAGTGTCCAAAGATGTGCAGGTTAGGGTGGAATGGCCGTGCAAATTGCCTCAGTGTCCAAAGATGTGCAGGTTAGGGTGGATTGACCGTGCTAAATTGTCCCTTAGTGTCCAAAGATGTGTAGGTAGGGTCGATTGACCGTGCTAAATGTCCCTTAGTGTCCAAAGATGTGTAGGTTAGGGTGGATTGGCCGTGCTAAATTGTCCCTCAGTGTCCAAAGATGTGTAGGTTAGGGTGGATTGGCCGTGCTAAATTGTCCCTTAGTGTCCAAAGATGTGTAGGTTAGGGTGGATTGGCCGTGCTAAATTGTCCCTTAGTGTCCAAAGATGTGTAGGTTAGGGTGGATTGGCCGTGCTAAATTGTCCCTTAGTGTCCAAAGATGTGTAGGTTAGGGTGGATTGGCCGTGCTAAATTGTCCCTTAGTGTCCAAAGATGTGCAGGTTAGGGTGGATTGGGCCTTGCCATTTTATCTAGTTAACCTACACAGTTTTGGACAATAAGGGGCAGTTTAGCATGGCCAATTTAGCAGTGACCCAAGCCGGGAATTGAACCCGGGTCCCTGGCACTTTGGGTAGCAGTGCTAACCCACTGTGTCACCAGCTGGAGGGTTTGTGAGACCAGTAATTTTGGGGTGAGGTTTGATGTACTGATGGTGAGACACCGGGATCTCTGACCCTTTGCTGTTGTTCCAGGTGGTGAACGAAATGTTGGAGAGAACCAGCAGTGGTGGCTTCTGTTCCAACGATAACCTGGTGCAGATGATCCTCAACACACTGCCGTTTGGAGGCATCGGTGAGTCTGGCAATGAAACCGTGACACACACAACACCAAGGCTCAGCTCCCTCAGTCGATCTGTCCCCCCCCCCCCCCACCCCCCCCCCCCCACCCACCCCCCCCCCCCCCCCCCCCCCCCCCACCCCCCCCCCCCCACCCCCCCCCCCCCACCCACCCCCCCCCCCACCCCCCACCCCCACCCCCACCCCCCCCACACCCCACACACCACACCCCCCACCCCCCACCCACCCCAACCCCCCCACACACACCCCACACACCCCCACCCACACACCCCCCCCCCCCACACACACACACACACCACACATCACAGGAAACACCCAGGCTGCAAACCTGGCCGGTGTTTCACACCACACAGGTGGCCCTCCCTCAGCACTGACCCTCTGACAGTGCATCACTCCCTCAGCACTGACCCTCTGATAGTGCGGCAGTCCCTCAGCACTGACCCTCTGACAGGCGGACTCCCTCAGCACTGACCCCTGACAGTGCGGCACTCCCTCAGCACTGACCCTCTGACAGTGCGGCACTCCCTCAGCACTGACCCTCTGACCGTGCGGCACTCCCTCAGCACTGACCCTCTGACAGTGCGGCACTCCTTCAGCACTGACCCTCTGACAGTGCGGCACTCCCTCAGCACTGACCCTCTGACAGTGCGGCACTCCCTCAGCACTGACCCTCTGACAGTGCGGCACTCCCTCAGCACTGACCCTCTGACAGTGAGGCACTCCCTCAGCACTGACCCTCTGACAGTGCGGCGCTCCCTCAGCACTGACCCTCTGACAGTGCGTCACTCCCTCAGCACTGACCCTCTGACAGTGCGGCACTCCCTCAGCACTGACCCTCTGACAGTGCGGCGCTCCCTCAGCACTGACCCTCTGACAGTGCGGCGCTCCCTCAGCACTGACCCTCGACAGTGCGGCGCTCCCTCAGTACTGACCCTCTGACAGTGAGGCACTCCCTCAGCACTGACTCCTCTGACAGCGCAGTGCTCCCTCAGTACTGATCCTCTGACAGTTGCGCGCGCTCCTCAGCACTGATCCCTCTGACAGTGCGGCGCTCCCTCAGTACTGACTCCTCTGACAGCGCAGCTGTCCCTCAGTACTGATCCCTCTGACAGATGGGCGCACCCCCCTCAGCATGACCCTCCTGGACAGTGCGTAGCCGCACCCTCACGGCGCTGACCCTCTGACAGTGCGGCACTCCCTCAGCGCTGACCCTCTGACAGTGCGGCACTCCCTCAGCACTGACCCCTATGACAGTGGCGCACCCCTCAGCACTAACCCTCTGACAGTGCCCGGCACTCCCTCAGCACTGACCCTCTGACAGTGCGGCACTCCCTCAGTACTGGACCCTCTACAGTGCGCCACCCCTCAGCACTGACCCTCTGACAGTGCGGCACTCCCTCAGTACTGACCCTCTGACAGTGCGGCACTCCCTCAGCACTGACCCTCTGACAGCGCAGCACTCCCTCAGCACTGACCCTCTGACAGTGCGGCACTCCCTCAGCACTGACCCTCTGACAGTGCGGCACTCCCTCAGCACTGACCCTGACAGTGCGCCGCTCCCTCAGCACTGACCCTCCGACAGTGCGGCGCTCCCTCAGCACTGACCCTCTGACAGTGCGGCACTCCCTCAGCACTGACCCT
>JAGIQG010000429.1:0-30645 GCA_024679065.1 Sphyrna mokarran | reverse complement strand
AGGGGGAGGGAGAGGGGGAGGGGGGAGGGAGTCCCGGTCCCGGTCCCGGTCCCGGTCCCGGTCCCGCCATGCCGACATAGTTAAGAAAGTCTATCAACACCTCTACTTTCTCAGAAGAGTAAGGAAATTTGGCATGTCATCACGACTCTCACCAACTTTACAGATGCATCACAGAAAGCATTCTTTCTGGTTGTATCACAGCTTGGGATGGCTCCTGCTCTGCAAGGAACTACGAAAGGTCATGAACGTAGCCCAATCCATCACACAAACCAGTCTCCCATCCATTAAGTCTGTCTTTACTTCCTGCTACCCTGGCAAAGCAGCCAGCAAAATTAAGGACCCCATGCAGCCCAGATATTCTCTTTTCCATCTTTTTCTGTTGGAAAAAGGTACAAAAGTCTGAGGTTATGTACCAACTGACTCAAAAACAGCAGCTTCCCTGCTGCTGCCAGACTTTTGAATGGACTTACCTTGCATTAAGTTGATTTTTCTCTACACCCTAGCTATAACTGTAACTGCATTCTGCACTCTCACATTTCCTTCTTTATGAACAGTACTTTTCATTGTATGTTAATACATGTGACAATAATAATAAATCAAAGCAAATCAAATTCTTCTCAGTGTCATTACAGGACAAACTCAACCAGAACAGGCATCAGTGGGCAAACCCAGTGGAATCATGCATGAGCTGAGAACCCTCGCATGTTTTGAGGCGCGAGCCCTTGTTCTGGTTGGGGAGGAGGAACAGCGTATCTATGCTGCTAGTTAAATGGGGGAATCTGTCTTCATGATTGGGCTTACTAAAAGCCTACTTTTGGATTTTGAGGATCTCCAACAATATTTGTATATATGTTCACTCCTGGCTTGCTAACATCGCAAATACATTTCCTCTTCCTTTGCTGCACTTTTCCGCTCGGTACATGCAATCCAGACACACGTCGTGTCACCTGAAAACTTTCACTCAAACTGGTTTGAACATTGTACAGTCATTTTAACATTCATCTCTTAGATTACAGCCGTATGATTATTTCAAGATTTAAATAATCCGTTATAGACACTAAGATAATTTGAGATTATTCTTCAATGTGTCTACAGTAATGATATCAGTTATTACTGCATAAGTGGCAATCTCCAGCAAGAAATTAGACAATGCATATCAATTTACAACATTCTTGGTCAAAATGTTTCCAAAAGAGGAATAAATTCCTTCCTAAATAGGTATTCATTTATTATGCAACTTTAAACTGTAATCTAATCTTCTTGGATTCTGAACCTTTGATTAGATAAGTGACTTGTTATCATTCCCAAGTGCCTCATTATTCCACCTATAATTGTTTGGTCATCACTCTATCTCTGAAAGTGAGTGAGGATTCAAGAGAATAGGAAGTGAGTGGGGGTTCAAGAGAACAGGAGAAGAATATATTGTCCCAGGAAGGTGCATTTCACAAACACAGACTTACATGCATGGGGGAAATGTTAATGACAAAAATTACAATGGAAATTATAGAGATCTGGATTGCCCAAAATGAGATGTGAAATGTGAGGATGCGCATTGTTAGATTTAGAGCATTGTTGTTTACGATATATCATGCTATATCGTGAAAGGCCCTTTTGAAATGTCTTTAGGATTGTCAATAGGTAATACATTGGTCTAGAGTTTTCTATCTACAAATGGTGGTATCCCAAAGGTACTCCAGAAGATGCAGTGGCAAAACCAGTATCTTCAGTGTGAAGATGGAACTTTGTCTCCACAGTGATTGAATGGTGTCATGCCTGCTGATGCAGTCAGACAGATGCATTTACAACAGGCAATTAGTGACGAAGCTAAGTATATTTTTCCCTCGCTTATTCTTTCATCACCCTGACACAGACACGATCTAGCAGTTATGACCTTTAAATCCCCGCTATTTCAGTTAGCAGTAGTGCTATCAAGCCATTCAAGTCCATTCTGTATGTTCTGCACTCTTGCTACCCTCAGTGCTTCAGGTTGTAGATGTTTAGATGTAGATTGCTGGTAGATGTTTGAGGGCAAATCAAAATCTGGCATGTGGGAGAGTTTCAAGTGTAAGTTCTTAGGGATTCAGGACCAACACATTCCTGTAAGATGGAAGATAAGTTTTGAGAATAAGAGATATTGTGAGCCTAGTCAAAGAGAAAAAGGAAGCAGTTGCCAAAGCTAGGAGGCTGGAAACACACGAAGCAAGTGTGGAATATAAAGAAAGTAGAAAGAAACGTAAGCAAGGAGTAAGGATAGTTAAAAGTGGTCACAAAAAAGATCAGCCAGCGAGGTTAAGGAAAATCCCAAGGCCTTTTATACATATATAAAGGGCAAGAGGGTTGGCCCACTCAAGGACAAGGGAGAAAATCTATGCGTGGAGCCAGAGGAAATGGATGAGGTATTAAATGAGTTGCATCAGTATTCAGAAGACCTGGTGGATGATGAGTTTGGGAAAGGATATGAAGATCGTTTGAGTCACGTTGAGATCAAAAAGAGGAAGTATTGGGGTTCTTGAGAATCATTAAGATAGACAAGTTCCCAGGGCCTGATGAGATATACCCCAGAATATTTAGAGAAGCAAGGGAGGAAATTGTTGGGGCCTTGAGAGAAATCTTTGTATCCTCATTAGCTACAGGGGAAGTCATGATACGGAGATGCCAGCATTGGACTGGGGTAAACACAGTAAAAAGTCTCAACCTGGTGTTGTGAGACTTCTTACAGAGAAGTCCCAGAGGATTAGAGAATAGCCAATATTGTTCCTTTGTTTAAGAAGGGCAGCAAGAATAATCCAGATAATTACAGACCAATAAGCCTGACCTCAGTGGTAGGAAAATTATTGGAGAGGATTCTTCAAGACAGAACTTATTCCCACTTGGAAATAAGTGAACGTAGTAGTGAAAGGCAACATGGTTTTGTGAAGGGAAGTTCATGTCTCACAAACTTGATCGAGTTTTTAAGGGAGAGACAAAGATGATTGATGAGGGTAGGGCAGTGGACATAGAATTCAGTAAGACCTTTGACAAGGTCCCTCATGGCAGACTGATGCAGAAGGTGAAGTTGCATGGGATTACAGGTGAGCTGGCAAGGTGGATATAAAACTGGCGCAGTCAAAGACAGAGGGGAGCAGTGGAAGGTTGCATTTCTGAATGGAGGACTGTGACAAGTGGCATTCCTCAGGAATAAGTGCTGGGATGTTTGTTCTTTCATATTTATAAATGACTTGGAGGGAAATGTAATTGGTTTGATTAGTAAGTTTGCAGATGACATAAAGGTGGATTTGTGGATAGCAGTGAGATACATCAGAGGATACAGCAGGATATAGATCAGTTGGAGACTTGGACGGAGAGATGGCTGATGGAATTTAATCCGGACAAATATGAGGTAATGCATTTTGGAAGATCTAATACAGATAAGAAATATACTTCTCCTTCTTCAGCCGTCCATCGATTTCGATGTTCACTGTGTTGGAAGTTTAGATTCTGCAGGCACGTTGGTGTGTTATAAGGCCTGCTTTGGATCGGCATTGTCTCCCACGTCGGTGGCAACTGTGATTTGTCTGATTTGAAACAAAATGTCTGCGTTCATGGTCTGCTTCATATTTTTCCTGCCTTTTTTTCTCGATGAGTGGGATTGTCTTCTTGACAATGCATTGCCAACTTCTTCTGTCCAAAGCATCCTTCTCCCAGGTGTTGACATCCATGTTAGTGTTCTTCATATGGCGCTTGAGCACATTTTTGTAACGCAGCTTCTGTCCACCATGTTTTCTATTTCCTTCATGTAGCTCGCCATAGAAGATGGCTTTGGGCAAACAATCGTCACTCATTCTTATGACATGGCCAGTCCACCGCAACTGAGAGGCTGTGATGAGCGCTTCTGCGCTGACCATTCCAGCTCGTTTGAATACCTCCACATCAGGAACCATCTCTTGCCAATTGATGTTTAATATTTGTCGCAAGTGTCTGAGTTGTATCTTGGTTAGTTTCTTGATATGCTTCCGGTACAATGTCATCGTTTCTGTTTAATAAAGTAGAGATGGTAGAACGGCTGTATTATACACTTTGACCTTGGTTGACATTTTAATGTCATGGCGGGACCAAAGTCGCTTCTGCAAGGCACCAAAAGCTTTTGTTGCTGATTGAATCCTCCTTTCTATTTCCAGATCCGATAAGTTGGTGCTGGTTACAGCGCTTCCTAAGTAAGTGAAGGACTCAGTGTTTTTCAGTGCTAGCCCACTTATCTTTATGACTGATGACTTCATTACACAGAGGCGGAGGCTGGTACAGGAGTTCGGTTTTGGAGGCATTGATTCTTAGGCCAAAAAGAGTGGCAGCAGATGAGAAGTGGTCTACAATTTCTTGAATCACATTTGGATCAGTGGCAACGAGGGCTAAATCATCTGCATACAGAAGTTCTCTGATACATATCTTTCTCGTCTTGGTTGAGGCTTTGAGTCTTGAGAGGTTGAACAATTTTCCATCTGAGCGAGTCCTAATGTACACACCTTTGTCCAGATTTTGGCCCATTGTTTCCAATACTGCAGCAAGATATAGCGTGAACAAAGTTGGAGCAAGTACGCATAGGAAATATACAGTAAATGGCAGAACTCTAGAGTATTGATCAGCAAAGGGATCTGAATATACAAGTACACAGGTCAATGTAAGTGGCAATGCAAGCGGACAAGGTAATCAAGAAGGCATACAGCACATTTGCCTTCATCGGCTAGGCACTGAGTTTAAAAATTGGCAAGTCATGTTGCAGCTTTAGAGAACATTAGTTATGCCGCACTTGGAATATAGTGTTCAATTTAGGTCGCCATACTACCAGAAGGATGTGGAAGTTTTGGAGAGGGCTCAGAAAAGATTTACCAGGATGTTGCCTGGTATGGAGGACATTTGCTATGAGGAGAAGTTGGAGAAACTTGGTTTGTTCTCACTAGAACGAAGGAGGTTGAGGGGCAACCTGATAGAAGTCCACAAGATTATGAGAGGCATGGACAGAGTGGATAGTCAGAAGCTTTCTCCCACGGTGGAAGAGTCAATTATTAGGGGGCACAGGTTTAAGGTGTGTGGGGCAAGGTTTAAAGGAGAGGTATGAGGCAGATTTTTTACACAGAGAATAGTGAGGACCTGGAACTCGTTGCCAGGGAAGATAGTGGAAGCAGATACGGTAGTGGCTTTTAAGGGGCATCTTGATAAGTACATGAATATGATGGGAATAGAGGGATATGGTCCCGAAAGCATAGGGGCTCTCAGTTAAGTCGGGCAGCATGGTTGGTGGAGGCTTGGAGGACTAAAGGGCCTGTTCCAATGCTGTAATTTTCTTTGTTCTTTTATTCAAGAGGTGTTCAACATCGAGGAATACTGATTTATCAGCTGAGATTGGTGCATTTGCAGTACATAGTAATCAATAGCAGTTTCCTTGCCCATGTTTGATCTGTAACAAGACTTCATGTGGTCCAAAGTTGATGTTATGGATTTCCAGGGTAATTTCATCCTGATTGTGTACTGTTGTGCCGTCATCTCTGATGATGACTGTCCTGCCATTCAGCATCTTATAGTAAGATCTGATTCCATGAGTATGACCACGAAAGTCCGTTGTCTAACTAGCCTGCAAAATAGTTCTCCCAATTTTGGCACAAGCCCAAAAATGTTAGTAAGGAGCACTTTGCAAGATCAACAGGGGAGGGTTTGCTGTGCTCATTTCTGGAACTTAAGTTGATGCTTAAGTGGTCTGTTGAGATTTATTTCTTAGATACAACTGAGTGGCTTGCTAGACCATTTCAGAGGGCATTTAATAGTCAACTGCAAAGTTATGGGTCTGGTGTCACATACGGCCAAACCAGGTAAGAACAGCAGATTTTCTTAAGTAAAAGTGAACAAGCTGGGTTTACACAACAATCAACAATGGTTGTCATTAGACTTTTAATTCCAGATTTTTAAATTCAAATATACATCCCCAGAGCATTAACCTGGGTATGTGGATTACTACTTAGATAATACTACCAAAAAGTTTATTTATTTATTAGTTACAAGTAGACTTAAATTAACACTGTAATAAAATTACTGTGAAAATCCCCTAGTTGCCACACTGCCAGAGTGTTTGGGTACATTGAGGTAGAATTTAGTATGGCTAATGCATCTAACCCACACGTCTTTCAGACTGAGGGAGGAAACCAGAGCACCTGGAGGAAACCGACGCAGACATAGGGAGAATGAGCAAACTCACACAGACAGTGACCCAAGCCAGGAATCGAATCCAGGTCCCTAGCGCTGTGAGACAGCAATGCCACCACTTCTCCAGATAATCCAACCAGATTTTCCAAGAACCAAATGCCAGTTAGAATAAGTAGTGTGTTCATATGAAACACATTAGCGCAAGAGAGACTAGTATCAATTAAGGAATCCTCAAATTGAATTTTGTCAACCTTTTTATAATTATTTTCTGAAATGTAGCAAATTTTGACCATGCCTCACAAGCATTGAACAATTTATTATTTTTCTTGTAGGTTCCATCCAAAAGCACTAATAAAAGGTTTAAATATTCATCATTATCACTCTGATAGGCTAATGCTCCTATCTCTGGGCCAGATTCAAGTCCCACACAAAAACTTGCTGGCCACAGAAGAACCCAGTCACCTGTACTGACATATTTATGTGCATCGAATCCAGACAGATTAGAAAGGTTAGTGGCACTAAGGGCAACTATCTATAAAACTATCTATCAAATCCAGAAAAGTGATGGCTAATCTGAAGGATTAACTAGCATTGTGGCGAATCCTTATAACATGGGAAAAACCAAAGAAGGAAGCAAGTAAGCAAGCATCCTTCCAATGCTTGGCATTCATCTCACAAAACATTTTATTTCTTGGAGGAAGCAACAACACCAAGGCCATAACTTGTTTTCTATTTGGTATGAATTACATCCATACCAGTTATGGATTACGTATTCAGTGGATTACGCATCCACTTCATTCAACTACTGGTTATACAGTTCAAACTTAGAGAATATCGATACAAGATTGACTATCCCTCAATTTGAGCATGATGTCTGCTCAGGTTGTGGGTTTGTGCTATGGATCTTCATGTGACTGAATAGTACAACTCTCAAACCTTAGATCTTTGGGCACACAAGGTTGGGCATTCCATAGATAAATGGGATCCAGAGTGCCCAAATTGCTTCACTTTCTTTCCTTCTTTGCTACCACTCTGCCTCATTATGAGAGAGAGAGTGCGTGTATGTGCATGTGTACATGAGAATTCCTGACACCGGTACTCTGTATCAATCAATCAATGAGGATTCAGACATTGATATGTGGGATTTGTGTGAGAATGAGATTCATGACTCTGGTACTCTGGGTATGTATATGATTGAGGATTCATGGAACTGATAATATGCGAGTGAGTGAGTTGACTATACAACGATTCCTGATTCTGGTATAGCGTGTGAATGACAATTCCTGACATTGGCACTTTGCGTATTTGGAAAGGAGGATTCCTGACTGCAGTAACAAGTGGCTGTGCACGTATGTGTGTGGTATTTACATACATACTAGTACATTGGGTGTATAATGAAGATTCTTTAAACTAGTATTCTGAATGTGACAAAAATTGCCAAAACTGGTTTCTGGGTGTGAATGAGAATTCCTGACCCTGGTAGTATGTCCATTTGTAAATGAGGAATCCTGACAACAGTTGTGCATATGTGTGCACGTGCAGTGTGTTAATGCGTGCACATGTGTGAATGAGGGTTCCTGATCCTGGTACTGTGTTTTGTGTATATGCGGATTCCTGATCCTAGTGCTGTGTGCGCAAATGAGGATTTCCTGATTTTGGTTGTGTGTGTGAGTGTGATGAGGATTCTTGATGCTGGTGCTCTTGGGATCTGTAAAATGAGGATTACTGATTCTGGTACTGTGTTTTTCTGTGAATGAGGATTCCTGGTCCTGTGTTTGTGTGGGATGCTGATTGCTGATCATGACACTCAAGTCTCTGGGAGTGAGGATCCCTAATTCTGGTACAGTGTTTTGTGTTAATGAGGATTCCTTATTCTGCTACTCAAAGTCTCTGGGAATTTGGATTCCTGATCCCTGTACAAAAGAATAAATGCTGGAAAATCTCAACCGATCTGGCAGCATCTGTAAGGGGAGAAAAACTCTGAGTCTGCATGAATGAGCAATTTGTTAGTAAGAGAGTGTTTCAGCATGAGGCTCCTGATCTGAGTACACTAACGGTCTGTCTGTGAAGATTGCTGATCCTAGCACACTAAGGTTCTGTGAATGTACCAGTCATGATGTGAACGTACCACCTGAACAGACATGCATTACACAGACTTACAGCTCCACTTTCCTCACTGGAATCGTACGGAATTTTCTAAATGGGCATTCCTTCTTTATTTCATAACAGATATAGACAGCTTCCGTTTTTCTTGCTAATTTACAGTGATGTTATTATTAACACGGATCACTTAAGGAGCAGTTACGAGAGGCAAATCATTCCATTACCTTGCACCCAGCTCAGGCCTAAAGCGCGATCGGGTTAATTTGACCGTTGAATTGAGCTGAGCGCCACGCGGCGGGAGAGGCGGCGCGCGATTGGGGCAGGGCGGGAGAGGCGGCGCGCGATTGGGGCAGGGCGGGAGAGGCGGCGCGCGATTGGGGCAGGGCGGGAGGAGTGGCGCGCGATTGGACAGAACCGTTGAAGCGGCTGTTAATTGGAGAGGGCGGGAAGGTTAGTGCGTGATTGGGCAGAGATGAAAAAGTGGCGTCTGATTAGACGGAACGGAAGTGACTATGTCTGATTGGACAGAATGAGAGAGGTGGTGTCTGATTGGACGTGGCGGACGAGGGGGACATCCGATTGGATAGAGTGGGTGGGTAGCTACGCCTGATTGGGCAGAGTGGGAGAGGTCATGTCTGATTGGTACTTTGGAGTCTGGGTCTGAACGCGGCGCCATATTTACTTTTGAATACAGGCGGCGGTGGCTAAAGGATATGAAATGGGGGCATGAGAGGGAAGGACAAGGTGTCTTCGTATTGTTGGAAGTGTTGCTCTTAATCTTCTTAAACTGAGGATTGTGGCTAAGTGGCGGCGATTGAATCGGCTCAGGCGCCCAACAGAGTGTCCGGAAGAAAGTCCTGGGGGTAAGGGGCGGCGACGGCCTTTCCCTGTTAATAAATCATTGATACGATTATGTTAAAGAGCAAAGGAAAATTGTGATGTTTGTAGCTGCCCTTTAGATTAGTTTTGTTTTTGAGTGTCTCTCCTCTAAATTGATCAATCTCATAGCCCTTTTTTTTTTGCCAAGAAAAGCCAACTTTTTGCTGATTTATCTCTAGGGGGTGAAATGAAAATATTCTGCATTCAATTCTGCAAAACATTGTGCAAAATAACTGTATTTTAGCTTGTTGCTGTATTCTAGTTTAACAGATTTCAACTGACCAGATGTCTTAAGCTGCAGCGACAGCATTAGTACATCTTTCTGATCTGTCAAGTCCCGCATTTAGAGTGGACATTGCTTGGAATCGGGCTTACTTTTCGCAATGAGTCATCTAAATTAAATTTTCTTCTACTTACAACATAGTAACGCCTCTGCTGTAAATGATCCAATTTATGATAACTTAGTGGAATTTAATTGTACGTTGCGTGCAATATACAAGGGTATGTTGTATGATATTCTCAGATGATTATGCTCAGTACCCGCTACTTCTACAGACCAAAATGCATTTGCGAGCAAAACTTGGCTTTGAATGGAATAATTGTATCGTTTTCAATTTTCATGCTCACTATGAATTCAATCCTTCTAGAATTTGTAGTCGGCATTGTAAATTGATTAGCTGTCAGCTTTTCGCCTTTTAAAAGGTCCAATTGTGAAGCGCAGTGTAAATCGATCTTTTGGTGACTTAGTAAAAGATTGCTTAAACATCCTTGTTCTCATTAGGTTTACACATTTTGGATGCAATGCTTTTTGTCATTTTAATTCTGTGCATCAATTTATTAGAATATTTGATCTACTGTTTCTTATCACAATCTAGAAATACTCAAGCTTTTAAATTGTTGCATTTCCATGTTGTGTGGTAAATGAACATGAAAATATGAATTGTTTCTGAATAAATGAGCTGTTAAGTGAATAAACTGACAATTAGAAATTAAACTTTTACCCAGTGTTCATTGGCATGTAGCCAACTTAGTTCCCAATTATGCAACTATTGTAGATGATCAATTCATAGCCATCTGTGTTAGCTGGATTATGTCCAATAAAACTTGAATTTTGTCCTGCTAGTAACAGCTGTTGTTACATAAATGATGCAAAATGCAATTAAATTGAACTTACTTTCCAGTAATTTTACTGATGACACTTGTGCACTATTGACTTGACCCCCACTGCTGTTTCAGTTAGGATTTTTTTGTGTATTCCTATTATATGCCAAAACATTTTGTACATTCACATTGTCAATTTTGATATATCCTTCTACAAAATTTGAATGACTTTACTTTGTTTGGTAAAGATTTATTACCCTTTGTGTCATGAACATATACTGAAGGATATCAGCATGTCTGATGTAAATGACAGCTTGACAAAAGTAATTAATTAGTTCAAAATACTTCTAGCTATCCTAACAGGTAGTAAGGTGCCATATAAAATTTGTTTGTTCCTTTGCTATATTTTGTTCGTTGCACTCTCATTATCCTAGGCCCTTTCCCTAGCTCCTTTTCCCTTTGTCCATCCCCTTGACCTTTTTAACAGTTTTGTTTTTTCCCTCCAGCACCTGGTCCTTTTTTTGGTTTTTCCAAGCTCTCTTTCACTTTCTCTTTGTAGCTTCCCATTCCATGGGCTCCTTACTCTTAGCTTTTTAAATTTATCCAATTCCCTTATAGAATACAAAAGCAGAAAAGTAATGCTGGAACAATATAAAATACTGGATTGGTTATAAGTGTATTTTTGCGCATAGTTCTAGTCGCCACATTGCAGGAAAGACATCGTTACTCTGGAAAGAATACAGAAGAAATTTACAGGAATGTTTCCAGAACTTAGAACATTGCAGCTAAGGAAAGATTAAGTGAGCTGTGAGTGTTTTCCTGAGAACAGTCTGAAGAGTGACTTGATTGGGGCGGCACGATAGCCCACTGGTTAGTGTGCTACTTCTCACAGCACCAGGGACCCAAGTTCAATCCCTGGCTTGGGTAATTGTGTGGAGTTTTCTCATTCTCCCCATGTCTGTGTGGGTTTCCTCTAGCTGCTCCAGTTTCCTCCCACATTCTGGAAGATGTCTGGTTAGGTGCATTGACCCAAACAGACACCGGACTGTGGTAACTAGGGAGGGGTTTCACAGTAACTTCATTGCAGTATTAATGTGAGCCTTACTTGTGAGTAAAAACTTTAAAAAAATTTTTGAGTTGTATAACATTTTAAGCATCTAGACAAGGAAGGCTTTCTTTAAATTCATTTTTACAGAATTTGGCCATTTATTATTGGTTGCCTCTGAGGAGGCAGTGGTGAGCTGTTGCAGTTCCTGAGGTACAGGTATATCCATAGTGGTGTGGGAAGGAGTGCCAGGATTTTGACCCATTGACAAGAACAGTGATATATTTCGAAGTCAGGATTTACGAGTGACTTGGTGGGAAATATCCAGTGCTGGCGTTTCCAGATTTATGGAATCTGGGAGTTGTTGGTTCGGCTAGCATTTACTGGTCAATTCAGAGGGCATTTGAGAGTCAGCGATGTTACCATTGATCTGGAATCACATAGGCCAGACCATGTGAAGATGGCAGATTTTCTCCCCTAAAAGACATTGGTGAACCAGATGGGTTTTTACAATAATCAGCAAGGTGATGGTCGTGCGACACTTAACACAAATAACTTGCTCCCTGGTGCTCAGTTTAAATCCCACCGTGGTCACTCAGTACTTGGCCTCATTTATACCCTTGGTTTAAACTTTAACAAAAGTGCTAAGTACCAGATGTGAAGTGCAGATGGGTGCCCTTCTACAAAGGCAGCAATTGGCTGAGTGTGGCATCAAGAACCCGTGGCAAAAATGAATTAAACGAGAATTGTCGAGAAAAGATCTCCAGTGCTGGGGTCACAATTGATTGTAATTGTTGGAGGCCAATTACCTCAAGCCCCAGGAAATCACTGCAGTAATTCTGTAGCATAGTGTCCTACAGCCGCTTATCAACTTCTCCATCAGTGACTTTTTTCTCCAGCAGCCCTTCCCCCATAATGTTAGAAGTGGGAATATTTGCTAATGATTGCTTCTGGATATTTGTGCAATCGTGACTCTTCAGACACTAAAACTCTTCATATTCACATTGTGCAGGTTTTGCTCAATGTCAGGCTATGGCTGATATGTGGTAAATAATATTCACAACGTGTAAATGTCAATGGCCATCTCCAACAAGAGTGAATCTAAGTTTCACCCCATAGTAATCAATAGCATTACCTTTACTGAAACCTTCATTATCAACATCCTTGGGGTACCCTGAACTGGATTAGCTATATAAATTTGTGGCTCCAAGACGCATGCAAGAAGGGTTTGTGGGAGAGTTTGGGGGAATGAAACTAAGTTGTAATGCTCATTTGGAGAGCCAGTGCAGTGCCTGGTTCAATTCTGACCTCAGGTCACTGTCTATGCTGACACAGTGGTCCTATTCTATGTTATAAAGGTTCTGTGAAGAATAATTTTAAGACTGGGAATTCTTCAAGGCACAAGTCAGGAATGTGATGGAATACACTCCATTTGTCTGGATTGTTATGGCTCCAACAACATGCATTCTTGATCAACACACCAGTCATCACATTAATTATTCACTCCCTCTGTAACCAATGGACAATGGCAGCAGTGATGAACAGGATTCCATTGATAGTATCTTCCAAACATTAGACTTCTCCCTAGAGGGATGAGGATAGCAAATGCAAGGAAACAACAATGTTTGTAAGTTCTCCTCAGTCCCTCACTGACTTGGAATTATACTGCCATCCTTTCACTATAGTTGGGTCAAAATCCTGGAATACTCTTCCTAACACTGCTATAAGTTTTCCTGCACCACATGATTTATGTGGTTCAAAAAAGCAGTTTGCCTGCATCACCAACTTGAGAGTAGTTATGGTTGTACAATAAATGCTGGCTTTGGCTGTGATCGTTGCATTTCATGAAAGAATGAAATAAAAATGCTGTCAGTCTTGACAGATCTATCTTTGACTGTGGAGAACTGCCTTACTGCTGCAATGTGATGTCAATGTGTGTTTCAAACCACCTTCTGGGATTTGAACCCACAACCTTCTGACTCTGATGCGACTGAACCAAGGCTGATGGCATGGATTTGTAAAGGGCAGGTCATTTTTGAAGTAGCATTTTGTATTTAAGGGAACATAATGTATTTTCAGAAGATATTGATAGGAGACTTGATAGGAAAATTTGATCTCCGTGGTATTGAAGGAAATGGAATGTTTAGACAAGAATGATGATTTCTTTAGCTTGAAGTGGTATGTTTCTTGTTTTTCTTTAAATTATACCAAAGCTTGACAAATTGGAGAGCAAACTAGAAAATGTTAATAACTCTAATGGACGATGACTGTTAGATGCGCTTCGTTTGAAAGAAATGTCAATAATACGTTTTGATGGGATAACACTTTCAGGAGGAAGTGTGTGAGATCTATGGTTTCTGTTTCTGTTGAGAGCGTGATAGATTCAGTTAAAAGGTCACAGATTCTTTTATAAATGGGATATTGAATATAAAAGTAAGAAAATCATGCATTTCTGGGAACATTTAAAATTAAAGTTATTGGAGTAATAGGAAGAATCTGTGGAACCAAAGTTACATCAGCTGCATGGTACCATGTCTGCATCTGAATCTGAAATTTTGTGGATTTCTGTCATACAAAATCTAGAATGACACTCCACCACAATACTAACCTAATTATTGCACTGTCAGAGCTGGCATCTTTCAGATGAGATGTCAAATTAAGGGCATGTCTGTGCTGTCAAGCGCATGTAAAAGATCGTATGGTAGTCCCTGAATAAAGAACAGGGGAGTTTTCCCTGTAATCCTAGCTGATGCATATCCATTAATCAACACTGGGAAAAAAAAAGGATATCTGCTCATCACTTTATTTTTGTCCATGACACATTGTTTTGTGGAAATCTGATGCTGCGTTTTCTTAATTTGAACAATGTCTACACTTCAAAACAACTTATTTGGCTGGAAGGTGATTTGGCAGCCATTGAAGTTGTGAAAAAAGCTTTTTATATTTCATTTTTTCATCTAATTATAGAATTTTATAGCATTTGTGTTTTTGAAAAATCTTTCCAATCTAATCCCACACCCCAGCTTTTTCTCCATAACCTTGTAAATTAGTTCTCTTTAAATACATATCCCATTGCCATTTCCAGGTAGTATTTGGACCATAATTCTTTGTTCAACATTTGTTCTCATTTCCCCTCTTTTTGGTTAATTATTTTAAAGTTATGACTTCTGATTATTGATCCACTTGCCAGAGGAAACCATTTTCCCTGCTCCCTCTAACATTTCCAGCTTTGCAAATCCCTTCACCTAATTGAAGATCCGCCATCCCTGACAACATGAACATTGGAAAGTGATCTGGGAGGATGCACTACAAGTTTGCGGCAGACTGAAAAGATTGAGTATGTAGATATTAAGGAAGCGGATGTGTTAGAACTTTTAATTGCTATCAAGATAGACAAGTCTCCGGGATCAGATGGGATGTACCCCCAGGTTATTGTGGGAGGTGAAGGATGTCATTGCAGAGCCCCTGGCAATGATCTTTGCGTCGTCGATGGAGGCGGGAGAGGTTCCAGAGGATTGGAGGATTGCGGATGTGGTCCCTATTTTCAAGAAAGGGAACAGGGATAGTCCTGGAAATTACCGACCGGTGAGTCTGACCTCAGTGGTTGGTAAGCTGATGGAGGGGCTTCTGAGGGACAAGATTTACGAGCATTTGGAGAAGTTTAGGTTGATTAGAAATAGTCAACATGGTTTTGTAAAAGGCAGGTCGTGCCTTATGAGCTTAATTGAGTTCTTCGAAAATGTGACTGAACACATTGACGAAGGAAGAGCAGTGGACGTGGTGTACAGGGACTTCAGCAAGGCATTTGACAAGGTCCCACATGCAAGCCTTCTTGAGAAGGTGAGAGGCCATGGGATCCAAGGGGCTTTGGCCTTGTGGATCCAGAACTGGCTTGCCTGCAGAAGGCAGAAGGTGGTTGTGGATGGCTCTTTTTCTGCATGGAGGTCGGTCACCAGTGGAGTGCCCCAGGGATCTGTTATAGGACCCTTGCTGTTTGTCATTTTCATAAATGACCTGGATGAGGAAGTGGAGGGATGGGTGAGTAAGTTCGCCGATGACACGAAGGTCGGTGGTGTTGTGGATGGTCTGGAGGGATGTCAGAAGTTGCAGCATGACGTCGACAGGATGCAAGACTGGGCGGAGAAGTGGCAGATGGACTTCAACACGGATATGTGTTGTGGTCCATTTTGGCAGATCCAACGGGATGAATGAGTACACTATCAAAGGTAGGAGCCTTAGCTGTGTGGAAGAGCAGAGGGATCTTGGGGTCCGGGTCCATAAGACTCTCAAATCGGCCTCCCAGGTGGAGGATGTGGTTAAGAAAGCTTATGGTGTACTGGCCTTCATTTATCACGGGATTGAGTTCAGGAGTCAGGAGGTAATGCTGCAGCGTTATAGGACCCTTGTCAGACCACACTTGGAGTACTGTGCGCAGTTCTGGTCGCCTCACTATAGGAAGGACGTGGAAGCTATTGAAAGGGTGCAGAGGAGATTTACAAGGATGTTGCCTAGATTGGGAGGCATGCCTTATGAAGACAGGTTGAGGGAGCTGGGACTGTTCTCCCTGGAGAGACGAAGGTTGAGAGGCGACATGATAGAGGTTTACAAGATGTTGAGAGGAATAGATAGGGTGGACTCTCAGAGACTATTTCCCAGGGCTGAAATGGTCGCGACGAGAGGGCACGGATTTAAGGTACAGGGAAGCAAGTACAGAGGGGATGCTAGGGGAAAGTTTTTCACTCAGAGGGTGGTGAGTGAATGGAATCGGCTGCCGTCGGTGGTGGTCGAGGCGAGCTCGCTGGGGTCTTTTAAAAGACTTCGGGATGAGTATATGGGATCCAATGGGATTGGGGGTTATAGATAGGTCTATGGCTGGGTAGGTTTTGATGTGTTTGGCACAACTTGTGGGCCGAAGCGCCTGTTTGTGCTGTAGTGTTCTGTGTTAACACACTAATAAGCATTCTTTTCATCCTCTCCTTGGCCTTGACGTCCTTTTTGAAGTATGGTACCTTGAACTGACAACAGTAGTACAATCTGATGCCTGCTCAGAGATTTTTTTTAATGACTTCCTTGTTTTGTATTCTAAACCAAGTATCCCAACATTTCCTTAAACTGCATTATCAACTTATCCTGTCACCTTTTAAGCCCAGGCCCACACACAATAACTCCTTTCAAAGATTGAAAAAAATTACATGAGCTTTACAGTCAAACTCACTGAATGTGTTCAAGTCAAGAGTGGATAGGTTTTTAATTGGCAAGGAAATTAAGGGTTACAGGGAGAAAGCGGAAAGTGGTACTGAACCACTACAGATCAGCCATGATCTTATTGAATGGCAGGGCAGGCTTGAGGGGCTGTATGGCCTACTCGTGCTCCTATTTCTTACGTTCTTAAAAAAAGCATTTTTGAAGTGCAATCACTGTTTTAATGCAGATGACACAACAGCCAATTTACACATCACGCTGCTCAGAAGGAACATACTAAGAACAGATTATTTAATGATGTTGATGAGTAGAACATGGTCAAAACTTCTACTCGTCTTTGAAATAGTACTATGGGATCTTTTCCATCCACCTTAAGATAATGTCCTAGCCAAAAGATGGCACATCTGACAGAGCAGTGCTTCCTTTTAGGTTTTCATTGTCAAGTTTCTGGAATGGAACCCAGTCCAAAGTAATTCTTGGCTCCTGAGGATTTACTTTAGGTCCCTTCCTAGCCTGGTAACTCGTAACTCCAGAGCTGACTTACATTGTGAGGGTTTTCCCTGGTTTTGTTCCCTCTAGTGCAAACTAGACATAAATCGTAATTTAAAATCCTCACCAATTTGTTTTCAATCCGAATCTGAACCCACACTCTTTCCCTGTATCCTGCGCCCGCTCCCCCATCTTCTCTCAAAAGTTATTCTAATGACAATGAGAATTAGATGGATCTTGCATCCAGGTAGAAATGTGAATTAGCTATTCTTTAGACTCTAACTCTCTTGTTTCCTGGAATCAAATGGACAGTTTGTGATGTGAGTGTACCTTTTAACAGTGATGTCATTTGGAGGAGAAATAAAGCTGTGTGCAACTCAGGTGACAGATTTCATTTTTAGAATTTTATTTATTAGTGTCACAAGTTGGCTTACGTTCATACTGCAATGAAGTTATTGTGAAAATCCCCTAGTTGCCACCCTCTGCCTATTAGGGTATATTGAGGGAGAATTTAGTGTGGACAGTTCACCTAATCTGCACATCTTTGAACTGTGGAGGAAACTTGAGCACCCAGAGGAAATCCATGCAGACACAAGGAGAATATGCAAACTTCACATTGGCAGTGATTCAAGCTGGGAATCTAACCCAGGTCCCTAACATTGAGGCATCAGTGCTTGCCACTGTGCTGCCCATCTCAGTTTCAGTTTGGAGCTGCAAGTTAGAATTGAGTTTTAGAAGGGACAGCAAGCTAAAGGAAGTGTTTTCCCTCTCCCTGTTGTTTTGAAAGTTTTGTTGGTTTCCTGAAGGATGAAAATCTATTGTCCTTGGGGGTTGGATCAAATTTTCTCTGGTGCTTTGAAAATCCATTGTGTCTTCAAACTGTTCTGAGTCTGCAGAATTCAGCTAACAGCCTCAATCCCAGTATCAAGTGACCATTAGTCTATTCTGCTAAACTTGTGTAAAAGATTTTTTGTCTATCAGTTTTGATTTTAATTGGAACACCGATATAGTCATTAATAGTTGTACATTATTTGGATGCTTTGTTTTTGTTGTAATTGATAAAAGTTATTGCTAATTTTCATTTCGTACATGTTAACTATATTCTTACATAGACTTTGTTTGATAAAAGCTCCTGGTGGATCTTTTGAATTGCATCTAAAAGGAACATATAGTGCTTATCCAAGCCAAATTCAAGATGTAAATCTTACGATTCAAGCGGGCTTCATAAAACACTTTAGTGTTTCTGACCCGAACTGTAACAAGTTCAAAGTATATCCCTTTACAACTGGTATTCTCAATATCTTTCTGGGCCTTTAGATAGCACCAATGTAACCATTATAAACGCAGACCCTGCTGCCATTGTCTCCAAATTTCAACTCCTTGCATCATCTTCCCTACAGAACAGCCTTTGAGCTTGCACAGCCTTGTTATCCATCTTCTTGTCAGGCAGATTTCAGAACAGGTAGCACAGGTGATGTAATTTTATCCTAAATTAACTTTCTGAACCATAACCATATTAGAAACCTAATTTATAACAAACCTAGTATCCATTCCATCTATATACTGCATTGCTTTTTATCTTTATCACCTGTATACTACCTTTCATTTTTATCCTATTCAATATTTCTATTTTCTGTAATTACTACAACATTGTCTTCATGAGAAGATAACATTAGGTACGAGGTAACAATTCACATCTCCAACTTTGCCTCCACGATATTTCTATTGACACTAATCCCTGCTTTCCTTTTTTGTCTCTTTTCAGTTTGGATATGGATGCTCTTTATTTACTTTTTAAGAAAAGATCTGAGATTTTACCCGATGTACCCTGGAAAGCCTGCAGTTGTTTGTTTACTGTTTACGTGGCCAATCATTGCCCTGAGCTAAATTCAAACAACTGAAATTGTTTCAATCCCAATTGTATATTGACACCTTAGATTTTGTTTTATTTTTCATAACTATTTTCAAAACAAATTATTTTGTGGTCGCTTTTGCCCGTACGTTCTCCTCATTCTATTTACATTGATCTAGCATTGCTTCCTTGTTCTGCAGAGCTAAAACACATTGTTTTAAGGAATGTCCCAGGAATTCTTCACCTCTCCTTATCTCTCTTTTGCCACTCCTGCCCCCTGCCCTGTATGTTTTAGGGGCAGTTAAGCCACTTACTATTACTGTCCTTTTATTTGTACTTTTCTATGAAATTTCTTTTTTCTCACCTGCTCGTGGGTATGTGCCTCACTTGGCAAGCTCAGCATGTCCAATCCCTAGTTACCTTTGAAAGATGGTGATGAGCTGCCACCTTGAACCTCTGCAGTCCATGTGGTGCACCAACAATAATGTTAAGAAGGGAGCTTCAGGATTTTGATCCAGTGAAATGATGATGTAGTTCTAAGTCAGGATTGTGCGTGTCCTGGAGGGAAACTTCAGTGGTGGTGTTCCTATGCATCTGCTACCCTTGTCCTTCTAGGTGGCAGAGGTTTAGAAGGTCCTGTGAGTTACTACATTGCCTTTGTAGATGGTTCACATAGCTGTCACTATATGTTGGTGTGGAGTGTATGTTTGAGATAGTAAATGAGGGCCAATCAAATGGTCTGCTTTTCCTTCGATGATGTTGAATTTGTGTTGAAATTATGACTACTAACTTCTGTTTTGTTGGTAATGTTCAGGCTTTGGAGGAACAGGAAGTAGGTTACTCGCCACAGTATTCCTAACCGCTATATCCTTGTAGCTACAATATTTATATGGCTCGTCAAGTTCAATTTCTGATCAGTGGTAACCCCGAGGATATTGATGTCTGTAGATATCCCCTTTTGTTGCATTATCATTATTTGTGGATTTATAATAATCAATTGGCAATGTCCTTTTCTATTCCTTAACTCCTAACCAGATAGATTCTGGGTGGGATTTGCTGGCCGTATTCATCTCAAAACCAGAAAATCCCATCTGAGGTCAACTGATCTTTGCATGGTTTGCCTGTTATGATTGTCATGGTGGACAGAAAGAGAAATTCTCCTATGTTTGAACCCTCTAGTCTGTTGTTCTGCTGCAGATCTGTTATATCTTGATCAATACTGCTAGTGCGCATCATGTAAGTTGGTATTGTTTATTCTCTCCATTTAGTTCCACCTCTTTCTGAATCCATTTTTTTCTTCTTTTGTAGTTTTTCTTTTAGAATCCAATCAGTTTTCAAAATTGAGAGCTTTTACAAGGATAAAATGAGATTTTATTTTCTTAGTAGGTGATTGAGGCTCATTATCTGTAATCAAAAAAACGATGCTAGAAAATCCAAATATTATTCAGACTGGATCAATAAAATAGGAAAGGTTACAATATTCTGTTAACCCTTTGAGGAAATTTTGATAGAAATGCTAATTATTTAAAATGGAATTTGTCAAGAAAGAACATAAAATGATATGCAGAAAGGGAAATAGAATTCAAGTAGACTGTTCCAAAAGATGGTGCAAGTATAATTGAGAGGGCAAAAAAAGCAATTGCAAAGAGGAAAGCAGGGTTATAATATTTCAGGTGTCTTTCATCAAACTTGGTTGTTACTTTAATGTTTTTAGTTGCCAATTAGTACTTGAAAAGTTGGCACTCTTAGTGTATCATTTGTAAACTTGTTTTATAAAAATTTGAAAATGTAAACATGCAGCATTGACAGTATTGCTTAATTTCAGGAATAAATATTGAAGTAAATGTGAAAAATCTTCCTTCTCAGCTAATGGAGTTTTCACACAATTATGTGGAAGGCCACTGGATCCAAAGGTAAATGATGAGTTTCTACAAAGTTGTTGCAAATGGTATAATGACTTGTTTTTTTTTAATTCTTATTTTCTGAAAGTTTATGTTTATGATCTTCACAGGCCTCTGGAACATGAAATAATGCCTTTCAGCTTCCCCAAGACAAAGTTAGCATTATGGGATCCAACGCCACTTGGTGATGCAACAAGCCTGCAACTTGCCTATTATAGGTATAATTGTAGTTTCTGTTTCTCCCGCCATTATGAGGCTTAAAAACCCTCAATGTTCTTTTAGAAACAAATGTTTTACTCAATAATGGACTTATAAACTCAAGCCTTATTGGTCATACTTGTGTGGCATCGCAATATTTATAAATTATTTATCTAAAATCTTTAAAAAATGGTTTAAACTTTTGGATCCCTGGTTTCTGTATACTTTTAAGAAGTGATCATGCCAGGGTATTGAATTTTAGCATTTTAAGTTATTAACAATAAATCTTGGATCCAAGTTAAAAAGATAATAACTCAAAGCCTGTGTGTTTGCAACATTTTCTTCTTTTATTTCCACTACGTGTTGTATTTTACATTTTATTTGAAAGCTACTAGTGATTAATTCAGTTAAGCCATTAAAAAAATATAACTAAGTAAGGCAACAAAATACAAGCCGAGTGTGGAAGAGAAAATAGTGTACACTGGTTCAGAGGAATGCTTTTAGTTGGAATGGCAAAGAAAAGTTGAAATAGCAAATCAGAGAGGTAGTAGTAGGTTTGCATAAAGAACAAGGTTGCTCAGCAAAGTGTTTAGTAATTTGCTTTAGGTTTCGCCATATATTCATTTATCTTGAGCAATGAATTCACAGTGCTAAGCTGAAAGGACTGCACACAAATTGTTAACTTGTATCAAATCTATATGGGGTTATAGTCAATGGTGTGAGTTCATCTTGTCTACGTTCCTACTGTCTTGACAGTTGTGAGCAGCCTTGCCCTTTATACAATTTTCAAAAACTCACTTACCTTTTCTATCTGGCATCACGTCCCATTCACTTTTTCACTGGTTAAACTAGTTTTAATCTTAAAATTCTCAGACTGATTTTCACATTCCTTTATGGTATCACCCCACCCTATCTCTAATCTTCAACCTTGAATCTTCCTAGATATCTGCATTACACCAGTTTTAGCCTCCTGCTCATCCTCAAGTTTAATCATTAGCTACGTCATCAGCTACTAATACCCAAACCTGTGGAAATGCCTTCCTAAATCTCTTTCTCTTGCTCCTTTTTCCTTTGAGATGGTCCTTTAAAAGTTACTTCTTTGACCAAGACTTAAGCCTTATCTTCCTTAATATCTCCTTGTCTGACTAGGTGTCAAATATGGCTTTATACAACTCATGAAAACAGCCTTACAATGTTCTATTATTTTAAAGATATATTTCATCAAATGCATGTTGATATTTGGTCTGCAATAAAAGGAACTTTGTAAATTAAATTGTTGTGAGCTCAAATTGGTTACTCAAGAGAGTAAGACTTCTTTAAAAATAGAGGTTTCTTCACCCAGAGAGTGATGAGATTGTGGAATTCTCTACCACAGAAAGCAGTTGAGGCCCTTGTTTATTTTCAACAAGGATTTAAATATAACACTTCGGGTCAAAGGGATCAAAGGACATGGGGGGAAAAAGCGAGAATGGGTTACTGAGTTGGATGGTTAGCCATGAACATAATGGTAGAACAGGCTTGAACGGTTGAATGGTCTACTCCTATTTTTTATGTTTCTATAAGTAAAATAATGTAAATCCAAATGTAATGCATGTCACATCTGGTTGTCCTCTATGGCAAACCAAACATCCTTGACCAATGTCTATATGCTGGACTGTCTTAATATGAATGTCTCCATCATATCCTCCCTCAGAATCCCCAATTCTGAGATTATCCTTCTGTTTATTTCTATAATCTTAAACACTTAGGAATTCATCTTTTCTAAAATGCTGTGCAATGGTAGGATCCTTTTTTTTCTGGTTCCTTCCACTTTATCCCCCATTCCTCTTTTTATATAACCTAGCATCCCATTTGCTTTCTTGACAGGAGCATTATAAAACAAAATATAGGCAGCGCATGGCACAGTGATTAGCACTCCTGCCTCAGCGCCAGCGAGCCTGGTTCAATTCTGACCTTGGATTACCGTCTGTGTAGAGTTTCCACGTTTTCCCTGTGTCTGCATGGGTTTCCTCTGGATGCTCTGGTTTCCTCCCACAGTCCAAAGATGTGCAGGTTGGGTTGATGGCCATGCTAAATTGACCCTAGTCTCGGGGATTAGCAGGATAAATGTGTAGAATAACAGGAATTGGGTCTAAGTGGGATTGTGGTCGGTGCAGACTTGATGGACCAAATGGCCTCCTTCACTGTAGAGATTCTATGATTCTGTTCTATGATTTGACAGTATCTAGACAAGCTTTAAATTTTTTTCAGAACAAAAGTGCTATACCAGGTCATGCAGATATTTGGAAATGAAATGTTCTTGTGTGGATATTTTATTAGAATGCAACTCATTGTCCTGATTTGCCTTTGACTTTCAAAGCAACAGCATGCTTTTAAAATTCCCATCCTTATTTTCAGATTGACCTCACTGCTCCTTCAACTCCACAACTTGCTGAAGGTATCAGCTGCTCTATTTCAGGCCACTTAAGCTTTCCTGCTTTTGATCACTGCCATTTAGTTGTCTTCTGGTCCCTAAGCTTTGAAATACTTTTTCTGTCTCCCTTCCTCAATTACTTCCTTTATTGGCATTCCTTAAAACCTGTCTTTTTGACCAAGCGTTTAGTCACCTAACCCAATGTTATCTTATGTGGCTTGGTATTGTATTTTGTTTTATAATAATCCTGTAAAGTGTCTTGGGATATTTTATGAATTTAAAAGGTGCTGTATGGGCATAAGATGTTGTCAAAATGTTCCCGTAAATCTTAAAATTCCTCTGGCATTTCCTATCCCAAAGTCCATAACCCATTGGCATTTCATTAATCATTTTAGCTTTTTAACAATTTGTAGCAACATATATTCTCAACATCACTTATGAATTTTGTGAGATTCTTTTCCTTAGAGAAGATATGGTTGCTAGTTGGTGGAAATCACATGAATAAATACTTTAATATCAATATTTTTTCATTTACATAATATTTTGTTTAGATTAGACTAAACCTTCTGGATGATGAGACCATAAAATATAGGAGCAGAATTAGACCATTTAGTCCATGAATTCTTCACCATTCAATCATGGCTGATAAGTTTATAATTTAGTTTAAGAACTGAATAAATTCCTGGGAATGGAAGATTTATATAGAGGTATTTTAAATATAAATCACTAATGGTAAACATTTGACTCCTATGCTAGATGCATTGTGGAAATCTCACCAACAAAGGAGGTGCCTTTATAGATATGTGCTGCAAATGGAGATTGGAACTTTTTGAATCCCTTTCCCTTGGGTGACCAAACTGCTAATGAATTAATTTAATTTGAGCTGAGACTATTTGCCCATTCATACTTTATGCTATCTAAATATGCTATCTATTACAGATGTTTAAAGAGATCCAGATTTTTTGTTTCACTGTCCATTTGAGTATTTAGAGTATTGTTATCTTGTTTATTTTGATTGAATGATGCCCCCAGTTTTGTGGTTGTAAAGACCAAGAAATTGTCAGAGTTCACCACCTGTACCCCTCTAGAACTGACAGCAGCATCTGAAAGCCACACAAACAGCTAAAAGTGAAAATATAAAAATTGCTATCAGTGATTCTTCAGGTGGTGCAGTATAGCAATTCCCTGATTCTGCAATCAATAGAAAAATCACTGAACTAACAAAACTGGATCTTGCATACAGCGCTTAAAAAGTACAGCAGGTGTAACTGGGTTTTGAAGGGATACCAAATTCATTATTACTACTAACGAACCTGACTGGCAGGCAGAAAATATTTTTTACAGCTTAGTCTGAAATTTTGCCACTATGCTAAGGAGTTCTACATTTTCCATATTTTTTTAAATGTATGGTATTTTACTGTCCGCCTTAATTGTATTTCTACCGTCCGATCTTGTGATATTTATAAAAAAAATTTAAAGTGAAGAGATTCCTTGCCCTACTTCCTGGTTTGTAGTCTGTGAGAACACTTCTATGTAATTAGCTGCATACATTGCTATTGCTGAATGTCTTGATCACCTTGAATTGACACCATATACTCAAAGAAAAGAGAAGCCCAGAGATATTTAATTTTTTTCATTTATGGAATGTTATTGCTGAGTATGTATTACCTAATAACACTGTGACATCTTTCATCACTTTGCTGATGATCAAGAATGGATTGAAAATAAGTTTGTCATTCTTCCACTGTCTTTATACTATGGAGTAATTACATGCATCTTCACAGAAACCCAAGGCTCCTTGTGGCTGAGAAGACCTTGCGCCTTGTCCATCGTCATGCCAAACAGAATGAAAACAAAAATTTCTTCTGTTTTTTACTTGGGTCATTTGT
Source organism: Sphyrna mokarran (assembly GCA_024679065.1). NCBI lineage: Eukaryota > Metazoa > Chordata > Chondrichthyes > Carcharhiniformes > Carcharhinidae > Sphyrna > Sphyrna mokarran. The sequence continues at coordinate 5,402 of JAGIQG010000429.1, read as the reverse complement.
AGTGGATGATGGTAAGTCAATTATGACTGTTTTTAAACAGGAAAACTACACTGCATTTAAGCTATAGATTTAAGGTCTCCAATGCAGTCCTTACAAAGTGTTGCGTAGGAAACAATATAAGTTTGTCTTGTTTTAACTTGAAATATTCAATATTTCATATCTGCAGTATATATTACAATTTTGTTTATGTGCCCACTTTCTGTTGGTGTTTTTGACATTACAAATTCCTATAAAAAAAACTCTTGTATTTATATAACAACTTTCACAATAATTGTACCAAAATGCTTTACAGCCAGTTAGTCAGTGTTACAGGAAATGCAGTAGCCAACGTGTATATCATGCTCCCACAAACAGTGGGATAATGACCAGATAACCTGTTTTTGTGGTGTTAATTTGAGGAATAAATATTGATTTGCACACTGACACTAGCTCAAAATCATGCTGTGGGATCTTTTGCCTCTACTTAAGGGGACAGATTGAATTTCAATTTAACATCTGTTCAGAAGGACTACTCTCTGATAGGGCAACACTTCATACCACACTGGATTTTCAGTGATATTGGTGCTCAGACCCTGTGACTTGAGCCATCAGCTGAGTCATGGCTGCCACGTTTTATGTGCAAATTGTTTGTAATTGTAGACTTGTCTATAATTACAGTATATAATTCTCCGGTGTTGCTGCTGTCACTGGCAGCAGAGTGCAATTACAATATGTTAAGTTTATACATGCAGTTTCTGTTTTAGATTATGGAAGTAAAATGTCACATTCCAATGGAAATGTAAGGATAGTTTATGCAGCATTTAATAGAGGGTGCAGCATGACTGGGTGCCCGATCCAATCATCAGGAATCACTTAAGATTCCTCTAAGAAGACTTCAGCTGACAATTATACTTGGTCTTGGTTCTTGAAGTATAACCCCATGGGCATTGGGAAGGAGAAGGACTAATAATTTTAAAATCTTTAGATATGGTTTTCATTTCCTGTCCACAAATCTCATCTCCAATGACGTAATTCTTAAGTTAACTGTCTAATAATTATAATAGAATTTGTAATCGATCCTGTGAAGTCCCAAATGAAGATGTCAGCATTTAGCTCAATAAAAATAGTTAGTTAATGTTTTTGGAAATCTTTTTGACTTGACATGATTAGGAAACTGAAATTCTTCCATGTTCAGAAAAAGGAATTTAAGCAAAAAAAAAACACATGATTAAATTAACCACTTGAATTGCTTTTTGTATTTAATACATTTAAATTTAATTTCAAGGCCTCAGTCTGTGATATTTTTATCTCGCATTTGGGCGGAGCTTACAACCACATCTCTGCTTTTTGAACTGGTATATATAGAATTATTCAGCATGCATTAAGTATGAATTAAAATAGGCATGTCTTGTGAGAGTTTCTGTTCCTAAGCGTATTGGAGATTTGATTCCTCAAGGATGAATTTCAAGCAAGTTTCTGATAGAAATTGGATATGTATTTGGAAGGAGAAATTTACAGGGCTATGGGAAAAGAATGGGACTAATTGGACAGGTCTTTCAAAAAACCAACACAATGGTACTGAAGATTCTTCCATGACATATAATTCTAACTGCTCAGTAAGGCGACCCTTAAAGTTAACCGCAACATTTTTTTAATTTTTTTAAATTTAACATAAGTGGAGTACTTCAACAAAGGACAAAAATAAATTTTATTTTTTCTTGAACCATGTTTAGCAAGTTTCAGTTTCAAAAATGAAGAAGTTTTAGGTGTGTCTTCCTTGATGGAGAACTTGTCAGCTCAAAAGTGTGATCTACTTTCAAAGAATCAAGTGCATTAAACATAGGTTGTGGCTGATTTGGGATAAAACAAGGATGTTTACCCTTAACACAATTCTGGAACAGTTCTTATCAAAAGTTACAAATGACATACAAAGAATAAAACAGCACGGGAAGCAGGCCCTTTGGCCCAACGAGCCTGCGCTGCCACTTCGACGTTCTCACTTCCACCCATGACCCCTGTCTGTTTATAGAAATCTGCATTGGTGTAGAAATCTGCATAGGAACCAAATTTGCAAGACAATTAACGGAGAATTTGTTTTGCCAATCAGCCTAAAAGCTCATCTTTGGGATGTGGGAGGAAACCAGAGCACCCGGAGAAAACCCACGCAAGCACGGGGACAATGTGCAAACTCCCACAGACACAGGCCCAAATCCATGTATCTGCACAGCACAGTGATAGTCACTGAGCTGTTGTGTTAGAACATAGAACGTTACAGCACAGAACAGGCCCTTCGGCCTTCGATGTTGCGCCGACCAATATAAAAAGCAATGCCCCTCCAAACTAAACCATTCCCTTCTCTTCCATATACTTATCAACTAACCTCTTAAACGCCACCAAACTTGGCGCATCTACAACTGCTGCAGGCAGGACATTCCACTCCCGAACCCCCCTTTGGGTAAAGAACCTACCTCTGATATCCGTCCTATAACTATCACCCCTTAATTTAAAGCTGTTTCCCCTCGTGCTAGCTTTCTCCATCCTAGGAAAAAGGCTATCACTGTCCACCCTATCTAAACCTCTAATCATCTTATATGTTTCGATAAGGTCCCCTCTTAGCCACCGCCTTTCTAACGAAAACAACCTCAAATCCCTCAGCCTCTCTTCATAAGACCTGCCCTCCATACCAGGCAACATCCTGGTAAACCTCCTCTGTACCCTCTCCAATGCCTCCACATCTTTCTTATAATGTGTGGACCAGAACTGCACACAATACTCCAAGTGCGGCCGCACTAGAGTTTTGTACAGTTGCAACATGACGTTGCGGCGCCGAAATTCAATCCCTCTACCAATAAAAGCCAAGACTCCATATGCCTTCCTAACAACCTTCTCGACCTGACTGCCTACTTTCAGGCATCTATGCACATACACACCAAGATCCCTCTGTTCATCTAGACTACTACGAATCCTACCATTTGCCCTATACTCTACACATTTATTATTTCTGCCATAGTGCATTACCTCACACTTTTCCACATTAAACTCCAGTTGCCACCTCTCGGCCCAGCTCTGCAACTTGTCCAAGTCCCTCTGCAAACTATAACACCCCTCTTCACTATCTACCACTCCACCGACTTTAGTGTCCTCTGCAAATTTACTAATCCATCCTTCAATACCCTCATCCAGATCATTTATAAAAATTACAAACAGCAGGGCCCCAAAACAGACCCCTGAGGTACACCACTTGTCACCGAACTCCACGATGAATATCTCCCATCAACCACCACCCTCTGTCTTCTATCTGCTAGCCATTCCTAACCCAATTAGCTAAATCACCCTCTATCCCATACATCTGCATTTTCTGCAGAAGTCTTCCATGGGCCACCTTATCAAACGCCTTACTAAAGTCCATATATACTACATCAACCGCCTTACCCCCATCCACCTCTTTGGTCACTTTTTTCAAAAAACTCAATGAGGTTAGTAAGGCACGACCTACCCTTCACAAAACCATGCTGACTATCCCCAATCAATTCATTTCTCTCTAAATAACTATAAATCCTATCCCTAATAATTCTCTCCAATACTTTGCCCACAACAGAAGTAAGACTCACTGGCCTATAATTCCCTGGAAGGTGTCTCTTCCCCTTCTTGAACAACGGGACCACATTCGCTATCCTCCAGTCCTCCGGAACCACACCCGTAACCAACGACGACCTGAAGATCAGAGCCAGAGGCTCTGCAATCTCCTCTCTTGCCTCCCAGAGAATCCTAGGGTAAATCCCGTCCGGCCCAGGGGACTTATCCAACTTCAAACCCTCGAGACTATCTAGCACATCCTCCCTATCTACTTCGATACCTTCCAGTTTGCTACCCTGTACCTCAGTGTTCTCCATAACTACATTTACATCACCCTGCGTGAATACCGAAGAGAAATATTTAGTCAGTACCTCTCCAATCTCCTCAGGCTCCACGCACAACTTCCCACTGCTGTCTATGACTGGCCCTAATCTTGCCCTAACCAATCGTCTATTCTTAACATATCGAAAGAAAGCTTTAGGATTCTCCTTAATCCTATCAGCCAACATCTTCTCGTGTCCCCTCTTAGCTCTCCTCAATTCACTTTTTACCTCCTTCCTAGCTAATCTATAGCTATCCATTGCACTACCTGAGCCTTCAAGCCTCATCCTGCCATAAGCCTCCTTTTTCTTCTTAACCAGCAAATCAACTCTTTTCGTACACCAAGGCTCTCTTACTCGTCCATTTCCTCCCTGCCTGACAGGGACATACTTATCAAGTACTCGCAGCAGCTGCTCCTTGAATAAGCACCACATTCCAGATGTTCCCAGTCCCTGTAGTTCCCTAGTCCAATCTATGCACCCTAATTCTCTCCTGATGGCCTCATAATTACCCTTCCCCCAGCTATAACTACAGCCCCCAGCTTCATGCCTACCCCTGTCCATCACTAAGGTGAACGTAACCGAATTGTGGTCACTATCACCAAAATGTTCACTAACTTCCAAGCCTAACACCTGGTCTGGCTCATTGCCCAGCACCAAATCCAATGTAGCCTCACCTCTAGTTGCCTATCTACATACTGAGTCAAAAAACCTTCCTGCACACTCTGTACGAAAACTGACCCCTCTAACGAGCTAGAGCTATAGCTATTCCAATCAATATTAGTAAAGTTAAAGTCCCCCATAACAATTACCCTATTGCTTTCACTCCTGTCCAGGATTGACTTTGCAATCCTTTCCTCTACCTCTCTAGAACTTTTAGGAGGTCTATAAAAGACTCCCAACAGGGTGACCTCTCCTTTCCTGTTTCTAATCTCAGCCCATACTACCTCAGCAGACAAGTCCTCATCAAACTTCTTCTCTGTCACTGTGATACAGTCTTTGACTAATAATGCCACTCCTCCCCCACTTCTACCTCCTTCTCTACTCCGACTAAAGCATTTGAACCCTGGAACCTCCAACATCCATTCTTGTCCCTGCTCTACCCAAGTCTCTGAAATGGCCACAACATCGAAGTTCCAGGTACTGGTCCAAGCTGCAAGTTCCTCCCCCTTATTGCGAATACTCCTTGCATTAAAGTATACGCATTTCCAACCATGCCCTACCCCACCCGTATGCTGCTGTGTTTTACAGCTTTCCTCTATGACCCCCTTACTCTCATCCCTCTTAGCACCCCAACTATTTAGGATCCCACCCTCCCCCGAATCAGTTTAAAGCCCCCTGCATAGCCTTAGCAAATTTTCCCCCCAAGATATTAGTTCCCCTCTGGTTCAGGTGTAGACCATCTCTCTTGTAGAGGTCCCACCTATCCCAGAATAAGTCCCAATTGTTCAGGAACCTGAACCCCTCCCTCCTGCACCATCCCCGCAGCCACGAGTTCAAACATTCCCTCTCTCTATTCTTCTCCAA
>JAGIQG010000428.1:0-30741 GCA_024679065.1 Sphyrna mokarran | reverse complement strand
ACAGGATAGAGAGAGGGGGAGAGTAACAGAGAGAGAGAGAGACAGAAACAGAGAGACAGGATAGAGAGAGATTAACAGAGAGAGAGAGACAGGATAGAGAGAGAGTAAAAGAGAGAGAGAGAGAGTAACAGAAAGAGACAGGACAGAGAGAGAGAAGGAAACAGGAGAGAGAGCGATACAAAAAGAGAGAGAGAGTAACAGAGAGAGAGGAACGGAGAGAGTAACAGAGAGAGGGAGCGAGGAGAGGATAGAGAGAGGTAAACAGGGACAGAGAGAGTAAATGGAGAGAGAGAGCTGTATAAGTGCGTAGCGCGAGAGAGACGAGAGTACAGGATAGAGAGAAGAGGTAACAGAGAGAGAAAGAGACAGGATAGAGATGAGAGAAATAGAAGTAACAGAGAGAGGAAAGTAAACAGAGAGGAAGAGGCAGGAACGAGAATTAACAGACGGCGAAGCCGAGAAGAACGGATAGAGGACAGAAGTAACAGAGAGAGAGAGGAGTAATCAGAGAGAGTGAGGGACAGGGGAAGAGAGAGGACAGTAACCGAGGCGAGAGAGAGAGGACAGGGTAGCAGGAGAGCGAGAGGGAGTAACAGAAGAAGTAACAGAGAGAGAGAATCAGGATAGAGGGAGAGAGAGAGTAACAGAGAGAGAGAGGATAGAGTGAGAGAGAGGAACAGGGAGAGAGAGACAGGATAGAGACAGAGAGAGTAATAGAGAGAGAGAGAGTATCAGAGAGACTGAGACAGAATAGAGAGAGAGTAACAGAGAGAGAGAGACAGGATAGAGAGAGAGAGAGTAAAAGAGAGAGAGAGAAACAGAGAGAGAGAGTAACAAAGAGAGAGAGGGAGGATAGAGAGAGAGAAACAGAGAGAAAGAGACAAGATAGAGAGAGAGTGACGGAGAGAGAGAGGATAGAGAGAGAGTAACAGAGAGAGAGAGAGAGAGTAACAGAGAGAGAGAGAGAGAGCAAGTGACTGAGATGGAGACAGTGATGTAGTGTTCATAGAATCCCAACAGTGCAGAAGGAGGCCATTCAGCCCATTGAGGCTGCATTGTCAACAATCCCACCCAGCTCCTATCCCCATAATCCCACCTATTTAATCCCCCGACACTGAGGGGAAATTTAGCATGGCCACTCCACCCTAACCTGCACATCGGGACCTTCAAGTGTTTAGGTGTCCGGATCACCAACAACCCGTCCCAGTCCCTCCACACCAACACTATCGTTAAGAAAGCCTCACCAACGCCGCTACTTTCTCAGAAGACGAAGGAAATTTGCCATGTCAGCTCTGACTCTCACCAACTTTTACAGATGCCCCACAGAAAGCATTCTTTCTGGTTGTATCACAGCTCGGTCTGGGCTCCTGCTCTGCCCAAGATCACAAGGAACTACAAAAGGATGGTGAATGTAGCCCCAATCCATCACACAAACCCCAGCCTCCCATCCATCGACTCTGTCTACACTTCCCACTGCCTCAGTAAAGCAGCCGGCATTAAAGACCACACACCCTGCAGATATTCTCTCTCTTCCACCTTCTTTCATCTGGAAAAAGGTACAAAAGTCGGAGGTCACGCACCAACCGAGTTAAGAACAGCTTCTTCCCTGCTGCTGTCAGCCCTTTGACTGGATTTTCCTGGCATTAAGTTGATCTTTCTGTCCCCTCGCTGTGACTGTGACACGACATTGTGCAATCTCACATTTCCTTCTCTATGAACGGCATGCCCAGTCCGTATAGTTCACAACAAACTGTGCTTTTCACCGTAGTAAATACATCTGACAATAATAAATCAAATTAAAATCATAAATTAAATCCAAGTATTTCCCCTGCTAATCCCCCTCATACTAAAGGGAAATTTAACACGGCCAATCCACCGAACTCACACTTCTTTGGGCTGAGAGAGGAAACAGGAGCATCCGGAGGAAACCCACAGTCTCACCCGAGGCCGGATTCGAACCGGGCTCCCTGGTGCTGTGAGGCAGCAGTGCTAACCACTGGTCCCACCCTGCTGCCTGCTCCTGTTTGGGAGCTTCACCAGGTTAACTCCTCATTTGGAGGGAAGCCGGGTTGAGCCCCCTGGTTTGATGGGAATGGTTGAGTGGGGAATGAGTCATTCTCTGTTACCCGCAGGGTCCTGGACATTGACAGAAGCTGACACTCAGACAACAACAACCTGCATTGATATAGCACCTTGAACACAGACATCCTCAGATAGTTCACAGGAGCCTGGAGTGGAAAATTACAGGCCAGTTTAGGGACAAAAGATCTGCCCCAAAGATCTGGTCAAAAAGGGTTTTTTTTTTAGGAAGTGTCTGAATGGTGGAAAGGGAGGGATGAAGATGGAAAGTTTCGGGATGGAATTCTAGAGTTGGACTCACACAGTTGACGGGACAGCTCCCAATGGTGAAAGGATTAAAATTGGGGATGCTCAGGGAGCCAGGATTAAAGGAAAACAGATATCAGAGGATGGTGGGACTGGGGGTTATAGGGAGGGTTCATTTACAGAAAACAGAACCAAACTTTAACCACACCTCGTGTGAAGAAATGCTTCCTAATTTCACTTTGAAAGGAGTTTATTTATTAGTGTCACAAGGAGCTGACATTAACACTGCAATGAAGTGACTGTGAAAATCCCCGAGTTGCCCCACTCCGGTGCCTGTTCGGGTACACTGAGGGAGAATTTAGCATGACCAATGCACCCTAAGCGGCACATCTTTCAGACTGTGGGAGGAAGCCGGCGGAAACCCACACAGACATGGGGAGAATGTGCAATCTCCACACAGACAGTGGACCCAAGCCGGGAATCGAACCCGGGTCCCTGGTGCTGTGAGGCAGCAGCGCTAACCCCTGTGTCACCCAGAGGAAGAGGAGGAGTCACCCCAGAACCCACATTCAATGATATCGTGGCCTCTCTGTGATCGAATTCTATATCGCTTTGCACCTTTGGCTAAGAAAAATCCCTCAGATTTAAACAGTAACAAATGTCTGAGCATCGATTGCTGTTTGCAGAGGATTGTTCCAAACTAATATCACACCTGGTGTGGCAAAGTGTTTCTCCATTTCACTCCTGAATGTCTAAAATACTAAACATTGTCTAAAAATCCAATGTTCCCCCAAGTCCTGGACTCCCCCCAACCTGGTCTTATCGTAGTCGGATGCCGTGGTTGGGAGCAGGACAGCGACACGGGATTGGGACGACTGTTCATGCGGAGGATTCACACCAGGAATCTGTCCCAGAATCAGAACAGAGCAGGGAGAATCAAACAAGGACAGTGGGGTTGGATTTGTGAGCCTTGCTTTCTGGAAAGCTTTAGTGTTTGATCAGAATGTTAATGCGGTGAAGTTTGGAGCCTCTGGGGTGACATTTGTCCGAATACAGATTCTATCTTATTGTAACATTGAGGTGCCAAGTGTACTGAGCTCACCAGCATTTACAAACCGTCATTTGCAGACAGCTTGCTGTTTAAATTGGATCAATCCAGCCCTTTGGGAAATGTGATCAGTCTTATTTCGGAAAGGGGCAAGCAAATTTCAGAGACAGAGAGAGATACAGAGACAGAGAGAGAGACAGAAACAGGATGGGATTGTAGTGTACATGTTTCAGAGCTGACACTGAGACACACACGAGATGTACAGTCACAGAGCAGAGTGAATCATTCTCTGTTACCCGCAGAGTCCTGGACATGGACGGAAGCTGACACTCAGACACACACAACAACAATTTGCATTGATGTAGCACCTTGAACAGAATTGTCCCGAAATGCTTCACAGGGACCAAGAGTGAAAAATTAGACCCTGAGTCGCAGGCGAGTTTAGGGACAGACACTGCAAAGATTTGCTGAAAAGTGATTGGATTTGGGAAGTATCCTAATGGTGGAAAGGGAGGGATTAAGTGGCAAATGTGAGCTTCTCCACTTTGAGAGCAAAAATGGGGAGGCAGATTCCTGTCTGAATGACCAGAAATTAGGAGCGGGGAATGTACAAGGAGAGCCGGGGGTCCCTCACACACCAATCAATGAAGGCGAGCGTGTAGGGGCAGGAGGCAGGAAAAAAGGTAAATGGGATGTTCATAGCGAGAGGATTGGAGTCCAGGAACAGGCTCTTACTGCAATTAGACAGGGCCTTGGTGAGGCCACAGCCGCAATATTGTGGACAGTTTGGCTCTCTTTATCTGAGGAAGGATGTTCTTGCTCCAGAGGGAGCGCGGAGAAGGTTTACCAGACGGATTCGTGGGATGGCGGGATTGAGGAGAGATTGAGTGAGTTCGGATTATATTCACTGGAGTTCAGAAGAGTGAGGGGGGGGCGATCTCATCGAAATCAATAAAATTCCAACAGGACCAGACAGGGTGGATGCAAGAAGGATGATCCCGATGGTGGGGGTGTCCAGAACCAGGGGGTCACAGTCTGAGGATACAGGGGAGACAGTTTAGGACAGAGATGGGGAGAAATCTCTTCACCCAGAGAGGGGTCAGCCTGTGGAATTCACCCACACAGAAAGTCACTGAGGCCAAAACATTGAATGTTTCCGAGGGGCCGTTAGATTTCGCACTTGGGGCAAAGGGGATAACACGATATGGGGGAAGGTGCATTTTCCTGGCTAATCCCCCCAAACCTACACATCCCTTTGCACTCGGGGACAATTTAGCACGGCCAATTCACCGAACATCTGAGGACTGTGGGAAGAAACAGGAGCACCCGGAGGAAACCCACGCAGACACGGGGAGAAACTCCGTACAGACAGTGACCCAGGGCTGGAATTGAGCCCCTGGCGCTGTGAGGCAGCAGTGCCAACCACTGTGCCAACCTACCACCCTGCTCATCAAACACTTCCAACCCAAATACAGTACACAGAGTAAAACCCCCTCTGCTCTGTCCAAGGAATTTGTCATTGCAGACTTTTCTATTTACTTTAAGAGAAAAACAGAACTCAAATTGTTCAGCATCCCAGTGTGAACACATGTTTATTTCAACCATGATCCATCCCCTCAGATTCCAACATGAAGTTGAAGCTGTGAATACATTTGCGTCTCTCTCTGTCTCAGAGTTTGTGTATTCTGTCTCTCACTCACTTTGAAACGTAGCTGAAGAATTTGAACGAAGGATGTTGTTTAATCATTCCTGTCTCTGAGCACATGGAACTGGGGAATCTTCAAAGGTCACAATCTAATGTCATTAACAAAGAACTGTCCTCTTTATTCATCCATCCATTTCTATCTCTGAATAGATCCCACACATTTCCAGAATGCAGGAAGCTCTCAATGGAAACTGCTTCCAATGATTCCCCAATACAATTCTTCACACTTGACTGGAAACTACATTCCACTGACATTCCCCAAAGCAGCCACAGAAAAGTGACTGGTTATTTTAAACATTGAACCTGAACTAATTGAGTTTATGATTCACTCACATTGTACAGAAATGTTGATGCTGTTTCGATGAGAGTGATCAGATTAACTCTGTAACATGAAGGCAGCCTCCAGACTGAGATTAACCACATTTACAACAATTCCACAATATCAGAGACATTGCTGTGCGGATTGTGTGAATCCAGCTGTGAAATATCGGAACATTTGGAGCTTCCACAGTTTCTGTCTTTTCATCATTTATTAAAGTACGTTGTTCTATCCCTTTTAAATCTAAATTGTGTCAATTTACATTTCCCTGCATTGAAACATCGCCACCAGTTTTGTCCATTTACTAAATATGCAAAACTCTTTGCAATTTGATGTTTCCAGCTACGCTGCTTACAATGCTGTCTCATTTTCTGTATCTATGGCAAACTGTGATGTGAAGCATTCAGTCACATTAAATGGTCAATAAATACATCAAAACTACCTGTATATTTCTCTGTGTGTGTGTGTCTGTTTCCCATGATCTGTTTGAGTGGTGGAGCAGGCTCAATGGGGCAAATGGCCTAAAACTGCACATAATTGAGATTTAAACACTCATCCATGCTGATACACACCCACACGCACACACACCCACACACACGCACACCCACAGACACCCACACACACCCACACACACACATGCACACACACCCACACACACACACACAAAGGCACTCACATAGAGACAGAATGACACACACATATTCAGAGAGAGGGAGACACGGACACAGATACATACACAGTCACACACCCAGACAGAGAGAGACACACACAGTCACTCATAGACACACAGAAACACACGTACACTCATAGACACACAAGCTCAGAGACACAGAAAAACGCACAATCTCTGTCAGACACACAGGGAGACACACAAGCTCATACACACACATAGAAATACATGTACACACTTAGAAACTCTCCCTCACACAGCCAGAAACACAGAAACATAACCACACTGACACTCCCACACACTCATTCCTACTTGTGTTTTACTCCTCACTGCCCCAACTATAAAGCACTGGGATCTGAGCTTGAAATGCTGGAACTGATCAGGGAGGAACGAGTGGGGCCTAATAGACACTGAGAGGTTCACTTGTGTGTAAATCATAGAATGGGGACAGCACAGGAGGCCATTCAGCCCGTCAAGCCAGGATGGACACCCTGCAAGAGCAGTTTCACTATTCCCACTCCCCCCCACCCTCTCCCCGGAACCCTGTCAATATTTTCCCTTCAGCTTCCCATTCAATCTCCTCTGGATGGAATCTTCTTCCCCCTCCGGCTCAGACACAACATTCCAGATCCCAGCAGTCACTGAGTTAAAAACATTTCCCCATCATACAATCACAGATTCATACATCAGCCCATCGAGTCTGTACCGACCCGTGTGAACCACCTAACATACCGCCCGAACCCCATTTCGCAGCACTTGGCCCATAGCCCTGAATGTGATGATGGGCCAAGTGCTCATCCAGGGACTTTTTAAGGGATGTGAGGCAACTTGCCTCTACCACCCCGCCCCCCCCGCCCCCCTCCCTGGCAGCACATTCCAGACCCTCACCACCCTCTGGGTAAAACAGTTCTTCCTTACATCCCCCCCTAAACCTCCTGTCCCTCACCTTGAACCTGTGTCCCCCTCATCACTGACCCTTCAACTGAGGGGAGGAACTGCTCCGCATCCATACACTTTATGTCTCTCTCAATTATTACAATCTGGGCCTTGTATCATCAATTTCTGCCCTAAACATCTTCCACTTATTACAATCTAGGCCTTATATCAGTAATCTCTGATCTAAACCTCTCTCTGCTATTCAATATGTACCTTGCATCAGTAAACTCTGCCCTAAACCTCTCTCAATTATTACAATCTGGACCTTGTATCATTAATCTCTGCCCTAAACCTTTCTCAGTTATTACAATCTGGGCCTTGTATCAGTAATCATTACCCTAAACTGCTTTCGGTTATTACAATCTTGGGGTTGCATTTGTAAACTCTGCCCTAAACATCTTTCAGAATTTATAATCTGGGCCTCATATGAGTAATCTTTTCCCAAAACCCCTCACACTTATTAGAATCTAGTCCTTGTATCAGTAAACTCTTCTCTAAACCCCCTCAGTTATTACAATCAAGGCTTGGATCAGCAATCACTACACAAAACTTCTCTCAGATATTGCAATCTGTGCCTTGCGTCAGTAAACTCTGCCCTAAACCTCCCTCAGATTATACAATCTGTGTCTTGTATCACTAATTTCTGCATTAAACTTCTCTCAGTTATTACAATCTGTGCCTTTTATCAGTAAGCTCTGCCCTAAACTTCCCTGCTGTTACAATCTGGGCCTTGTATCAATAATCTCTAACCGAACCCTCTCTCAGTTTTTACAATCTGGGTCTTGTATCAGTAATCTCTGCCCTAAACCTCTCTCAGTTACTACAATCTGGGCGTTGTATCATCAATTTCTGCCCTAAACATCTTCCACTAATTACAATCTAGGCCTTGTATCAGTAAACTCTGATCTAAACCTCTCTTGGTTATTCAATCTGGGCCTTGTGTCAGTAAACTCTGGCCTAAACCTCTCTTAATTGTTACAATCTGGGCCTTGTATCAGTTATCTCTGCCCTAAACCTCTCGGTATTTACAATCTGTGCTTTGCATCAGTAAACTCTGCCCTAATCTCCAGTTATTGCTATCTGGGCCTTGTATCACTAATCTGTGCCCTAAACTTCTCTCAGTTATTACAATCTGGGCCTTGTCTCAGTAATCTCTGCCCTGAACCTCTCTCAGTTATTACAATCTGGGCCTTGTATCAGTAATCTCTGCCCTAAACCTCTCTCAGTTATTACAATCTGGGCCTTGTATTAGTAAGCTCTGCCCTAAACCCATCTCAGTCATAAGTCTTGTGACAGTAATAAATGAATTTTAAAACTTTGAACTTTAAAACCTCTCTGTGTCTCTGTCTGAATTCAGACCCCAGGTCAGTGCCAGATTGAGAGGGGGTCAGTATTGAACAGAATGGACAGACAGTTTGATACAAAGTTTGAAGAAACTGCAGGGAGTGTTTGTGACCATGTTGGGGGTTGTGGAAAGGTCAGTGTGTAACAAGCTGAGGGAAGGGGTTTCCAGTTCACATCTTGTTGCTGTTTGGAGAAAACCCCCCCTTTTTAAAACAAAATCCCTGTGGTGCAGGTTTTACTGAGAGATTGTCCAAATAAATATTAATTCCAGGGATAAAGAGGAGGAGAGAATAAAAAAGAGAGGCGGATAGAGGAAGGAAATGGAGAGAAAAACAGAGAGAAATAGACAGAATGGGGGAAAAGCTGTGGAGAGGATGGAATGAAAATCTGAATTTCTGAAAACTGAATTGTAAAGGCCTCTGTGAATTTTATTTAACAATTGGGAACAGCGCTCTGTCTCCCATCCCCTGTTATTTTAGATTTAAAACAAACTTACAGACAGTTTCATCAATAATTTACTCTTTGCCACCCACCAAAGGGTTAACATGTTTGTGACTAATTACAAAGCCGGGATATTTTAACCCTAAGGTTTTAAACTCCAGCACCCCCAAACGTCCCACAATCTAACCAGAACTGGTTCATCCGAGGAAGCGAGATTAAAATTAAACCTGGATCGGGATAATAAAGAGACAATAACTCACGTGTGGCCTATAGAACAGGACTCAGTCCATCCATCCTCCTCTGGAGAAAAGCCCCTTGTCCAAGGATTCACAGTCCCATTGCAGTCTTCAAAATTCAAATCCCTGGGGAGAAGAGAAAATAATTAATTAAAATACCAAAACATGTTTAAACTAAACAGCACAAGAGCCCAGGATTCCCCCTTCTCAGATCTTACTGAGAGTTTGTTCAGCTAAATATTAATTCCTTGGGAAGAAAGAGAGAATCTAATTAATTTAAATGCTAAAAAATGTTTAAATTAAACAGCACAAGTGACCAGGATTCCTCTTCCTCAGATCTTACTGAGAGACTGGTCAGCTAAATACAATTTCCATGGGAAGAGACAGAATCTAATTAATTGAAATACTAGAAAATGTTGAAGGTAAATAGCACAAGAGACAAGGATTCCCCCTTCTAAGATTTGACTGAGAGATTGTCCAACTAAATATTAATACTTGATATTAAGGGCCTTTTAAAAGTCTTCTGGAAGATTACATGGGATTTAATAGGATTGAGGGTTATCGGTAGGCCTAGTCGGTAGAGATATGATCAGTGCAACTTGTGGGCTGAAGGGCGTGTTTGTGCTGTAGCTTTTCTATGATTCGATGATTACAATCTGGGTCTTGTATCAGTAATCTCTGCCCTAAACCTCTCTCAGTCATTACAATCTGGGCTTGAGAGAGCAGGAAATGAAGTATACGGTATCCTAGCTTTTATTAATGGAGGAATTGAGTACAAGAGGAAGGAGCTCATATTGAACTTGTATAAGACACTCGTTAGGCCTCAGCAGGAGACTGCACCCAGTTCCGGGCCCCGCACATGAGGAGGGATGTGAAGACATTGGAGAGAGTACAGAGCAGGTTCACAAGAATGATTCCAGGGATTCAGGTCCGTAACTACGAGGGTAGATCGGAGAGGTTGGGACTGTTTTCCTGGGTGAAAAGAAGGCCGAGGTGAGACTTGAGAGAGAGATTGAAGATCCTAAGGGTTATGGACAGGTTAAAGAGTGAGAAACTCTTTCCTCTCAAGAGATGGTGATGAACGAGAGGACACAGATTGGAAATGGATCAGAAGTGAAATGTGGAAAATCACTTCACCAAGAGGGTGTTTGGAATCTGGAACAATCTTCCTGAAAGCCTGTTCCAATATTCAATAAGATCCTGGCTGATCTGTCATCTAACTCTCTGTCTCTTTACCCCTTTGCACTAAGGGAAATCTATCAATCCCCAGATTTAAAATAATAACAAGTGACTGAGCATCAATAGCCATTTGCAGAAGATTATTTCAAACTAACTCCACACCACATCTGGCAATGTTTTCATTCCTACAATTCTCAATTTCTAAACTGAGGCTAACACCCAAATATTCCCAAATCCTGGAATTCCCAACCAGCAGAAAAACGTGTTCTTTATCAGCCTCTCCCTTTCCCTCATTATTTTCAATGTTTGATTCAATCAGCCCCCAACTTCAATTCCAGTGGTTAAGAATAATGTTTGATCTGCACCGTTCATCAAATGTTTCCAACACAAATACTGTCATGGGCTAAATCCAGAGTAAAATCATTGGAAGCATTTACTAAATATGAAAAACTCTTTGCAATTTGATGTTTCCAGCTACGCTGCTTACAATGCTGTCTCATTTTCTGTATCTACGGCAAACTGTAATGTGAAGCATTCAGTCACATTAAATGGTCAATAAATACATCAAAACTGTCTATATCTTTCTGTGTGTGTGTGTGTGTGTGTGTGTGTGTGTGTGTGTGTGTGTGTGTGTGTGTGTGTGTGTGTGTGTGTGTGTGTGTGTGTGAATGTATTTAAATCTCAAATATTTGCAGTTTTTGGCCATTTGTCCCATAGAGGGAGGCCGACCCCACCATTCAAACAGATCAGGACAAACACTCACACACACACGGACACACACACACACACACACAGGCACACACACACACACATACAGGCACACACACAGACGGACACAGAGACACACGCACACAGACACTCACAGGTACACATAGAGAGTCTCACACACACAAGCACATTCAACAGCCACACACACACACACAGAGTTGGAAACACACACTGAGATACACAGAGAGAGAGACACACACACAGGCACAGAGTTAGATATACACACTGAGATACAGAGAGAGAGAACACACACACAGGCACAGAGTTAGATACACACACAGAGATACAGAGAAAGAGACACACACACAGGCACAGAGTTAGATACACACATTGAGATACAGAGAGAGAGACACACACACACAGGCACAGAGTTAGATACACACACTGAGATACCGAGAGAGAGACACACACACAGGCACAGAGTTAGATACACACTGAGACACAGAGAGAGAGACACACACACAGGCACAGAGTTAGATACACACTGAGACACAAGAGAGAGACACACACACACACAGGCACAGAGAGACACGTGCACACTAAGAGAAAGAACAACACATACACAAATACGCACATGCTGAGAGACTCACAGCGACACAGAGAGACACACATTGAAATATACAGATAGACACACACACTCACAGAAAAATATGTACACACTTAGAAACTCTCCCTCACACACCCAGAAACACAGAAACATAACCACACTGACACTCCCACACACTCATTCCTACTTGTGTTTTACTCCTCACTGCCCCAACTATAAAGCACTGGGATCTGAGCTTGAAATGCTGGAACTGATCAGGAAGGAACGAGTGGGGCCTAATAGACACTGAGAGGTTCACTTGTGTGTGAATCATAGAATGGGGACAGCACAGGAGGCCATTCAGCCCGTCAAGCCAGGCTGGACACCCTGCAAGAGCAGTTTCACTATTCCCACTCCCCCCACCCTCTCCCCGGAACACTGTCAATATTTTCCCTTCAGCTTCCCATTCAATCTCCTCTGGATGGAATCTTCTTCCCCCTCCGGCTCAGACACAACGTTCCAGATCCCAGCAGTCACTGCATTAAAAACATTTCCCCATCACACAATCACAGATTCATACATCAGCCCATCGAGTCTGTACCGACCCGTGTGAACCACCTAACCTACCGCCCGAACCCCATTTCCCAGCACTTGGCCCATAGCCCTGAAATGTGATGATGGGTCAAGTGCTCATCCAGGGACTTTTTAAAGGATGTGAGACAACTTGCCTCTAACCCCCCTTCCAGGCAGCACATTCCAGACCCTCACCACCCTCTGGGTAAAACAGTTCTTCCTCACATCCCCACCTAAACCTCCTGTCCCTCACCTTGAACCTGTGTCCCCCTCATCACTGACCCTTCAACTGAGGGGAGTAACAGCTCCGCATCCATACACTTTATGTCTCTCTCAATTATTACAATCTAGGCCCTATATCAGTAATCTCTGCCGTAAAACACTCCCAGTTATTACAATCTGGGCCTTGTATCATCAATTTCTGCCCTAAACATCTTCCGTTTATTACAATCTAGGCCTTATATCAGTAATCTCTGATCTAAACCTCTCTCTGCTATTCAATATGTACCTTGCATCAGTAAATTGGGGTCGTATTTGTAAACTCTGCCCTAAACATCTTTCAGAATTTATAATCTGGGCCTCATATGAGTAATCTTTTCCCAAAACCCCTCACATTTATTAGAATCTAGTCCTTGTATCAGTAAACTCTTCTCTAAACCCCCCTCAGTTATTACAATCAAGGCTTGGATCAGTAATCACTGCACAAAACTTCTCTCAGATATTGCAATCTGTGCCTTGTGTCAGTAAACTCTGCCCTAAACCTCCCTCAGATTATACAATCTGTGTCTTGTATCACTAATCTATGCATTAAACTTCTCTCAGTTATTACAATCTGTGCCTTTTATCAGTAAGCTCTGCCCTAAACTTCCCTGCTGTTACAATATGGGCCTTGTATCAATAATCTCTAACCTAAACCTCTCTCAGTTACGACAATCTGGGTCTTGTATCAGTAATCTCTGCCCTAAACCTCTCTCAGTTATTACAATCTGGGCCTTGTATTAGTAAGGTCTGCCCTAAACCCATCTGAGTCAAAAGTCTTGAAACAGTATTAAATAAATATTAAAACTTTGAACTTTAAAACCTCTCTGTGTCTCTGTCTGAATTCAGACCCCTGGTCAGTGCCAGATTGAGGGTGGGTCAGTATTGAGCAGAATGGACAGACAGTTTGATATAAAGTTTGAAGAAACTCCAGGGAGTGTTTGTGAACATGTTGGGGGTTGTGGAAAGTTCAGTGTGTAACAAGCTGAGGGAAGGGGTTTCCAGTTCACATCTTGTTGCTGTTTGGAGAAACCCCCCCCTTTTTAAAACAAAATCCCTGTGGTGCAGTTTTTACTGAGAGATTGTCCAAATAAATATTAATTCCAGGGATAAAGAGGAGGAGAGAATAAAAAAGAGAGGCGGATAGAGGAAGGAAATGGAGAGAAAAGCAGAGAGAAATAGACAGAATGGGGGAAAAGCTGTGGAGAGGATGGAATGAAAATCTGAATTTCTGAAAACTGAATTGCAAAGGCCTCTGTGAATTTTATTTAACAATTAGGAACAGCGCTCTGTCTCCCACCCCTTATTATTTTAGATTTAAAACAAACTTACAGACAGTTTCATCAATAATTTACTCTTTGCCACCCACCAAAGTGTTAACATGTCTGTAACTAATTACAAAGCCGGGATATTTTAACCCTAAGGTTTTAAACTCCAGCACCCCCAAACGTCCCACAGTCTAACCAGAACAGGTTCATCCGAGGAAGCGAGATTAAAATTAAACCTGGATCGGGATAATAAAGAGACAATAACTCACGTGCGGCCTATAGAACAAGACTCAGTCCATCCATCCTCCTCTGGAGAAAAGCCCCTTGTCCAAGGATTCCCAGTCCCATTGCAGTCTTCAAAATTCAAATCCCTGGGGAGAAGAGAAAATAATTAATTAAAATACCAAAACATGTTTAAACTAAACAGCACAAGAGCCCAGGATTCCCCCTTCTCAGATCTTACTGAGAGATTGTTCAGCTAAATATTAATTCCTTGGGAAGAAAGAGAGAATCTAATTAATTTAAATGCTAAAAAATGTTTAAATTAAACAGCACAAGTGACCAGGATTCCTCTTCCTCAGATCTTACTGAGAGACTGGTCAGCTAAATACAATTTCCTTGGGAAGAGACAGAATCTAATTCATTGAAATACTAGAAAATGTTGAAGTTAAATAGCACAAGAGACAAGGATTCCCCCTTCTAAGATTTGACTGAGAGATTGTCCAACTAAATATTAATACTTGATATTAAGGGCCTTTTAAAAGTCTTCTGGATGATTACATGGGATTTAATAGGATTGAGGGTTATAGGTAGGCCTAGTCGGTAGAGATATGATCAGTGCAACTTGTGGGCTGAAGGGCCTGTTTGTGCTGTAGCTTTTCTATGATTCTATGATTACAGTCTGGGCCTTGTATCAGTAATCTCTGCCCTAAACCTCTCTCAGTCATTACAATCTGGGCTTGTATCAGTAATTTCTGCCCTAAACCACTCTCAGTCATTACAATCTGGGCTTGTATCGGTAAACACTGCCCTAAACCTCTCTCAATCATTGCAATCTGGGCCTTGTATTAGTAATCTCTGCCATAAGCCTCTCTCAATTATTACAATCTGGGCCTTGTATCAGCAATCACTAGCCTAAACCTCTCAGTTATTACATTCTGGGCCTTATGTCAATAATCTCTGCCATAAACCTCTCTCAGTCATTACGATCTGGGCCTTGTAACAGTAATCTCTGCCCTTTAGCTGATTGGAGAATATCATTGTGAATATTACTGAGTTTGCGATGTAATATTTTCCTGCTGTTGCCAATGTGACTATTTTGAATATATTTTGGGGGATTCTCCGGCCTCCCCTCAGCAGCTTTCTGGGCAGTGAGAGGTGACACACCATTCACTAGTGGAAGGAGGTTTTGCTCCTGTTGCTGTCGATGGGATTTCCCATTGAAGCTGCCTCACGCTGGCAGGAATCCAGAGGCAGGGCAACGAGAGCAGAGAATTCCCCACTAGTGAAGAGCCGGAGAATTCCCGACATTCGCTCCTTTCCCAGTTATCACTGCGCTCGACCCTGTCGCTGTTTATACTCTCAGTTGTCCCAGTGAAGACTACATTACACCAGGCTGCTGTGGACACCACAGTGAACCCCCCTCTTTGAGTTCTTACTGTATGAATACCTTGCATGGATTGATGTGAGCTCTGAGAGCTCCACTTAAATCAACATCTTCTGGATTTCCCCAGGGGTGAGTGTCCTCAGGACCCCCAACCATCTTCAGCCGCTCCATCAATGTCCTTCCCACCATCACAGGCTCTGAAGTGGGATGTTCGCTGATGATTGCACAATGTTCAGCACCACCCGCACTCCTCAGATACTGAAACAGAAAATAAGAACATCCCAAACAGGTCAGGCAGCATCTGTGGAGAGAGAAACAGATTCTGGGAGCACTGAGAGACAGGCAGATCGAGAAAGAATATGTACACACACTCACACTCAGAGAGCCAAAAACTAAACAGATATATAATGGAGAGGGAATCCCTTCTCCCTCTGGAAATAGAGATTCACTGGATTCCTCTTCCAAAGACCCAACACATCTGGATGAACAGAATAGGCTCCAGTTCTCCCCATGGTCCTTTTCCGATCTCCATCCTTCACATCTGCACACTTCAGGTACAGTTTGTGAATCAAAGCAAACCCTGTCCATTACAAATCCACTCAGCCTTTTCCCTCTGCTCTCTCCGCACACAATCAGCTACAAGACAACAAGAAACAAACAGGAACCATGGATTCCAGGAGACAAAGGTTCCACCTGGATCCTCCTCTCAATGGATTCTCCGTCACCGGAGAGAACATTCCAGCTCCTACAGAAAGGAACAACTGATTAATATCAGGGACAGAATCGGAATGAATTAGACACAAGAGAGATGAAAGGTTTCTGCTCATCGTAAAAAGTGAAACAGTCACTCAGTGTCATTAAGGGAGAGAACTGGCTGGACTATCTTTGACCCAAGTCAAACACTGACTCTGAATATCCTCACAGCAGTTTGGGGGAACGGAGATTTCTAAAGCACTATTGATGGCTTTAGGGTCTCCAAAAGTGTTTCACCGGCAAATGAGCACCATTGAAATGTTGTCAGTGTTATTTAGGGAAGGTTTTGTCACCAGCAGGATGTGGAGGCTTTGGAGAGGGGACAGAAAAGAGTTCCCAGGATGTTACCCTGGTCTGGAGGGCATTCGCTATGAGGAGAGGTTGGAGAAACATGGGCTTGTTCTCACTGGGACGATGGAAGGTGAGGGGAGACCTGATAGAAGTCTACAAGATTATGAGGGGCACGGACAGAGTGGAGAGTCAGAAGCTTTTTCCCCAGGGTGGAAGAATCAATTACTAGGGGGGCAGAGGTTTAAGGTGCGAGGGGCAAGGTTTAAAGGAGATGTACGAGGCAAGTTTTTTTTACACAGAGGGTGGTGGGTTCCTGGATCTCACTGCCGGGGGAGGGAGTGGGAGCAGATACGATTGTGACTATTAGGGGGTGTCTGGACAAATCCATGAACAGGATGGGAATAGAGGGATATGGTCCCTGGAAGGTTAGGGGGTTTTAGTTCACTCAGGCAGCATGGTCAGTACAGGCTTGGAGGGGCCGAAGGGTCTGTTCCTGTGCTGGAATTTTCTTTGTTCTAATTTCAGACACAGAGAGAGATAAAGATCCAGAGACAGAGAGAGACAGAAACAGGATGGGACTGTGCTGTACATGTTTCCGAGCTGACACTGACACACACACGAGATGGACATCAGTGATTTGGACGAGGGAAAGAAAAGTAATATTTCCAAGTTTGCTGATGCCATGAAGCTTGTTGGGAATGTGAGTAGTGAGAAGGATGTTAGAATGATTCCCAGAGATTTCAGCAAGTTGGGTAAATGTGAAACAGATGCCGTATAACGTGGACAAACGTGGATTTAACTACTTCAGACAGAGAAACAGAACGGCAGAGGATTATTTAAATGGGGATAGATTGGGAAATGTTGATGTGCAGAGGGATCTGGGTGACTGAGTACACCAGACACTGAAAGCAAGCACGCAGCTCCAGCAAACAGTTAGGAAGGCGAATGGTATGTTGGCCTTCACTGTAAGAGAACTTGAGTAAAGGAGCAAGGATGTCTCAATACCAAAGATGTGCAGGTTGGGCTGATTGGCCATTCAAAATTGCCCTTTAGTATCAGAGGGATTAGCAGGGTCAATATGTCCCATTACAGTGATGGGGCCTGGGTGGGATTGTCGCTAGCACAGTCTCGAGTGGCTGAATGGCCTCCTTCTGCACTGTAGGGATTCTATGATTCTAATATGTCCATACGTTAAGGAAGGTGGCAGGGCACTTTGAGAGAGCAGGAAATGAAGTATACGGTATCCCTGCTTTTATTAATGGAGGAATTGAGTAGAAGAGGAAGGAGCTCATATTGAACTTGTATAAGACACTCGTTAGGCCTCAGCAGGAGACTGCACCCAGTTCCGGGCCCCGTACTTGAGGAGGGATTTGAAGACATTGGAGAGAGTACAGAGCAGGTTCACAAGAATGATCCCAGGGATTAAGATCCGTAGCTATGAGGGTAGATCGGAGAGGTTGGGACTGTTTTCCTTAGAGAAAAGAAGGCCGAGGTGAGACTTGAGAGAGAGATTGAAGATCCTAAGGGTTATGGACAGGTTAAAGAGTGAGAAACTCTTTCCTCTCAAGAGATGGTGATGAACGAGAGGACACAGATTGGAAATGATGGGGAAATGGATCAGAAGTGAAATGTGGAAAATCACTTCACCAAGAGGGTGTTTGGAATCTGGAACAATCTTCCTGAAAGCCTGTTCCAATATTCAATAAGATCCCGGCTGATCTGTCATCTAACTCTCTGTCTCTTTACCCCTTTGCACTAAGGGAAATCTATCAATCCCCAGATTTAAACTAATAACAAGTGACTGAGCATCAATAGCCATTTGCAGAAGATTGTTTCAAACTAACTCCATACCACATCTGGCAATGTTTTCATTCCTACAATTCTCAATTTCTAAACTGAGGTGAATAACGAAATATTCCCAAATCCTGGAATCCCCAACCAGCAGAAAAACTTGTTCTTTATCAGCCTCTCCCTTTCCCTCATTATTTTCAATGTTTGATTCAATCAGCCCCCAACTTCAATTCCAGCGGTTAAGAATAATGCTTAATCTGCACCGTTCATCAAATGTTCCCAACACAAATACTGTCATGGGCTAAATCCAGAGTAAAATTCCCCCTGCTCTGTCCAAGGAATGTTTCAGCACAAATTTTTATTTTGAAGTTTGGGAAAAAAGCAGGAATCAAATAGTTCAGCATCCCAGTGTGGCCTTGGGTTTATTTCAATCAGCCCTTCACATTAAAACATGAAGTTGAAGTTTCGAATACTGTCTGTGGCAGCGTTTGTGGATTCAGTTGTTCTCTTGCTTTTTCACTTGTCTGAAGAATTTGAATTGTAGATATTGTTTAATCATTCCTTTCTCTCAGCACATGGAACTTGTGAATCTGCAAGGCAGACAGTCTCATGTCATTAACATCAAACTGCATCTTTATTCATCCATCCATTTCCTATCTCTGAATAGATCCCACACATTTCCAGAATGCAGGAAGCTCTCAATGGAAACTGCTTCCAATGATTCCCCAATACAATTCTTCACACTTGACTGGAAACTACATTCCACTGACATTCCCCAAAGCAGCCACAGAAAAGTGACTGGTTATTTTAAACATTGAACCTGAACTCATTGAGTTTATGATTCACTCACATTGTACAGAAATGTTGATGCTGTTTTGATGAGAGTGATCAGATTAACTCTGTAACATGAAGGCAGCCTCCGGACTGAGATTAACCACATTTACAACAATTCCAC
Organism: Sphyrna mokarran; assembly: GCA_024679065.1. Lineage (NCBI taxonomy): Eukaryota > Metazoa > Chordata > Chondrichthyes > Carcharhiniformes > Carcharhinidae > Sphyrna > Sphyrna mokarran. The sequence goes on along the minus strand of JAGIQG010000428.1, from coordinate 11,749 downwards.
AATATCAGAGACATTGCTGTGTGGATTGTGTGAATCCAGCTGTGAAATATCGGAACATTTGGAGCTTCCACTGTTTCTGTCTTTCCATCATTTATTAAAGTACGTTGTTCTATCCCTTTTAAATCTAAATTGTGTCAATTTACATTTCCCTGCATTGAAACATCGCCACCAGTTTTGTCCATTTACTAAATATGAAAAATTCTTTGCAATTTGATGTTTCCAGCTATGTTGCTTACAATGCTGTCTCATTTTCTGTATCACTGCGATGTGAAGCATTCAGTCACATTAAATGGTCAATAAATACTTCAAAACTACCTGTATATTTCTCTCCGTATGTGTCTGTTTAAGTGTTTGAGTGGTGGAGCAGGCTCGATGGGTCAAATGCCGTAAAACTGTACAAAATTAAACACTTATGCATGCTGATACACACACACACACACACACACACACACATCCACATCGGGAGACACACAAGCTCACACACACAAACATACATGCACGCACTTAGAAACTCTCCCTCACACACCCAGAAACACAGAAACATAACCACACTGACACTCCCACACACTCATTCCTATTTGTGTTTTACTCCTCACTGCCCCAACTATAAAGCACTGGGATCTGAGCTTGAAATGCTGGAACTGATCAGGGAGGAACGAGTGGGGCCTAATAGACACTGAGAGGTTCACTTGTGTGTGAATCATAGAATGGGGACAGCACAGGAGGCCATTCAGCCCGTCAAGCCAGGATGGACACCCTGCAAGAGCAGTTTCACTATTCCCACTCCCCCCACCCTCTCCCCGGAACCCTGTCAATATTTTCCCTTCAGCTTCCCATTCAATCTCCTCTGGATGGAATCTTCTTCCTCCTCTGGCTCAGACACAACATTCAAGATCCCAGCGTTAAAAACATTTCCCCATCACACAATCACAGATTCATACATCGGCCCATCGAGTGTGTACCGACCCGTGTGAACCACCTAACATACCGCCCGAAGCCCATTTCGCAGCACGGGGCCCATAGCCCTGAATGTGATGATGGGCCAAGTGCTCATCCAGGGACTTTTTAAAGGATGTGAGACAACTTGCCTCTACCCCGCCTTCCAGGCAGCACATTCCAGACCCTCACCACCCTCTGGGTAAAACAGTTCTTCCCACATCACCCCCTAATCCTCCTGTCCCTCACCTTGAACCTGTGTCTCCCTCGTCACTGACCCTTCAACTAAGGGGAGTAACAGCTCCCCATTCACACTCCTTATGTCTCTCAGTTATTACAATCTGGGCCTTGTATCTGTAATCTCTGCTTTAAACCTCTCTCAGTTATTACAATCTGGGCCTTCTCTCAGTAATCCCTACCCTTAACCCTTCAGTTAATATAATCTGGATCGTGTATCAGTAATCTCTGTACTAAACCTCTCTACATTATTACATTCTGGGCCTTGTGTCTGTAATCTCTGCCCTAAAGACCTCAGTTTTTAGTTTGGGACTTGTGTCAATAATCTCGGCCTGAAACCTCTCAGTAATTATCATCTGGGCCTTGTATCAATAATCATTACCCTAAATTGCTTTCAGGTATTAGAAACTGGGTGTTGTATTTGTAAACTCTGCCCTAAACATCTTTTAGTATTTACAATCTGGGCCTCATATCAGTAATCTCTTCCCAAAACCCCTCTCAGTTATTAGAATCTTGTCATTGTATCAATAAACTCTGCTCTAAACCCCACTCAATGATTACAATCTAGGCTTGGATTAGCAATCACTGCACGAAACTTCTCTCAGATATTGCAATCTGTGCCCTGTGTCAGTAAACTCTGCCCAAAACCTCCCTCAGATTATACAATCTGTATCTTTTATCAGTAATCTCTGCATTAAACTTCTCTCAGTTATTACAATCTGAGCCTTGTATCAGTAAACTCTGCCCTAAATCTCTCTGTTCTTATAATCTGAGACTTGTATCAATAATACCTACCCTAAACCTCTCTCAGTTATTACAACCTTGGCCCTGTATCATCAATTTCTGCCCTAAACCTCTTTCAGTTATTACAATCTGAGGCTTATATCAGTAATCTCTGCTCTCAACCTCTTTCAGATATTACAATCTGGTCCTTGTATGAGTAATCTCTGCCCTAAACCTCTCGGTATTTACAATCAGTGCCTTGTATCAGTAATCTCTGCCCTAAACCTCTCTCAGTTATCACAATAAGGACCTTGTGTCTGTAATCTCTGCTCTAAACGTCCCTCAGTTATGACTATCTGGGCCTCGTATCGGTAATTTCTGCCCTAAACCTCTCTCAGTTATTACAATCTGGGCCTTGAATCAGTAATCTCTGTAATAAACCTCTCTCAGTTATTACAATCTGGGCCTTGTGTCAGTAATCTCTGCCCTAAACTTCTCTCAGTTATTACAATCTGGGCCTTGTGTCAGTAATCTCTGCCCTAAACTTCTCTCAGTTATTACAATCTGGGCCTTGTATCAATAAACTCTGCTCTAAAATTCTCTCAGTTATTACAATCTGGGCCTTGAATCAGTAATCTCTGTAATAAACCTCTCTCAGTTATTACAATCTGGGCCTTGTGTCAGTAATCTCTGCCCTAAACTTCTCTCAGTTATTACAATCTGGGCTTTCTGTCAGTAATCTCTACCCTAAACTTCTCTCAGTTATTACAATCTGGGCCTTGTGTCAGTAATCTCTACCCTAAACTTCTCTCAGTTATTACAATCTGGGCCTTATATCAATAAACTCTGCTCTAAAATTCTCTCAGTTATTACAATCTGGGCCTTGAATGAGTAATCTCTGTAATAAACCTCTCTCAGTTATTACATTCTGGGCCTTGTATTAGTAATCTCAGCCCTAAACCTCTCTCAGTTATTACAATCTGGGCCTTGTGTCAGTAATCTCTGCCCTAAACCTCTCTCAGTTATTACAATCTGGGCCTTGTATCAGTAATCTCTGCCCTAAACCTCTCTCAGTTATTACAATCTGGGCCTTGTATCAGTAATCTCTGCTCTAAACCTCTCTCAGTTATTACAATCTGGGCCTTGTAGTAGTAATCTCTGCCCTAAAGCTCTCTCAGTTATTACAATCTGGGCCTTGTATCCGTAATCTCTGCTGTAAACCTATCTCAGTTATTACAATCTGGGCCTTGTATTAGTAATCTCTGCCCTAAACCTCCCTCAGTTATTACAATATGGGCCTTGTATCCGTAATCTCTGCTCTAAACCTCTCTCAGTTATTACAATCTGTGCCTTGTGTCAGTAATGTCTGCCCTAAACCTCTCTCAGTTATTACAATCTGGGCCTTGTATTACTAATCTCTGCCTTCAACCCATCTCAGTCATAAGTCTTGTGACAGTAATAAATGAATTTTAAAACTTTGAACTTTAAAACCTCTCTGTGTCTCTGTCTGAATTCAGACCCCAGGTCAGTGCCAGATTGAGAGGGGGTCAGTATTGAGCAGAATGGACAGACAGTTTGATATAAAGTTTGAAGAAACTCCAGGGAGTGTTTGTGAACATGTTGGGGGTTGTGGAAAGGTCAGTGTGTAACAAGCTGAGGGAAGGGGTTTCCAGTTCAAATCTTGCTGCTGTTTGGGGCAATGGGAGTTCCCTTTGCATTTACAGGGAGCTCTGAAACCTCAGGGCTTTCTGCCTGCCTCTGTTTGAACAGTTTCATATGCTTAAACACTCAGACCTCTGGCCCTTGTTGGGAACATCAGAATTCCAGAATATCTCATTGCCCTCTCCCAATCCCCCCACCCTGTGTGTGTGTTGTCCCAAGTCTGGAGACTTCCCCACAGGCCCCTGAAAGTTTTTAAACTCCCTCTGAGAAACCACCCCCCTTTTTAAAACACAATCCCTGTGGTGCACAGCAAGATCCCACAAGGTGCAGTCAGCTGTGTTGAGTGTTTTTTACTTTGGGAAATGTTTATACACAGAGAGAGAGAGGCAGAGAGAGGCTGAGACAGTGAAATCAAACCTCCCCGGGACACCCAGAATGAAAATTACACTGCACAAAATCCCAGGAATTCTGCTTTCTGGATTTTACTGAGAGATTGTCCAACTAAATATTAACTCCTGGGAGGAAGAGGGAGAGAATAAAAAAGAGAGGCAGATAGAGGAAGGAAATGGAGAGAAAAGCAGAGAGAAATAGACAGAATGGGGGAAAAGCTGTGGAGAGGATGGAATGAAAATCTGAATTTCTGAAAACTGAATTGTAAAGGCCTCTGTGAATTTTATTTAATAATTAGGAACAGTGCTCTGTCTCCCATCCCTGTGATTTGAGATTTATAGCAAACTTACAGACAGTTTCCACAACAATTTACTCTTTGCCACCCACCAAAGGGTTAACGTGTTTGTGATTAATTACAAAGCCGGGATATTTTAACCCTAAGGTTTTAAACTCCAGCACCCCCAAACGTCCCACAATCAAACCAGAACTGGTTCATCCGAGGAAGCGAGATTAAAATTAAACCTGGATCGGGATAATAAACAGACAATAACTCACATGCGGCCTATAGAACAGGACTCAGTCCATCCATCCTCCTCTGGAGAAAAGCCCCTTGTCCAAGGATTCCCAGTCCCATTGCAGTCTTCAAAATTCAAATCCCTGGGGAGAAGAGAAAATAATTAATTAAAATACAAGAAGATGTTTAAACTAAACAGCACAAGAGGCCAGGATTCCCCCTTAGCAGATTTTACTGAGAGATTGTTCAGGTAAATATTAATTCCTTGGGAAGAGACAGAATCTAATTAATTTAAATACCAGAAAATATAGAAGTTAAATGTCACAAGAGACCAGGATTCACCCTTCCAAGATTTGACTGAGAGATTCTCCAACTAAATATTAATACTTAATATGAAGTGTCTTTTAAGAGACTTCTGGATGAGTACATGGGATTTAATAAGATTGAGGGTTATAGGTAGGCTTAGTAGGTAGAGATATGATCAGTGCAACTTGTGGGCTGAAGGGCCTATTTATTGCTGTAGCTTTCTTATGATTCTATGATTACAATTTGGGCCTTGTATCAGTAACCTCTCCTCTAAACCTGTCATAGTTATTACAATCTGGACCTTGTATCAGTAATCTCTGCCCTAAACCTCTCTCAGTTTTTACAATCTGGACCTTGTACACATAATCTCTACCCTAAGCCTCTCTCAGTTATTACAATCCGAGCCTTGTATCAGTCATCTCTGCCCGAAACCGCTCTCAGTTATTACAATCTGGAACTTGTATCAGTAATCCAAGTAAAGTGGTGGAGGTAGGTACTCTGGAGATATCTAAGAAATACTTAGATGGGCACATGAACAGAATGGGAATGGAGGGGTATAGAAAACTGATTTAAAATAGGGATCATGAGCCTTGGGATCCCTGGGAAGTGTGTAAATAGATGATGATATTGATGTACTTGTTTTTATCCTACAGGTGCTTTGGTCCAACTTGTTGTCTAACAAGGGGCATACACGCGATGGGTTGTGAGAGGGCTGGTCTTGGATTTTTTTTTGAGAGTATCCTAGTGCTTCACATCGTTAGCGTACGCTTGACCTGGACCATTTGACAGGCAACGCAACGGCTCAGTGACTATCGCTGTGAGATACACGGATTTGGGGCTGTGTCTGTGGGAGTTTGTGCATTCTCCCCGTGCTTGCGTGGGTTTTCTCTGGAAGCTCCGGTTTCCTCCCACATCGCAAAGATGTGGCTGATTGGCAAAACAAATTCTCCCTAAATTGTTTCAAATTTGGTTTTTAATCCATAGATCTATAAACATGGACAGGGATCGCGTGTAGAAGTGGGAACATCGAGGTGGAGGCGCGAGCTCGTTGGGCCGAAGGGCCTGTTTCCCATGCTGTTTTGTTCTTTAAAACTCTCTCAGTTATTATAACAATCCGGAAATTGTATCAGTAATCTCTACCCTAAACCTCTCTCAGTTATTACAATCTGGGCCTTGTATCAGTAATCTCTGCCCTAAACCTCTCTCAGTTATTACAATCTGGGCCTTGTAACAGTAATCTCTGCCCTTTAGCTGATTGGAGAATATCACTGTGAATATTACTGAGTTGCGTTGTAATATTTTCCTGCTGTTGCCAATGTGACTATTTTGAATATATTTTGGGGGATTCTCCGGCCTCCCCTCAGCAGCTTTCTGGGCAGTGAGAGGTGACACACCGTTCACTAGTGGAGGGAGTTTTTGCTCCTGTTGCTGTCGATGGGATTTCCCATTGAAGCTGCCTCACGCTGGCAGGAATCCAGAGGCAGGGCAACGAGGGCAGAGAATTCCCCACTAGTGAAGAGCCGGAGAATTCCCGACATTCGCTCCTTTCCCAGTTATCACTGCGCACGACCCTGTCGCTGTTTATACTCTCAGTTGTCCCAGTGAAGACTACATTACACCAGGCTGCTGCGGACACCAGTGATTCAATCAGCCCCCAACTTCAATTCCAGCGGTTAAGAATAATGTTTAATCTGCACCGTTCATCAAATATTCCCAACACAAATACTGTCATGGGCTAAATCCAGAGTAAAATTCCCTCTGCTCTGTCCAAGGAATGTTTCAGCACAGATTTTTATTTTGAACTTTGGGAAAAAAGCAGGAATCAAATAGTTCAGCATCCCAGTGTGGCCTCGGGTTTATTTCAATCAGCCCTTCACATTAAAACATGAAGTTGAAGTTTCGAATACTGTCTGTGGCAGCGTTTGGGGATTCAGTTGTTCTCTTGCTTTTTCACCTGTCTGAAGAATTTGAATTGTAGATATTGTTTAATCATTCCTTTCTCTCAGCACATGGAACTTGTGAATCTTCAAAGCAGACAGTCTCATGTCATTAACATCAAACTGCATCTTTATTCATCCATCCATTTCCTAAATCTGAATAGATCCCACACATTTCCAGAATGCAGGAAGCTCTCAATGGAAACTGCTTCCAATGATTCCCCAATACAATTCTTCACACTTGACTGGAAACTACATTCCACTGACATTCCCCAAAGCAGCCACAGAAAAGTGACTGGTTATTTTAAACATTGAACCTGAACTCATTGAGTTTATGATTCAATCACATTGTACAGAAATGTTGATGCTGTTTCGATGAGAGTGATCAGATTAACTCTGTAACATGAAGGCAGCCTCCGGACTGAGATTAACCACATTTACAACAATTCCACAATATCAGAGACATTGCTGTGTGGATTGTGTGAATCCAGCTGTGAAATATCGGAACATTTGGAGCTGCCACTGTTTCTGTCTTTTCATCATTTATTAAAGTACGTTGTTCTATCCCTTTTAAATCTAAGTTGTATCAATTTACATTTCCCTGCACTGAAACATCGCCACCAGTTTTGTCCATTTACTAAAGATGAAAAACTCTTTGCAATTTGATGTTTCCAGCTATGCTGCTTACAATAGAACATAGAACATAGAACATTACAGCACAGAACAGGCCCTTCGGCCTTCGATGTTGCGCCGACCAATATAAAAAGCAATGCCCCTCCAAACTAAACCATTCCCTTCTATTCCATATACTTATCAACTAACCTCTTAAACGCCACCAAACTTGGCGCATCTACAACCGCTGCAGGCAGGGCATTCCACTCCCGAACCACCCTTTGGGTAAAGAACCTGCCTCTGATATCCGTCCTATAACTATCACCCCTTAATTTAAAGCTGTGTCCCCTCGTGCTAGCTTGTTCCATCCTAGGAAAAAGGCTATCACTGTCCACCCTATCTAAACCTCTAATCATCTTATATGTTTTGATCAGGTCCCCTCTTAGCCTCCTATCCCTCAGCCTCTCCTCATAAGACCTGCCCTCCATACCAGGCAACATCCTGGTAAACCTCCTCTGTACCCTCTCCAATGCCTCCACATCTTACTTATAATGTGGGGACCAGAACTGCACAAAATACTCCAAGTGCAGCCGCACTAGAGGCACAGAGTTAGATACACACACTGAGATACAGGGAGAGAGACACACACAGGCACAGAGTTAGATACACACATTGAGACACAGAGACACACACACACACACACACACAGGCACAGAGAGACACGTGCACACTGAGAGAAAGAACAACACTTACACAAACACGCACATGCTGAGAGACCCACAGCGACACAGAGAGACACACATTGAAATATACAGAGAGACACACACACTCACAGAAAAATATGTACACACTTAGAAACTCTCCCTCACACACACAGAAACACAGAAACATAACCACACTGACACTCCCACACACTCATTCCTATTTGGTTTTACTCCTTCACTGCCCCCCAAAACTATAAAGCACTGGGATTGAGCTTGAAATGTGGAATGATCAGGGTAGGAACGCAGTGGGGCCTAAATAGACACTGAGAGGTTCACTGTGTGTGAATCATAGAATTGGGACAGCACAGTGAGGCCATCAGCCCGTCAAGCCAGGATGGACACCCTGCAGAGCAGTTTCACTATTCCCACTCCCCCCAAAAACTCTCCCGCGAACCCTGTCAATATTTTCCCTCAGCTACCATCCAATCCCTCTGGATGGAATCTTCTTACCCCTCCGGCTCAGGACACAACATTCAAGATCCCAGCGTTAAAAACATTTCCCCATCACACAACAACCTCAAACCTCTCTCAGTTATTACAGTCTGGGCCATGTATCAGTAATCTCTACCCTAAACCTCTCTCAGTTATTACAGTCTGGGCCTTGTATCAGTAATCTCTGCCCCAAACCTCTCTCAGTTATTACAATCTGGGCCTTGTATCAGTAATCTCTGCCCTAACCCTCTCTCACTTATTACAGTCTAGGCCTTGTATCAATAATCTCTACCCTAAACCTCTCTCAGTTATTACAGTCTGGGCCTTGTATCAGTAATCTCTGCCCTAAACCTCTCTCAGTTATTACAATCTGGGCCTTGTATCAGTAATGTCTGCCCTAAACCTCTCTCATTTATTACAATCTGGGCCTTGTATCAGTAATCTCTACCCTAAATCTCTCTCAGTTATTACAATCTGGGTCTTGTATCAGTAAACCCTACCCTAAACCTCTCAGTTATTACAATCTGGGATATATCAGTAATCTCTGCCCTAAACCTCTCTCAGTTATTACAATCTGGGCCTTGTATCAGTAATCTCTGCCCTAAACCTCTCTCAGTTATTACAATCTGGGCCTTGTATCAGTAATCTCTGCCCTAAACCTCTCTCAGTTATTACAATCTGGCCTTGTATCAGTAATCTCTGCCCTAAACCTCTCTCAGTTATTACAATCTGGGCCTTGTATCAGTAATCTCTACCCTAAACCTCTCTCAGTTATTACAATCTGGGCCTTGTATCAGTAATCTCTGCCCTAAACCTCTCTCAGTTATTACAATCTGGGTCTTGTATCAGTAATCTCTGCCCTAAACCTCTCTCAGTTATTACAATCTGGGATACTATCAGTAATCTCTGCCCTAAACCTCTCTCAGTTATTACAATCTGGGTCTTGAATCAGTAAGCTCTACCCTAAACCTCTCTCAGTTATTACGATCTGGGCCTTGTATCAGTAATCTCTGCCCTAAACCTCTCTCAGTTATTACAATCTGGGATAGTATCAGTAATCTCTGCCCTAAAACTCTCTCAGTTATTACAATCTGGGTCTTGAATCAGTAAGCTCTACCCTAAACCTCTCTCAGTTATTACGATCTGGGTCTTGAATCAGTAAGCTCTACCCTAAACCTCTCTCAGTTATTACGATCTGGGTCTTGTATCAGTAATCTCTACACTAAACCTCTCTCAGTTATTACAATCTGGGCCTTGTATCAGTAATCTCTGCCCTAAACCTCTCTCAGTTATTACAATCTGGGCCTTGTATCAGTAATCTCTGCCCTAAACCTCTCTCAGTTATTACAATCTGGGCTTGTATCAGTAATCTCTGCCCTAAACCTCTCTCAGTTATTACAATCTGGGCCTTGTATCAGTAATCTCTGCCCTAAACCTCTCTCAGTTATTACAATCTGGGTTTGTATCAGTAATCTCTGCCCTAAACCTCTCTCAGTTATTACAATCTGGGATAGTATCAGTAATCTCTACCCTAAACCTCTCTCAGTTATTACAATCTGGGATAGTATCAGTAATCTCTGCCCTAAACCTCTCTCAGTTATACAATCTGGGATAGTTCAGTAATCTCTGTGCTAAATCCACAGACTGAACGGCCTCCTTCTGCGCTGGGATTCTGGGGCTCTCCCAGTTTCCATTCTCCATAGTGTAAGAAACAATATCTTTAACTCGATGTTAATCCGTGTGAGAAAAATAAATCAAATTCAAATCCAAATCTCCTTCTTCCCTCTTTCATCAAATATTCCCAGGGCGAGTGGAAAGTGGGAGTTGGCTCCAGATTAAAGTTCCCTCACTGGATCCGAACAGACGGGTTAGCAAGAGGAGGAGGCCATTCGGCCCCTTCAACCTGCTCCACCATTCAATAAGATCACATCTGATTGGACTGTAACCTCAACTCTCCATTCCTGCCGACCCCCTGATAACCTCTCACTCCCCCCCCCCCACCCCGGCCTTGTTCATCACCAATCGATCAAACTCTGGGTGGAAAATACTCCAAACCTCTGCTCACACTGCCTTTATCACCTCTCCTCCATCCAGCTGGAGAGGGTTACACAGAGAGACAGAATAGAGAGAGAGAGTAACAGAGAGAGAGAGAGAGAGTAACAGAGAGAGAGAGAGAGAGAGAGAGAGTAACAGAGAGAGAGAGAGACTAAACAGAGAGAGAGAGAGAGAGTAACAGAGAGAGAGAGTAACAGAGAGAGAGAGAGAGAGTAACAGAGAGAGAGAGAGAGAGAGAGAGAGGACAGAGAGAGAGTAACAGAGAGAGAGAGAGTAACGAGAGAGAGAGAGAGTAACAGAGAGAGAGAGAGAGAGGAGAGTAACAGAGAGAGAGAGAGAGAGTAACAGAGAGAGAGGAGAGTAACAGAGAGAGAGAGAGTAAACAGAGAGAGAGAGAGAGTAACAGAGAGAGAGAGAGAGAAACAGAGAGAGAGAGAGAGACAGGATAGAGAGAGAGAGTAACAAGAGAGAGAGAGACAGGATAGAGAGAGAGTAAAAGAGAGAGAGAGAGAGTAACAGAAGAGACAGGATAGAGAGAGAGTAACAGAGAGAGAGAGAGACTAACAGAGAGAGAGAGTAACAGAGAGAGAGAACGAGAGAGTAACAGAGAGAGGGAGAGAGAGAGAGGACAGAGAGAGAGTAACAGAGAGAGAGAGAGTAACAGAGAGAGAGAGACTGGATAGTGCGTAACAGAGAGAGAGAGAAAAAAAAAAAAACAAAAAAGAGACAGGATAGAGAGAGAGAAAGTAACAGAGAGAGAAAGTAACAGAGAGAGAGGATAGAGTGAGAGATTAACAGAGAGAAGAGAGAGACAGGATAGAGACAGACAGAGTAACAGAGAGAGAGAGGAGTATCAGAGAGAGTGAGACAGAATAGAGAGACAGTAACAGAGAGAGAGAGAGAGACAGGGTAGAGAGAGAGAGAGAGAGTAACAGAGAGAGAGAGTAACAGAGAGAGAGAATCAGGATAGAGGGAGAGAGAAAGTAACAGAGAGAGAGAGGATAGAGTGAGAGAGAGTAACAGGGAGAGAGAGACAGGATAGAGACAGAGAGAGTAATAGAGAGAGAGAGTATCAGAGAGACTGAGACAGAATAGAGAGAGAGTAACAGAGAGAGAGAGACAGGATAGAGAGAGAGAGAGTAAAAGAGAGAGAGAGAAACAGAGAGAGAGAGTAACAAAGA
>JAGIQG010000427.1:12500-30797 GCA_024679065.1 Sphyrna mokarran | reverse complement strand
GATTGCCCATGATAAATTGGCCCTTAGTGTCCCCAATGTGTAAGACAGATGGATTTGCAATGATAAATTGGCACTTAGTGTCACAAAAGTGTAAGACAGATGGATTGGCCATGATAAATTGCCCCTTAGTGTCCCAAATGTTTAAGACAGATGGATTGCCCATGATAAATTGGCCCTTAGTGTCCCAAAAGTGTAAGAAAGATGGATTGGCAATGATAAATTGCCCCTTAGTATCCACTAAATGTGTAATACAGATGGATTGGCTCTGATAAATTGCCCCTTAGTGTCCAAATGTGTAAACAGATGGATTGGCAATGATAAATTGCCCCTTAGTATCCACTAAATGTGTAAGACAGATGGATTGGCTATGGTCAATTGCCCCTTAGAGTCTCAAACTTGTAAGACAGATGGATTGGCCATGATAAATTGCCCCTTAGTGTCCCAAATGTGTAAGACAGACGGATTGGCCATGATAAATTGCCCCTTAGTGTCCCAAATGTGTAAGACAGATGGATTGGCCATGATAAATTGCCCCTTTGTGTCCCAAATGTGTAAGACAGATGGATTGGCCATGATAAATTGCCCCTTAGTGTCCCAAATGTGTAAGACAGATGGATTGGCCATGATAAATTGCCCCTTAGTGTCCCAAATGTGTATGACAGATGGATTGGCCATGAAAAATTGCCCATAGTGTCCCAAATGTGAAAGACAGATGGATTGTCCATGGTAAATTGCCCCTTAGTGTCCAAATTTGTAAGACAGATTCCCCAACCCAGAAAATCATCTGACCTCACTCCTCTCCCACCACGCAGACACTGATCTGACCTCACTCCCCTCCACTACCCAGGGAACAATCTGACCTTACTCCCCTCACCTACCCAGAGAATGATCTGACCTCACTCCCGTCCCCCACTCAGAGAATGATCTGACCTCACTCCCGTCCCCCACCCAGAGAATGATCTGACCTCACTCCAGTCCACCACCCAGAGAATGATCTGACCTCACTCCCGTCCCCCACCCAGAGAATGATCTGACCTCACTCCCCTCCTCCACCCACAGGATGATCTGACCTCATTCCCCACCCCAACCCAAAGAACGATTTGACCTCACTCCCCTCCCCCACCCAGAGAATGATCTGACCTCACTCCTCTCCCCCACCCAGGGACTGATCTCTCCTCACCCGCGTCCCCCACAGAGGAGTGAGGTCAGATGATTTTCTGGGTTGGGGAGTGGAGTGAGGTCAGATCATCCTCTGGGTGGGTGGAGGGAATTGAATGCAGATATTTCTCTGGGTGCGGGAGGGGAGTGAGGTCAGATCTTTCTCTGGGTGGGGGACAGCAGTGAGGTCAGATCATTCTCTGGGTGGGGGACGGAGTGAGGTCAGATCATTCTCTGGGTGGGTGAGGGGAGTGAGGTCAGATCATCCTCTGTGCAGGAGGCGGGGAGTCAGGACAGATCGCTCTCTGGGTGGGGGACGGGAGTGAGTTCAGATCATTCTCTGGGTGGGGGAGGGGAGTGAGGTCAGATCATTCTCTGGGTGGGGGAGGGGAGTGAGGTCAGATCATGTGTATGACAGGTCGATGGCCAGGCTAAATTGCCCCTCACGGACAATCCAAGTAACCAAAAAATTGACCAACACTTCTTGTTGCAATACGTATTGTTTTCCGGGGATTAACTCCTAATTGGCATTGGTAAATTACAGGAATCTCTCAGAAATATTCACATGCATATCTGCACGCTGACTCACTCACACACCCCCTCACAAATTCCCTAACACAGACATACTCGCGCATCCTTACACCCGCACACGTGCACACTCTGAATCTCAAAGGACAGAGTGAACCCAGCCAGGCCTGTGACACTGAATCAAAAAGGAGAGAGTGAATCCAGCCAGGCCTGTGACACTGAATCAAAAAGGACAGAGTGAACCCAACCAGGCCTGTGACACTGAATCAAAAAGGAGAGAGTGAATCCAGCCAGGCCTGTGACACTGAATCAAAAAGGACAGAGTGAACCCAGCCAGGCCTGTGACACTGAATCAAAAAGGAGAGAGTGAATCCAGCCAGGCCTGTGACACTGAATCTTAAAGGACAGAGTGAACCCAGCCAGGCCTGTGACACTGAATTAAAAAGGAGAGAGTGAATTGAAACTACACATCTTTGGATCCTAAGTGCATTAATCATGGCCAATTCACCTAACCTACACATCTTGGGACACTAAAGGAAATTTAACATGACCAATCTACCACTCGTACACATCTTGTGACACCACAGGACAATTTAGCATGACCAAACCACTTCTCGTACATATCTTGGACATTAAGGTGAATTTAGCATGGCCAATTAACCAAACCTACACATTTTTGAACCTAAGAGACAATTTAGCCTGGCCAATCCACCCTAACCTACACACCTTGGGACAGCAGGGGGAATTTAGCCTGGCCAATCCACTCTAACCTACACACCTTGGGACAGCAGGGAAATTTAGCATGGCCAATCCACCCTAACCTACACACCTTGGGACAGCAGGAGGAATTTAGCCTGGCCAATCCACTCTAACCTGCACACCTTGGGACAGCAGGGGGAATTTAGCCTGGCCAATCCACTCTAACCTACATACATTGGGACAGCAGGGAAATTTAGCCTGGCCAATCCATCTAATTACATAACTTGGAATATTAAGGTGCAGTTTAAGCGATTAAGCGAATTAAGGATTATAGGGAGCAAGCGGGTAAGTGGAACTGATCCACTTCAGATCAGCCATGATCTTATTGAATGGTGGGGCAGGCTCGAGGGGCTGGATGGCCATCTCCTGCTCCTCTTTCTTATGTTCTTATGTTCTTTAGCACGGCCAATCCATCTAACCAATACTCCTTGGGTCAGTCAGGGGCAATCTTGTACATACCCTGGGACACGAAGGGGCAATTTAGCACGGCCAATCCATCTCCCGTACACATCTTGTGACACTAAGGACAATTTAGTCTGGCCTACACACCTCTCATACACATCTTGGTACACTAAGATGAATTTAGGCAATCCACCTAACCTACACATATCGCCTCTTAGTATCCCAAGATGTGTAAGTTATGGCAATTGGCCATGAAAATTGACCCTTCATGACCCAAGATGTGTACAAAACGTGGTTTGGCCATGCTAAATTCCCCTTAGTATCCCAAAATGTATACGAGAGGTGGATTGGCAACATTAAGTTGCCTCTTAGAGTCACAAGGTGTGTTGGTTAGATGGATTGGGTATGCTAAATTGCACCTATAGTGTCCCAAGATGCGTACAAGTGGTGGACTGGCCATGCTAATTGCCCCTTAATGTTCCAAG
Organism: Sphyrna mokarran; assembly: GCA_024679065.1. Lineage (NCBI taxonomy): Eukaryota > Metazoa > Chordata > Chondrichthyes > Carcharhiniformes > Carcharhinidae > Sphyrna > Sphyrna mokarran. The sequence continues at coordinate 27,465 of JAGIQG010000427.1, read as the reverse complement.
ACGTGTATGAGAAGTGGAGTGGCCATGCTAAACTGCCCCTCTCTCCCAAGAAGTGTACTTTAGGTGGATTGGTGATGCTAAATTGCACCTTCACTTCCTGAAATGTTCAAGTTAGATGTATTGGCCAAGCTAACTTGCCCCTGACTGTCCCAATTTAGCATAGAACATAGAACATAGAACATTACAGCACAGAACAGGCCCTTCGGCCTTCGATGTTGCGCCGACCAATATAAAAAGCATTGCCCCTCCAAACTAAACCATTCCCTTCTCTTCCATATACTTATCAACTAACCTCTTAAACGCCACCAAACTTGGCGCATCTACAACCGCTGCAGGCAGGGCATTCCACTCCCGAACCACCCTCTGGGTAAAGAACCTGCCTCTGAAAGCCGTCCTATAACTATCACGGCATGGCCAGTCCATCTAACCTACACATCTTGGGACACTAAAGAGCAATTTAGCCTGGCCAATCCACCATTCATAGACATCTTCGGACAATAAGGAGAATTTAGCCCGGCCTATGCACCTCCCCTACACATCTTGGCACATTAAGATGAATTTATCAAGGCCAATCCACCCAAACTACACATCTTAGCACACTATGGGGAATTTGGCATGGCCAATCCATCTCTCGTACACACTTTGGGACATGAAGGGGTGATTTAGCTTCCCAAATCCCCCTAGCCAATATGTCTTGGGGCATATTTAGAACATCGAATAGCACAGTACAGGCCCTTCAGCCCTCAATGTTGTGCCGAGCTTTGTCTGACCCCAAGATCAAGCTCTCCCACTCCCTCTCATTCTGGAGTGCTCCATGTGCCTCTCCAATAACTGGTTGAAAGTTCCTAAAGTGTCCGACTTCACTATCACAGCAGGCAGTGTATTCTACACCCCAACCACTCTCTGAGTAAAGAATCTACCTCAGACATTCCCTCCTATATCTCCCACCATGAACATTATAGTTATGCCCCCTCGTAACAGCTACATCCACCCGAGGAAAAAGTCTCTGCACGTCCACTCTATCAATCACTCTCATCATAAACCTCTATTAAGTTGCCTCTCATCCTCCTCTGCTCTAAAGAGAAAAGCCTCAGCTCCCTCAACCTTTCCTCATAAGACCTACCCTCCAAACCAGGCAGCATCCTGGTCAATCTCCTCTGCACTCTCTCCAATGCTTCCACATCCTTCTTATAGTGAGGTGACCAGAACTGTACACAATATTCCAAATGTGGTCTCATCAAAGTCCGGTACAGTTACAGCATAATCCCACGGCTCTTAAACTCAAACCCCCTGTTAATAAACACTAACACACTATAAGCTTCTTCACACTCTATCCACTTGAGTGACAACCTTCAGAGATCTGTGGATATGAACCCCAAGATCTCTCTGTTCCTCCACATTCCTCAGAACCCTGCCGTTGACCCTGTAATCCACATTCAAGTTTGTCCTACCAAAATGAATCCCCTCGCACTTATCAGGGTTAAACTCCATCTGCCACTTTCCTGCCCAGCTCTGCATCCTATCAATATCACTTTGCAGCCTGCAAGAGCCCTCCTCCTCATCCACTACTCCACCAATCTTGGTGTCACCAGTAAATTTACTAACCCATCCTTCAGCCCCCTCTTCCAACTCATTGATAAAAATCACAAATAGCAGAGAAGCCAGCACTGACCCCGGTGGTGCACCGCTGGGAACTGGCCTCCAGTCTGTACATTTGCCCTCCATCTCCACCCTCTGCCTTCTATGAGACAGCCAGTTACTGATCCAATCGGCCAAATTTGGGACCTGTACCTAGGGTCAGGGTTCAGGTTTGAGCCTGTACCTGGGGTCAGGATTCAGGGTTGTGACCTGTACTCAGGGTCAGGGTTCAGGGTTGGGGCCTGTACTCGGGGCCAGGGTTCAGGGTTTGGGGCCTGTATTCGGGGTCAGGGTTCAGGGTTGGGGCCTGTACTCGGGGTCAGCATTCAGACTTGAGGCCTGTACTCGGGGTCAGGGTTCAGGGTTGGGGCCTGTACTCGGGGCCAGGGTTCAGGGTTGGGGCCTGTACTCGGGGTCAGGGTTCAGGGTTTGGGACTTGTACTTCGGTTCAGGGTTTGGGGCCTGTACTCGGGGTCAGGGTTCAGACTTGAGGCCTGTACTCGGGGTCAGGGTTCAGGGTTGGGGCCTGTACTCGGGGTCAGGGTTCAGGGTTGGGGCCTGTACTCGGGGTCAGGGTTCAGGGTTTGGGGCCTGTACTCGGGGTCAGGATTCAGGCTTGGGGCCTGTACTCGGGGTCAGGGTTCAGAGTTGGGGCCTGTACTCGGGGTCAGGGTTCAGGGTTGGGGCCTGTACTCGGGGTCAGGGTTCAGGGTTGGGGCCTGTACTCGGGGTCAGGGTTCAGGGTTGGGGCCTGTACTCGGGGTCAGGATTCAGACTTGAGGCCTGTACTCGGGGTCAGGGTTCAGGGTTGGGGCCTGTACTCGGGGTCAGGGTTCAGGGTTGGGGCCTGTACTCGGGGTCAGGGTTCAGGGTTGGGGCCTGTACTCGGGGTCAGGGTTCAGAGTTTGCATCCAGTAAATGGGGTCAGGGTTTAGGTTTGGGGCCTGTTTTCCATCTCTCACACTTTCTCTCAAATAATCTTTCTCTCTCACACACACTTTCTCACATTCTTACATACTCTTTCTTTCACATTTTTTCTCTCTCTCTCTCTCAGACACACACACTCTCTCTCACACACACACTCTCTCTCATACACACACACACACATACCTCTCTCTCTCTCTCACACACACACACACACTCTCTCTCTCACACACACACTCTCTCCACACACACACACACACTCTCTCTCTCACACACACACACACACACTCTCTCGCTCAAACACTCTCTCTCTCACACACACACACACACCACACCACACACACACTCTCTCCACAAAAACACACTCTCTCTCTCACACCACCACACACAAAACATCTCACACACACACACACAACACACACACTCTCTCTCTATCACACACCTCTCTCCACACACACACCCCACACTCTCTCACACACAATCTCTCTCTCATCACACACACACACACTCTCTCTCTCTCACACACAACACACTCTCTCTCACACACTCTCTCTCTCTCACACACTCTCTCTACACACACACTCTCTCTCTCACACACCACACACACACACACACTCTCTCTCACACACACACACACATACACACTCTCTCTCTCACACAACGCACTCTCTCTCACACACACACCTCTCTCTCAGCACCACACACACTCTCTCTCACACAACACACACATACTCTCTCTCTCACACACACGCACTCTCTCTCACACACTCTCTCTCTCATGCACACACACACACACTCTCTCTCATAACACACACACACACACACACACACTCTCACACACACACACACACACACACACACACACACACACACCCCTCACACACTCTCTCTCTCACACACACACACACTCTCTCTCTCTCTCACACATTCTCACACACTCTCTTGTGTCTGTGTGGGTATCCTCTGGGTGCTCCAGCTTCCTCCCACAGTCCAAAGATGTGCGGGTTCAGTTGATTGGCCGTGCTAAGAAATTGTCCCTTAGTGTCCAGGGATGCGGAGTTCAGAGGGATTAGTATGTAGGGATATAGGGATAGGGCCTGGGTGGGATAGTGTTTGGTGTAGCTTCGATGGGCTGAAAGGCCTCTTTCTGCACTGTAGGGTTCTATGATTCTCACATTTCGGGGCCTGTCTTTGGGGTCAGGGTTCAATTTTTGAGGCCTCTTGTCAGGGTCAGTATTCAGGTTTGTTTGCACACACACACTCTGTCTCTCACACGCACTCTCTCTCCCTCTCACCATCCCAGACCCATTATCATCCCTGACCCCTCACTCCTCACCATCGCTGACCCCTCACCATCCCTGATCTCTCATCCACCACCATCCCTCACCTCTCCTCCCTCACTATCCTTGACCCCGACCCTTCAGCATCCCTGAACTCTCACCCATCACCATAACTCACCAATCCAGATCCCTCACCCTTCAGCATCCCTGACCCCTCACCTTCTCCATCCCTGATCCCTGATCCCTCATCAGCCCTGAACCCTCACCCCTCACTATCCGATTCCTCAACCCACACCTTCCCAGACCTCTCACCTCTCACCATCTGTGACCCATCACACCTCACCATCTCTGATCATTCACTCCTCACCATCCCTCTCCATCCCTGACCCCTCACCCCTCACCATCGCTGCCCCCTCATCTCTCACCAACCCTGAACTCTGTCCCCTCACCATCCCTGACCCCTCACCCCTCACCATTGCTGGTCCTTAACATGTCTGACCTCTCACTATCTCTCACCACTCACCCCTCACCATCCCTGACTCCTTACCATTCGTGACTCCTCAGCATTCCTGACCCCTTACCTGTTACCAACACTAACCCCTCATCCCTCACCAATTCTGACTCCTCACCATTCATGAACTCTCACCCCTCACCAACCCTAATCCTTCACCCCTCATCAACCCTCACCTCTCACCCCTCACCAGCCCTGACCCTTCACCAACCCTGACCCCTCACCAACCCTGACCCCTCACCAACCCTGACTGCTCATCCCACATCATCCCTCCTCCCTCACCATCCCTGACCTCTGACCCCTCACCATCCCTGACCTCTCATCCCTCACTATTTCTGACTGCTCACCCCTCACCCATCACCATACCTCACCCCTCAGCATCTCTGACTCCTGACCCCTCACCATCCCCGACCCCTCACCGACCCTGACCCCTCACCATTCCTGACCTCTGACACCTCACCATCCCTGCCGTGTCACCCCTCACCATCTCTCACCGATCATCTGTCACCAAGCCTGACCCCTTACCCCACCTCACCTTTATCATCCCTGACCCCTCACCTCTTACGATTCCGGATCCTTACTGTTCCTGACCCCTCAGCCCTCACCATCTCTGACCTCTCACCCCTCATCATCTCTGAACCCTCACCCCTCACCAAACCTGCTCCCCATCTTTCACCATCCTTGACCTCTGACCCCTCACCATCTCTTACCCCTCACCCCTCACCATCTGTTACCCCTCACCATCTCTGACCCCTCACCATCTCTCACACTCATCCCTCACCATCTCTGACCCCTCATCCCTCACCATCTCTGACCCCTCACCATCTCTCACACTCATCCCTCACCATCTCTGACCCCTCACCATCTCTCACATTCATCCCTCACCAACCCTGACCCCTCGTCTATCACCTTCCCTCGTCCATCACATCTCCTCGACCCAGCATCATCCGTGACCACTTACCCCTCAAATCCCTGACCCCTCACGAACCCTGACCCTCACCCCTCACCATTCCTGACCCCTGACCCCTCACTATTCCGACCCTGATCCCTCACACTTCACCATCCCTGACCCCTCATCCCTCACCATCACTAACCACTCACAACTCACCATCCCTGATCTTTCACCCCTCACCAACTCTCAACAACTCTGACTGTCCACCCTTCACCATCCCTGACCCCTCACACCCATCACCCCTCACCATCTCTCACTACCCCTCACCATCCCTCGCCCCTCACACCTCAATATCTCTCATCTTCCTTGACCCATTACTGCTCATCAAATCTGACCCCTCATCCTTCATCATCCCTGACCCCGCACCCCTCACAAACCCTGACTCCTGACCCCTCATCCCTCACAACCCTGACCCTGCACCCCTCACCCCTCACAAACCCTGACTCCTGACCCCTCACAAACCCTGACTCCTGACCCCTCACCCCTCACAAACCCTGACTCCTGACCCCTCACAAACCCTGACTCCTGACCCCTCACCCCTCACAAACCCTGACGCCTGATCCTTCACTATCTTTAACCCCTCACTGCTCACCAAAGCTGATCCCTTATCCCTCACCAAGCCTGACCTCTCACACCTCACTATCCCTTCTCCCTCACCATACTTGACCCTCCACCTTCCCTGACTCCTCACCTCTCACCAACCCTGACCCCTCACCATCCCTGAACTCTCATCCCTCACCAACCCTGGCTCCTCACCATCCCTGAACTCTCATCCCTCACCAACCCTGGCTCCTCACTCACTAACTCTGACCCCCTCACCATCCTTGACCCATCACCATCCCTGACCCCTCACCAATCCTGAACCCTCACCCCTCACCATTCCTGACCCCTTACCATGCCTCACTCTTCACCAGCCCTGACCCTTCATCCCTCACTATCCCTGACCTCTCACCCCTCACTATCCCTGACCTCTCACCCCTCACCAACCCTGACCTCTCACCCCTCACCAGCTCCAAGCCCTCACCTCTCACCATTCCCGGCCCTGCACAATCCCTGACTCCTGACCCCTCACCATCCCTGACCCCTTGCTAAACCTCCTCCTTAGCATTCCTGACTCCTTACTCCTCACGCTTCCTCACCTCTCATCCCTCATCATCGCTGACTCCTCACCATCGCTGACTCCTCACCACTCACCACCCTCACCCTTCACTCCTGACCAAACCTGAACCCTCACCCGTCACCATTCCCAAACCACCACCCATCATCAACCGTGACCCCTCACCAACCCTGACCCCTCATCATCGATGACCTCTCAGCAATGCTGACACCCCTCACTCCTCAGTATCCCTCACCATCTCTGACCCCTCACTATCCCTCACACCTCAATAACACTCACCCCTCACCATCCCTGACTGCTCAACCCTCACCCTTCACCATCTCTCACCAACCCTGACACCTCACCTCTCACCTCCGACCCCCACCATCCCTGACCCCTCAATTCTCACCTCCCTGACACCTCACCTTCACCATCCCTGACCCCTCAATTCTCACCATCCCTGACCCCTCACCTCTCACCATCCCTGACCCCTCACCTCTCACCATCCCTGACCCCTCACCCCTCAGCAAACATGACCCACACCCCTCAACAATCCAAATCCCTCAACCCTTAGCATCCCTGATCTCACCCCTCACCATCTCTGACACCTCACCACCCATCATTCCTGACCACTGAATATCCCTGACCCTTCACTCCTCACCTACCCTGACCCCTGACCCATCACCCCTCAGTCCTGACCATCCCTCACCATACCTCACCCTCACCATGCCTCACCTTCCCTGACCCCTCACCATACCTCACCCCTCACCATCCCTGACCCCTCACCCCTCACCAACCCTGACCCCTCACCCTTCACCAACCCTAACCCCTCGCCCCTCACCAACCCTGACCCCTCACCTCACAACCCGACCCCTCACCCCTCACCAACCCTGACCCCTCACCCCTCACCAACCTGACCCCACTCACCAACCCTGGACCCCTCACCAATGACCCTCACCCCTCACCAACCCCTGACCCTGACCCTCACCCTTCACCAACCCTGAACCCACACTCACTCACAACCTGACCCTGACCCCTCACCCACCAACCCTGACCCCTCACTCCTCACCAACCCTGACCCCTCGCCCCTCACCAACCCTGACCCCTCACCCCTCACCAACCCTGACCCCTCACCCTCACCAACCCTGACCCCTCATGACCATTTCTGACCCATCACGACAGCGCAGAGTCACTGAGCAGAGACTGATAGTCAAATTCCACACACATGAGGACGGTCTCAACAGGGATCTTGGGTTCATGTCACACTATCTGTAACCCCCATGACCTTGCCTGACCCCTCACCATCTCTGACTCACAAGAAACATGATGAAAAGAAGCCGTACGTTGTTAAGAAAGCTGATCTGATAAACATGGTGCAGCAGTTCCAGGCAGAGAGAACGACACTAGCTCGGAGTAAAAACCCTTTCATCATGGACTTGTCCTGTTCATTGCAGTCTGCTAACAATGTTTACCTTGTGAATGGAGTCCCTTATTGGTGGGGATGTGAAATCTCTACTTTACATTTATGGCTATTTTATAAACCCTCACTTACTGGGCTGTCTGGAGACAATCCACATCTCTTTAACCTGGGGCTTAACCCTCTCTCCACTCACACTGTCTGTATCTTTAAGAATTGAATAGCAGGTTCGTTGTAAAGCCTCCCATTCGAATCAGTAATCTGGAAACTGTCTGTGCTGTTCTCTGCTCTGTCTGAGAGCCAAACTCTCCATTCACCTGACCAAGGGACAAACCCCGAAAGCTTGTGAGTTTATTATCAAATCAATCGGTTGGATTTAAACCTGGTGTCAGACTTTTACTGTGTTTACCCCAGTTCAACACCCGCATCTCCACACCCTGACCCCCCTCACCACCCCTCAGCCTTCACCATCTCTGACTCCCCAGCCCTCTCCAAACGTGACCCCTCACCATCCCTGACCTCTGACCATCCCTGACCTCTGACCATCCCTGACCTCTGACCCCTCACCATCCATGACTCCTGTCCCTCACCATCCCAGACCATTCACTATCTCTGACCCCATCATCCCTGATCCCTCACCATCACTAACCCCTCACCCCTCACCCCTCACCATCCCTGACCCCTCACCAAAACCTGATCCTTCACCATCCCTCACCCCTCACCATCCCTCACCCCTCACCATCCCTCACCCTCAAACACCCCCTCCTCACCCCCTCAGCATCCCTCACCCCCTCAGCATCCCTCACCCCCTCAGCACCCTCACCCCCCCACCGTCCCTCACCCCTCACCGTCCCTCACCCCTCACTGTCCCTCACGCCCTCAGCATCCCTCACCCCTCAGCATCCCTCACACCCTCACCATCCCATCCCCTCACCATCCCTCACCCCCCTCACCATCCCTCACCATCACCATCCCTCACCCCATCACCATCCCCATCCCGCACCCCCTCACCATCGTCACCCCCTCACCATCACTAACTCCTCACCATCACTGACCTCTGACCCCTCACTATACCTGACCTCTGACCATCCATAACCTCTCACCGTCACTGACTCCTGAACCTTCACCATCCCTGACCCCTCAACACCCCTGACCCCTCACCCCTTCCCCCTCACCATCCCTGACACCTCACCCCTCACCATCCCTCACCCCCTCACCTTCCCTCACCCCTCACCATCCTCACCCCTCACCATCCCTCACCCCCTCACTATCCCTCACCCCCTCACCATCCCTCACCCCTCCCATCCCTCACCATCCCTCACCATCCTCACCCCCTCAGATCCCTCACCCCCTCACCGTCCTCACCCCTCACTGTCCCTCACCCCTCAGGTCCCTCACGCCCTCAGCATCCCTCACCCCTCAGCATCCCCACCCTCACCATCCCTCATCCCTCACCCACATACCCTCACCCGCTCAGCAGCCCTCACCCCTCACCATCCCTCACCCCTACCTCCCTCACCATCCCTCACCCCTCACCGTCCCTCACCCCCACCTTCCCTCACCCCTCACCGTCCCTCACCCCTCCCCGTCCCTCACCCGTCACCATCCCTCACCCCTCACCGTCCCTCACCCTCCCCGTCCCTCACCCCTCACCATCCCTCACCCCCTCACCTTCCCTCACCCCTCACCGTCCCTCACCCCCATCACCTTCCCTCACCCCTCCCCGTCCCCACCCCTCACCGTCCCTCACCCCTCAGCATCCCTCACCCCCTCACCTTCCCTCACCCCTCACCATCCCTCACCCCCTCACCATCCCTCACCCTCACCATCACTTCACCATCCCTCACACCTCACTCCTCACCATCCTCACCCCCTCCACCTCACCATCCCTCACCCCTCACCATCCCTCACCATCGTCACCCCCTCACCATCACTAACTCCTCACCATCACTGACCTCTGACCCCTCACTATACCTGACCTCTGACCATCCATAACCTCTCACCGTCACTGACTCCTGAACCTTCACCATCCCTGACCCCTCAACACCCCTGACCCCTCACCCCTTATCCCTCACCATCCCTGGCACCTCACCCCTCACCATCCCTGACCCCTTAACCTTCACCAACCCTTATCCCTCACCACCCCGACCCCTCACCCCTCACCAACCCAGACCCCACACCATCCCTGACCCCTCACCTCTCACCAACGTGACCCCTCACCGTCTCTGCTCGGTATTCCATCAGCATCCCTGACCCCTCACCAACCCTCAACCTTCACATCCCTCACCCCTCACCATTTCTGACCCCTCACCCCTCACCATTTCTGACCCCTCACCCCTCACCATTTCTGACCCCTCACCCCTCACCATTTCTGACCCCTCACCCCTCAGCAACTGTGTCCTCTCACCATCCCTGATACCTCACCATCTCTCGACCCTCACTAACCTTGAACCCTCACCCATCACTATACCTAACCCCTCACACCTCACCAGTACTGACCCCTTCACTATCCCTTACCCCTGACCTCTCACCATCCCTGATCGCTCACAAACACTGACCCTTCATCCCTCACCAAACCCGACCCCTCAGCCCTCACCATCACTGACCTTTCACCCCTCACCATCCCTGACCCCTCACTCCTTACAATTCCTGACCCTTACGGTTCCTGATCCCTCAGCCCTCAGCAACATCAACACCTCACTCCTCACCATCCCTGACCCCTGACCCCTCACCAACCCTGACCCCTCATCTATCACCTTCCCTCGCCAATTCTGACCCTTCACCATCCATCTCCTCAACCCAACATTATCCGTGACCCTCACTCCTCAAATCCCTGACCCCTCACTCCTCATGAACCCTGACCCTCACCCCTCATGAACCCTGACCCTCACTCCTCATGAACCCTGACCCTCACTCCTCATGAACCTGACCTTCATTCCTCATGAACCCTGACCCTCACTCCTCATGAACCCTGACCCTCACTCTTCATGAACCCTGACCCTCACTCTTCATGAACCCTGACCCTCACTCCTCATGAACCCGGACCTTCATTCCTCATGAACCCTGACCCTCACTCTCCATGAACCCTGACCCTCACTCCTCATGAACCCTGACCTTCATTCCTCATGAACCCTGATCCCTCACCATCCCTGACTCCTGACTCCTCACCATCCCAGGCCCAGCTACCCTCATCACACCTCACCCCTCACCATCCCTGGCCCCTCACCCCTCACCATCCCTGACCCCTCACCCCTCACCCCTCACCATCCCTGACCCCTCAGCCCTCACCATCCTCTCCCCACCCCACACCATTCCTGTGCTTCACCCTTTACCATCACTGATCCGTCACCCCTCACCAACCCTGACCACTGACCCTCTCCATCCCTGACCCTTCATCTCTCACCATCCCTGACCCCTCACCGCTCACTAACCCTGACCCTCTCAGCAGCAATCATCCCTGACCCCTCACCCCTCACCATCCCTGAGCCCTCACCATCCCTGAGCCCTCACCCCTCACCATCACTGACCCCTCACCATTTCTGACCCCTCATTCCTCACCATGTCTGAACACTCACCTCTCTCCATCACCATACTTCACCAACCCTGACTCCTCACCCCTCACCATCCCTGATACCTCACCCCTCACCCCTCACCATCCCTGACCCTGACCCCTCACCATCCCTCACCCCTCACCACTCACCATACCTAACCCTTTACCCCTCACCATCCCTGACCCCTCACCTCTCACCATCCCTCACCCCTCACCTCTCACCATCCCTGACCCCTCACCTCTCACCATCCCTGACCCCTCACCATCACTATCCCTGACCCCTCACCCCTCACAAATCTTGACCCCTCACTATCCCTGACCTGTTAGCCCTCAGTATCTCAGAAGCCTTACAATCCCTGAATCCTCAATTCTCAACATCCCTGACCCCTCACCCTTCAACATCCCCAATCCCTCACTATCCGCAAAGCCTCACCTCCTCAGCAATCCTGACCCCTCACCCTCACTATCCCTGACCCCTCAACATCCCTGACCCTTCACCCTCACTATCCCTGACCCCTCAACATCCCTGATCCTTCACCCTCACTATCCCTGACCCCTCAACATCCCTGACCCTTCACCCTCACTATCCCTGACCCCTCAACATCCCTGACCCTTCACCCTCACTATCCCTGACCCCTCACCATCCCTGACCCTAACCCCTCACTATCCCTGACCCCTCACCATCCCTGACCCCTCACTCTCCCCATGCCTGACCCCCTCACCCCTCACCATTCCTGACCCACCACTCATTACCATCACTGACCCCTGACCTCTCACCAACTCTGACTCCTCATCATCCCTGACACCTCATCCCTCACCAACCTAGACCACCACTGCTGACCCCTCACCCTCCCCATCTCTGACCCCTGACCAAACCTGACCCTTCATTAGATTAGGTCGATTGGCTGTGCCAAATTCATCATAATGTGCTCAGATGTGTAGGTTGTGTGGCCATGCTACCCCTGAGTGTCCCAAGTCTATCAAATAGAGGAATTGGCAATGCTAAATTGCCTCTTAATGTCGCAAGATTTGTAGGTTGGTTGGATGGGCCATGCTAAATTGCCTCTTAATGTCGCAAGATTTGTAGTTTGGTTGGATGGGCCATGCTAAATTGATCCTTAATGTCCCCAGATGTGTAGATTGGATCGATTGGCCATGCCAAATTCCACATAGTGTGCTAAGATGTGTAGGTTGGGTGGATTGGCAATTCTAAATTGTGTACAAGTGGTGGTTTAACCATCTAATTTACAGGGACACTCCTGAGTGACAGTTGGGGGGACACTCCTAATTGACAAGGGGGCATTGGAAAATTACAGGGTGCTCTCATAAACCCACACACATACATGCACACTCCCTCACTCTCTCACACACACCCGTACACACTTACACACACACCCCCGTACACACACACATCCCCGTACACACACACACCCCCGTAAACACTTGCAAACACACTCCTGTACACACTTGCAAACACACCCCCGTACACATTTGCAAACACACAATCACTCACTCCCGTGCACTCACTCATACACATAATCACTCTCAAATACACACATACTCTCACTCACACACACACATAGTCACCCACATACTCACACACACACTCACAATCACTCATACATATATTCAGTGTCAAATGCTCACACTCTCACTCATACACACTCACTCACACATACACACAAACATACACACATATATGCACTCCCACACTCACACACTCACACACACTCACTCACATATACACACACACTCCCACACTCTCACTCGCACACACACACACACATTCACAAAATCGCACTCTTACACTCACTCACACTCTTATTCACACTGTCACTCACATTCACACACACAAACACTTACACACATACACAATTTCTCTAACACACATTCACACACACAACCACACACACACTCACAGACAATCACTTACACACTCACTCTTTCACATTCATTCACACACACACACATACAGTCAGTCAAAAACACGCACATGAACACAAACACACTCGCACACACACCCACTCACAGACCCACAATGACACGCACTCACATAAACATACACACACACACACACACACACACACACACACACACACACACACACACACACACACACACACACACACACACACGCACACTCGTACACATTTTGGCACAATAATATGAATTTAGACACAAAGTGAACCCAGCCAGGCCTGTGACACTGAATTAAAAAGGACAGAGTGAACTGAAACTACACATCTTTGGACCCTAAGTGCATTCAGCACGGCCAATTCACCCGACCGACACATCTTGGGACACTAAGGGGATTTTAACATGTCTCATTCTCCTCTCATCCACATCTTAGGACACTGAAGGAAATTTAACATGACCAATCCACCACTTGTACACATCTTGTGACACCACGGGACAATTTAGCATGACCAAACCTATTTCTCGTACATATCTTGGACACTAAGATGAATTTAGCATGGCCAATTAACCAAACCTACACATTTTTAGACCTAAGGGACAATTTATCCACTCTAACCTACACACTTTGGGACAGCAGGGGGAATTTAGCCTCGCCAATCCGCCTAATTACATAACTTGGAATATTAAGGTGCAGTTTAAGCGATTAAGCGAATTAAGGGTTATAGGGAGCAAGCGGGTAAGTGGAACTGATCGACTTCAGATCAGCCATGATCTTATTGAAGGGGCAATCCATCAAACTTACACATCTGCGAACAATAAGGGGCAATTTAGTGTCACCAATATATCTTATACATATCTTGGCACATTAAGGGGAATTGTAACATGGCCAATCCCCCTCTTTATGATGCTAAAGAGCAATTTAGCCTGGCCAATCCACCATTCATAGACATCTTCGGACACTAAGGAGAATTTAGCCTGGCCTATGTACCGCTCCTACACATCTTGGCACATTAAGATGAATTTATCAAGGCCAATCCACCCAAACTACACATCTTAGCACATGATGGGGAATTTGGCATGGCCAATCCATCTCTCGTATACACTTTGGGACATGAAGGGGCGATTTAGCTTCCCAAATTCCCCTAACCAATATGTCTTGGGGCATATTTAGAACATCGAATAGCACAGTACAGGCCCTTCGGCCCTCAATGTTGTGCCGAGCTTTGTCTGAACCCAAGATCAAGCTCTCCCACTCCCTCTCATTCTGGAGTGCTCCATGTGCCTCTCCAATAACTGCTTGAAAGTTCCTAAAGTGTCCGACTCCACTATCACAGCAGGCAGTGTATTCTACACCCCAACTACTCTCTGAGTAAAGAATCTACCTCAGACCTTTTTTACCAGGATGTTGCCTGGTATGGAGGGCAGGTCCTATGAAGAGAGGTTGGAGGATTTGAGGTTGTTTTCGTTAGAAAGGAGGCGGCTAAGAGGGGATCTTATTGAAGCATATAAGATGATTAGAGGTTTAGATAGGGTGGACAGTGATAGCCTTTCTCCTAGGATGGAGAATGCTAGCACGAGGGGACACAGCTTTAAATTAAGGGGTATGAGTTATAGGACGGATATCAGAGGTAGGTTCTTTACTGAAAGAGTGATTAGGGAGTGGAATGACCTGCCTGCAGC
>JAGIQG010000427.1:0-7500 GCA_024679065.1 Sphyrna mokarran | reverse complement strand
CTTAACATGTCTGACCTCTCACTATCTCTCACCACTCACCCCTCACCAACCCTGACTCCTTACCATTCGTGACTCCTCAGCATTCCTGACCCCTTACCCGTTACCACCACTAACCCCTCATCCCTCACCAATTCTGACTCCTCACCATCCATGAACTCTCACCCCTCACCAACCCTAATCCTTCATCCCTCATCAACCCTCACCTCTCACCAACCCTGACCCCTCACCAACCCTGACTGCTCATCCCACATCATCCCTCCTCCCTCACCATCCCTGACCTCTGACCCCTCAGCATCCCTGACCTCTCATCCCTCACTATTTCTGACTGCTCACCCCTCACCCATCACCATACCTCACCCCTCAGCATCTCTGACTCCTGACCCCTCACCATCCCCAACCCCTAACCGACCCTGACCCCTCACCATTCCTGACTTCTGACACCTCACCATCCCTGCCGTGTCACCCCTCACCATCTCTCACCAATCATCTGTCACCAAGCCTGACCCCTTACCCCCCCCTCACCCTTCTCATCCCTGACCCTTCACCTCTTACGATTCCGGATGCTTACTGTTCCTGACCCCTCAGCCCTCACCATAGAACATAGAACATTACAGCGCAGAACAGGCCCTTCGGCCTTCGATGTTGTGCCGACCAATTATGAAAAAAGCAATGACCCTCCAAACTAAACCATTCCCTTCTCTTCCATAAACTTATCAACTAACCTCTTAAACGCCACCAAACTTGGCGCATCTACAACTGCCGCAGGCAGGGCATTCCACTCCCTAACCACCCTCTGGGTAAAGAACCTACCTCTGATATCCGTCCTATAACTATCACCCCTTAATTTAAAGCTGTGTCCCCTCGTGCTAGCTTTCTCCATCCTAGGAAAAAGGCTATCACTGTCCACCCTATCTAAACCTCTAATCATCTTATATGTTTCGATTAGGTCTCCTCTTAGCCGCCTCCTTTCTAACGAAAACAACCTCAAATCCCTCAGCCTCTCTTCATAAGACCTGCCCTCCATACCAGGCAACATCCTGGTAAACCTCCTCTGTACCCTCTCCAATGCCTCCACATCTTTCTTATAATGTGGGGACCAGAACTGCACACAATACTCCAAGTGCGGCCGCACTAGAGTTTTGTACAGTTGCAACATGACGTTGCGGCTCCGAAATTCAATCCCCCTACCAATAAAAGCTAAGACTCCATATGCCTTCTTAACAACCTTATCGACTTGACTGCCTACTTTCAGGGATCTATGCACATATACACCAAGATCCCTCTGTTCATCAAGACTACTAAGAATCCTACCATTAGCCCTATACTCTACACATTTATTATTCCTGCCATAGTGCATTACCTCACACTTTTCCACATTAAACTCCATTTGCCACCTCTCGGCCCAGCTCTGCAACTTGTCTAAGTCTCTCTGCAAACTATAACACCCCTCTTCACTATCTACCACTCCACCGACTTTAGTGTCATCTGCAAATTTACTAATCCATCCTTCAATACCCTCATCCAGATCATTTATAAAAATTACAAACAGCAGGGGCCCCAAAACAGACCCCTGAGGTACACCACTTGTCACCGAACTCCACGATGAATATCTCCCATCAACCACCACCCTCTGTCTTCTATCTGCTAGCCAATTCCTAATCCAATTAGCTAAATCACCCTCTATCCCATACATCTGCATTTTCTGCAGAAGCCTTCCATGGGACACCTTATCGAAAGCCTTACTAAAGTCCATATATACCACATCAACCGCCTTACCCCCATCCACCTCTTGTCACTTTTTCAAAAAACTCAATGAGGTTAGTAAGGCACGACCTACCCTTCACAAAACCATGCTGACTATCCCCAATCAATTCATTTCTCTCTAAATAACTATAAATCCTATCCCTAATAATTCTCTCCAATACTTTGCCCACAACAGAAGTAAGACTCACTGGCCTATAATTCCCTGGAAGTCTCTCTTCCCCTTCTTGAACATGGGACCACATTCGCTATCCTCCAGTCTCCGGAACTATACCCGTAACCAACGACGACCTGAAGATCAGAGCCAGAGGCTCTGCAATCGCCTCTCTTGCCTCCCAGAGAATCCTAGGGTAAATCCCGTCCGGCCCAGGGGACTTATCTAACTTCAAACCCTCAAGAATATCTAGCACATCCTCCCTATCTACTTCAATACTTTCCAGTTTGCAACCCTGTACCTCAGTGTTCTCCACAACTACATTTACATCACCCTGCGTGAATACCGAAGAGAAATATTTATTCAGTGCCTCTCCAATCTCTTCAGGCTCCACGCACAACTTCCCACTGCTGTCTATGACTGGCCCTAATCTTGCCCTAACCAATCTTCTATTCTTAACATATCTAAAGAAAGCTTTAGGATTCTCCTTGATCCTATCAGCCAAAGTCTTCTCGTGTCCCCTTTTAGCTCTCCTCAACTCACTCTTTAGCTCCCTCCTGGCTAATCTATAGCTATCCATTGCACTAACCGAGCCTTCAAGCCTCATCCTGACATAAGCCTCCTTTTTTTTCCCTTTTAACCAGCGAATTAACTTTTTTCGTACACCAAGGTTCCCTTACTCGACCATTTCCTCCTTGCCTGACAGGGACATACTTATCAAGGACTCACAGCAGCTGCTCCTTGAATAAGCTCCACTTTCAGATGTTCCCAGTCCCTGTAGTTTCCTAGTCCAATCTATGCACCCTAATTCTCTCCTTATGGCCTCATAATTACCCTTCCCCCAGCTATAACTACTGCCCCCAGCTTCATGCCTATCCCTATCCATCACTAAGGTGAACGTAACCGAATTGTGGTCACTATCACCAAAATGTTCACTAACTTCCAAGCCTAACACCTGGTCTGGCTCATTGCCCAGCACCAAATCCAATGTAGCCTCACCTCTAGTTGGCCTATCTACATACTGAGTCAAAAAACCTTCCTGCACACTTTGTACAAAAACTGACCCCTCTAACGAGCTAGAGCTATAGCTATTCCAATCAATATTAGTAAAGTTAAAGTCCCCCATAACAATTACCCTATTACTTTCACTCGACTTTGCAATCCTTTCCTCTACCTCTCTAGAACTTTTAGGAGGTCTATAAAAGACTCCCAACAGGGTGACCTCTCCTCTGCTGTTTCTAATCTCAGTGGCAACTTAACATTGCCAATCCACCTAAATTACATATTTATGATACTAAGGGCAATTTAGCATTGCCAATCCACCTATCGTACACATCTTGGGACACCAAGGGGTAATTTAGCCTGGCCTACACATGTCTAGTACATATATTGGCACATTAAGTGGCAATTGTGCATTGCCAATCCAATACACTTATACATTTGGGACACTAAGGAGCACATTAGCATGACCAAACCATCTCTCCTACATTTCTTGCAACACAAATGGGAATTTAGCATGGCCAATCCACTTCTTGCACACATCTTGGGACACTAAGGGTAATTTACGCACATCTTCTTCACATCATGGCCAATCCACCTAACCTATACATCTTGGGACAGTCAGGGATAATTTAGCCTCGCCAATACACCTAACTTGCACATTTTGGGACGCAAAGGTGCAATTTAGCATCACCTACATAAAGTAAACTTCTTGGGAGAGAGGGGCAGTTTAGCATGGCCAATCCACTTCTCATACACATCTTGGAACATTATGGGCAATTTAGTATGACCACCCCACCATTCCTACACATCTTGGGACACTAAAGGACAATTTAATATCGCCAATCCACCAGTCATACACATCTGAGGATACTAAGGGGATTTTAGCCTGGCCAAAACACCTAACCTACACATCTTTGGACACTAAGGGGCAATTCAGCATGGCCAATTAATGGAACCTATACATCTTTAGGGGGATATATACATCTAAGAGGCATTTAGCATAGCCAATCCTCCTAACCTTACCCCCCCACTGTCAATTCGGAGTGTCCCCCCTGTCAATTGGGAGTGTCCCCCCCGTCAATTAGGAGTTTCCCCCCCCCGTCAATTAGGAGTGTCCCCCCCCTGTCAATTAGGAGTGTTCCCCCCCCCTGTCAATTAGGAGTGTCCCCCCCCTCAATTAGGAGTGTCCCCCCCTGTCAATTAGGAGTGTCCCCCCCCCTGTCATTAGGAGTGTCCCCCCCCTGTCATTAGGAGTGTCCCCCCCCTGTCAATTAGGAGTGTCCCCCCCCCTGTCAATTAGGAGTGTCTCCCCCCTGTCAATTAGGTGCCCCCCCCTGTCAATTAGGAGTGTCCCCCCTGTCAATTAGGAGTGTCCCCCCCCTGTCAATTAGGAGTGTCCCCCCCCCTGTCAATTAGGAGTGTCCCCCCCCGTCAATTAGGAGTGTCACCCCCCTGTCAATTAGGAGTGTCCCCCCCTCCTGTCAATTAGGAGTGTCCCCCCCTGTCAATTAGGACTGTCCCCCCTCCTGTCAATTAGGAGTGTACCCCATGTTAATTAGGAGTGTTGCCCCACTGTCAATTAGGAGTGTCCCTCCAATTTGGGACTCTTAGTGGCAATTTAACATGGCCAATCCATCTGTCTTACACATTTGGGACACTAAGTGGCAATTTAACATGGCCAATCCATCTGCCTTACGCACTTGGGACACTAAGTGGCAATTCATCATGGCCAATCCATCTGTCTTACACATTTGGGACACTAAGGGGCAATTTATCATGGCCAATCCATCTGTCTTACACAATTGGGACACTAAGGGGCAATTGATCATTGCCAATCCATCTGTTTAATCATTTGGGACACTAAAAGGCAATTTACCATGGCCAATCCATCTGTCTTATACATCTGGGGCAATAAGTGGCAATTTACCATGGCAATCCATCTGCTTACATATTTGGGAGTCTAAGGGGCAATTTATCATGGCCAATCCATCTGTCTTACACATTTGGGACACTAAGGGGCAATTTATCATGGCCAATCCATCTGTCTTACACATTTGGGACACTAAGGGCAATTTATCATGGCCAATTCTGTCTTACACATTTGGGACACAATGGCAATTTATCATGGCCAATCCATCTGTCTTACATTTGGGACACTAAGGGGCAATTTATCATGGCCAATCCATCTGTCTTACACATTTGGGACTAAGGGGCAATTTATCATGGCCAATCCATCTGTCTTACCATTTGGGACACTAAGGGGCAATTTATCATGGCCAATCCATCTGTCTTACACATTTGGGACACTAAGAGGCAATTTATCATGGCCAATCCATCTGTCTTACACATTTGGACACTAAGGGGCAATTTATCATGGCCAATCCATCTGTCTTACACATTTGGGACACTAGGGGCAATTTATCATGGCCAATCCATCTGTCTTACACATTTGGGACACTAAGGGGCAATTTATCATGGCAAATCCCTCTGCTCATTTGGACACTAAGGGGCAATTTATCATGGCCAATCCATCTGTCTTACACATTTGGGACACTAAGGGGCAATTTATCATGGCCAATCCGTCTGTCTTACACATTGGGACACTAAGGGGCAATTTATCATGGCCAATCCATCTGTCTTACACATTTGGGACACTAAGGGGCAATTTACATGGCCAATCCATCTGTCTTACACATTTGGGACACTAAGGGTTTTGGTTTGTTTTGACTAAGGGCAATTTATCATGGCCAATCCGTCTGTCTTACACATTTGGGACACTAAGGGGCAATTTATCATGGCCAATCCGTCTGTCTTACACATTGGGACACTAAGGGCATTTATCATGGCCAATCCTGTTGTCTTACACATTTGGGACACAAAGGGGAATTTATCATGGCCATCCATCTGTCTTAGGCATTGGGACACTAAGTGGCAATTTATCATGGCCAATCCGTCTGTCTTACACATTGGGACACTAAGGGGCAATTTACCATGGCCAATCCGTCTGTCTTACACATTTGGGACATTTAGGGGCAATTTATCATTCCATCTGTCTTACACATTTGGGACACTAGGGCAATTTATCATGGCCAATCCATCTGTCTTACACATTTGGGACACTAAGGGCAATTTATCATGACAATCCGTCTGTCTTACAGATTTGGGACACTAAGGGGCAATTTATCTTGGCCAATCCATCTGTCTTACACATTTGGGACACTAAGGGGCAATTTACCATGGCCAATCCATCTGTCTTAGACATTTGGGACACTAAGGGGCAATTTACCAGGGCAATCCATGTGTCTTTCACATTTGGGACTCTAATGGCATTTTACATGGCCAATCCATTTGTCTTACACATTGGGGGTTTTGTTTGTTTTGTTTGTTTGTTTTCGGACACTAAGGGGCAATTTATCATGGCCAATCCATCTGTTTTACACATTTGGGACTAGGGCAATTTATCATGGCCAATCCTCTGTTTACACATTTGGGACACTAAGGGCAATTTATCATGGCCAATCCATCTGTCTTACACATTTGGGACACTAAGGGGCAATTTATCATGGTTTGTTGTTTTACACATTTGGGCACTAAGGGGCAATTAATCATGGCCAATCCGTCTGTCTTACACATTTGGGACACTAAGGGGCAATTTACAATGGCCAATACATCTGCCTTACACATTTGAGACACTAAGGGGCAATTTATCATGGCCAAAACAACTGTCTTCAACATTTGGGACACTAAGGGGCAATTTATCATGGCCAATCCATCCGTCTTACACATTTGGGACACTAAGGGGCAATTTATCATTGCCAATCCATCTGTCTTACACATTTGGGACACTAAGGGTCAATTTATCATGGCCACTCCATCTTTCTTACACATTTGGGACACTAAGGGGCAATTTATCATTGCCAATCCATCTGTCTTACACATTTGGGACACTTAGTGGCAATTTATCATGGCCACTCCATCTTTCGTACACATTTGGGACACTAAGGGGCAATTTATCATTGCCAATCCATCTGTCTTACACATTTGGAACACTTAGTGGCAATTTATCATGGCCAATCCGTCTGTCTTACAAATTTGGGAGTCTAAGGGGCAATTTATCATGGCCAATCCGTCTGTCTTACACATTTGGGACACTAAGAGGCAATTTATCATGGCCAATCCATCTGTCTTACACATTTGGGACACTAAGGGGCAATTTATTATGGCCAATCCATCTGCCTTACACATTTGTGTTACTAAGGGGCAATTTATCATGGCCAATCCATCTGGGATTACACATTGGGTCTCTTAGTGGCAATTTACCATGGCCAATCCATCTGTCTTACACATTTGGGAAACTAAGGGGCAATTTATCATGGCCAATCCGTCTTTCTTACACATTTGGGACACTAAGGGGCAATTTATCATGGCCAATCCGTCTGTCTTACACATTTGGCACACTAAGAAGCAATTTATCATGGCCAATCCGACTGTCGTACACAATTGGGACACAAAGGGGCAATTTATCATGGCCAATCCATGTGTCTTACACATTTGGGACACTAAGGGGAAATTTATCATGGCCA
>JAGIQG010000426.1:0-30889 GCA_024679065.1 Sphyrna mokarran | reverse complement strand
CTTACCACCCTCTGGGTAAAGAACCTACCTCTGATATCCGTCCTATAACTACCACCCCTTAATTTAAAGCTATGTCCCCTCGTGCTAGCTTTCTCCATCCTAGGAAAAAGGCTATCACTGTCCACCCTATCTAAACCTCTAATCATCTTATATGTTTCGATAAGGTCCCTCTTAGCCGCCTCCTTTCTAACGAACAACCTCAAATCCCTCAGCCTCTCCTCATAAGACCTGCCCTCCATACCAGGCAACATCCTGGTAAACCTCCTCTGTACCTCTCCAATGCCTCCACATCTTTCTTATAATGTGGGACCAGAACTGCACACAATACCCAAGTGCGGCCGCACTAGAGTTTTTGTACGTTGCAACATGACTTGCGGCTCCGAAATTCAATCCCCCTACCAATAAAGCTAAGACTCCGTATGCCTTCTTAACAACCTTATCGACTTGACTGCCTACTTTCAGGGATCTATGCACAACACACCAAGATCCTCTGTTCATCAACACTATTAAGAATCCTACCATTAATACTCTACACATTTATTATTCCTGCCAAAGTGCATTACCTCACACTTTTCCACATTAAACTCCATTTGCCACCTCTCGGCCCAGCTCTGCAACTTGTCCAAGTCTCTCTGCAAACTATAACACTTCTTCACTATCTACCACTCCACCGACTTTTGTCATCTGCAAATTTACTAATCCATCCTCAATACCCTCATCCAGATAAAAATAAAAATTACAAACAGCAGGGGCCCCAAAACAGACCCCTGAGGTACACCACTTGTAACCGAACTCCACGATGAATATCTCCCATCAACCACCACCCTCTGTCTTCTATCTGCTAGCCAATTCCTAATCCAATTAGCTAAATCACCCTCTATCCCATACATCTGCATTTTCTGCAGAAGCCTTCCATGGGCCACCTTATCAAACGCCTTACTAAAGTCCATATATACCACATCAACCGCCTTACCCCCATCCACCTCTTTGGTCACTTTTTCAAAAACTCAATAAGGTTAGTAAGGCATGACCTACCTTCACAAAACCATGCTGACTATCCCCAATCAATTCATTTCTCTCTAATAACTATAAATCCTATCCCTAATAATTCTCTCCAATACTTTGCCCACAACAGAAGTAACTCACTGCCTATAATTCCCTGGAAAGTCTCTCTTCCCCTTCTTGAACAATGGGCCACATTCGCTATCCTCCAGTCTTCCGAACTATACCGTAACCAACGACGACCTGAAGATCAGAGCCAGAGGCTCTGCAATCGCCTCTCTCCCTCCCAGAGAATCCTAGGGTAAATCCCGTCCGGCCAGGGGACTTATCTAACTTCAAACCCTCAAATATCTAGCACATCCTCCTATCTACTTCAATACTTTCCAGTTTGCAACCCTGTATCCAGTGTTCTCCACAACTACATTTACATCTCCCTCGTGAATACCGAAGAGAAATATTTGTTCAGTGCCTCTCCAATCTCTTCAGGCTCCACGCACAACTTCCCACTGCTGTCTATGACTGGCCCTAATCTTGCCCTAACCAATCTTCTATTCTTAACATATCTAAAGAAAGCTTTAGATTCTCCTTGATCCTATCAGCCAAAGTCTTCTCGTGTCCCCTCTTAGCTCTCCTCAATTCACTCTTTAGCTCCCTCCTGGCTAATCTATAGCTATCCATTGCACTAACCGAGCCTTCAAGCCTCATCCTGACATAAGCCTCCTTTTTTCCTTTTAACCAGATTGATTAGAAGTTTGCGGTGGACACAAAGGTGGGTCGGAATCTGTGGGCCAGCGATAGGGAATATCAGAAGATACAGCAGGATATAGATCAAGATATATCAGGATCAGGATATAGAACCTCATTGCCCTCATCCTCCACACTATTCTTCACAACACTGCCCTCCACAAACCCCACCAGCTCCCTCCCACAGATTCTGGTGTCTGGCCCACAATCTAGTCCCCGAAAGTCTACCCACCCATTTCCCTTCACGCAACCTGGAGGTTTCCCCTCCATTCACTCAGCATCCTGACAGTTAGTGTGCTGCCAACACTCAGTGTCTCTGGGACAAGATCCTGGGGAAATCTTCTTAAAATCTTATGGGTGTACTGTAACCTTAGGGGACTGCCACTCATGAGGGGCACTAATAGGCTTTTTGGTTAGTCAGTGATATCACACACATTAACAAATGAAACCTACCATGGGCAGCGGAGCAAAAAGAGACTGGTTCAGGTGCCGTCTTTATTCCGATTAAATTGAATGTGTGGAAGATGACTTTGTATAGTAGGTTCTTTCAAGGAGAAATCAGTGCTGAGGATGTTGCTATGGGCAAGGAGTAACTGTAGCCAGAACCAGAGCAGATTCCTTTCCACAGGATCCCACTTTGGAACTAATCAACAACCCACCATTCATGCCTTCTGACTCTCCAAACGCTGAGCTTCAATAAAGGCTGCAATTAATTGAAGTTCTGAAAAATATGTAAATTTCATTCTATTAAGAGAACAATAACAGGGATGGATTTGAGGATTCTCAGATGAGCAGCAGTTTCTCTCAGGCCGTCACATCGTACATCGTTCCTTTCCTTCTCCGTAAATCTTGCGGCCAAGCTTCTGCTGCCTCCTGTGCACCGTTAACCAGACCCTGAATTGGCCAAACATCTTCGCCTTTTTCCTTCAGAAAGGAAGAAGTTTTTTTTAGAAAAACAGTTTTCAAAACTTGCTGTGAAGCTCCGCCACACACTTGCCCTCCATTTACACCAATCACAAGGTCACAGTCCCTCATCACCAGCTACACATGCTACTGTGCGAGCATCCCTACCACCCAGCAATAGTCAAGCCTACCTTCGGATCAGCTGTGATTTGTTCAAGGGGGATATATAGGCCAAAAAGGATCTGGCTTTCCTCGACGTTTCACATCCCCTTTTCCTTCTGAAAATGAGAGACGAAAATGTCAATCTGATCAGATTCACTGAGGAAACAAGCGAATTGGTAAATAAATAAAAATAACTGCAAATTATTGCAGATGCTGAAAACTGAAACCAAAGAGAAAAGCTGGAAAATATCAGCAGGTCTCGCCAGCATCTGTAAGGCGAGAACAGTCTGACATATCAAGTCCAGACGACCCTTTGTTCAAGCTCGCAGAATTATTAAAATCATTCAGAAAAAAAAAAAAACAAACCAGCATTGGAAATGTTTTAATCTCACTGAGACAACGCAGAATCAGACAGTGTCTGCCATTCCTTCCAGATAGTTAATACTCACCACTGATCTATACTCTGCACCATACTCTTTACTTCTCGTTTGAAAATGTTTGGTCGTGAATCCCAGAACCTCCGCGGCTGAAACATTCACCACAAAATTAATAAGGGAAAGAAGGAAGAAAGACATCACAAGAACAGATAAAACCCAAACCTCTCTGCTCCCCATGTGAGACAGCGAGCGGCCAAGTGGGCAAGAGCGGGCGGCGAGCGGCCGAGGGTAGCCAGCGGCTCGGATGAGGGCGGACAACTGGCGGAGCGGAGGGGGCAGGATGATTGGTGGAGGTTGAGAGATGATTGTGTGAGGATGGTGCGTGAGAGAGAGAATGAAGTGCGAGTCAGAGAGTTTGGTGCAGACCCATAGGCTAAATGCCGCTTGTGTGTAGAATGGAGGCCATTGGTTATGAATTTGCACCACAGGCATTCATGAAAACAACAATTTCTTAAGTTGGCGCTTCTTTGAAGACAATAACAAGAATCAGAGTACAGAGGAGGCAGTTGAAGCTTTTAAGCCTGTTCTGCCATTCAATATGATCATGGCTGATCATCACTCAGCCTCAATTACCTTTTCCTCCCTGGTCACATAACCTTTCAATCCATAATAATTAAAAATTTATGTAGTCCTCCTTTAATTTATTCAATGTCCCAGCACCTCAAACCGTATTCTGGGGTCGTGAATTCCACAGATAATCATTCTTTGAGAGAGGTAGTTTTTCATAGGAACGTTTCTCAAGTTCCTTCAGTACTTTTTGAAGAGGAAAAAGATTCCATGTTTTGAAAGCGGGTGAACCTAGAAAAGATAAGGGCAGGCAGGTACCGAGAAGCACCACCCACAGCAAGCTCTCCTCCAAGTCCTCAGCATCATGATGTGGCAATATATCCTCATTCCTCACTGCGTTCAAAACCCGGGAATACTGTCCCGAGCAGCACTCTGGGTATTAACTACACCGCAAGGACTGAATGGTTTCAAGAAGGCAGCTCAACACTCCTTTGAGGACAAGTAGGTATGGGCAAAATAAATGCTGCCTAGCCAGCAGTGCACACATCCATGAACAAAAAAAGAACAAAAAAAAAATTAGCAGGAGTAATGGAGAAGTTAATGGGATTAATTTGACAAAACTCAGGAGCCGGATGATTCTATATCCCAGAGGTAGACTACAGAGTTAGTGGATGTCATTGTTTGATTTTGAAGAATGTAGTGAATTCTAAAACCGTCTTCATGGGACCAAAAGGGCAGCACCAGTGACCCAACCTAAACCAAAAAGAGCGAGAGAAAAGAGAGAATGAAAGCAAGTGACATCAGTCACTTAGAATTATTAAGGAAATGTTAGCCAGTGCATTCAGAAAACCATAATTTGATTTAGCAGGGTCAACAAGGTTGCAGAAGGGAAATCATCCGGAGGACTGGTGACTTCCAAAGGGCATCTGACAAATACATGAAGTTGACGGATGAGAATAGAAAGGATATGGCCCCTGGAAGGGCAGGGGATTTTTGGTACAGTTGGACAGCATGATTGCTGCAGGCTTGGAGGTCTGAGTGGATTGGTCGTGTTGCTTTGCTCTTTGTATGTCTGACTAAGCTATTTAAAGAGTTTTGGAGAATTAACTAAGCAGAGTAGTTCTGAATGATGTAGTATTGTTGGATGTTCAGGAAAACTTTTGATTAAGATGCCATATGAAAGGTATTGTAATAGGTTAAGGGCTGGTAGAGCCAAGTAGGCAAGCAGAGAATGTACAGCATAGGTGGTAAATATGGCCTTGCCCATTCCATCAGGCTTTCCTCACGGATATGTAATTTCTATCAGATGTTGATCCACTACTGAACTTCATAGGCAGCAAAGTCCAAAATCCCAACCATAAACTCTGGGGGATGTTCTTCGACTCACAGAATTCTCCAGTGCAGAAGGGAGGTCATTGCCCCATCAAGTCTACATGAATTCTCGACACAGAGTACCACCCCGGCCCTATCTTGTAACCTCACATCTTGAGACACTAAAGGACAACTTAGCATGGGCCAATCCACCTAAATGCACGTCTAGTGCGACAGTGGGACGTAAGTAAAAGGAACACCAGAGGAAACCCATGTAGACACCAGAGCGAACAATACGAACTTCAACGGAGAATGGATAGGGGGGTTATAGATAGGTCTGGGATTGGTAGATGTGATCGGTTGCAACTCGGTGGGCGAAGGGGCCTGTTGGCTGATTGTTTCTATGATCAAAAGCTAGAATCAACTTTGGGTCTTTGGCATGAGAGGTAGCAGTGCTAACCGCTGATCCACCGTGACAGAATGTCACATTTGGTTCTTTTGCCATTCACCTTAAATCTGTGTCATGAGTTGCAACCTTAAGCAATAGGGAACTCCCCGATCCCCCTCCCTCCAATCCCTTCATGAAAAACATCTTCTCTCAAGCCTTTCTTCCTCATGGGAAAATCATCTTAGATTCTTAAATCTATCCAAAATAGCTGAAGTTCCAAATCCCTGAACCAATTCCATGGAATTGTTTGCTGCCAGTCTCCAACGTCTTAACTCTTCGTAACACTTGCCAGAACATGAATACAATAGACGAAACAGTATGTTATAAAGGTTTATCTCTTTAATTTTGTACTCAAACACTGCTATTTATAAAGCCAACAATTCTACGTGTTTTTTTTAAACAATTGTCTCAACCTGCCTACCACTTTGAAATGATTGTGTCACAATTATCCCCAGAATCCCTACCGCTCCTCCACATCTTTAGGATTGAGGTCAAATGCAGCCATGATCTTGAAGTCTGGAGAGAGCACTGAAGAAGGACATTGACGTTAAACTCCCCAGTCACTTACTGCTTCATGGAAGGGAATTGGTATCATCCTCACTATCCGCAAATTTGCTTTCACCAGCAAATTTTGGAATTTTTATTATCGATATTTCAATAGCAAGTCATTATATATAGCAAAAAAAAACAATGGTCCTAGTAGTGATCCTTTTGGAATACCACAATTCCTTTCCTCCAACCCGAAAAAACGACCATTGTTGTGACTTGCTATATACTGTCCTTGAGGCCAACGTTTTGATTCATTGGAAAGTGGATATCCTATTCCATGGATCTCAATCTTGTGAGAGGGCAGAGCACCTTTAAGCGTCCAATGGCAATATGTAGAGGGAATGGGGATGGAATATTTCACCATGGAAGAGTGCAGGGAGAATTTTTCAACATACCTTTTATAGAATGAATCACCTCAAACCTCACATCAGCACTTTTAAACTTCTGCTTCTGTACAGTTTCTAGAGAAAACAAATTCAACAAGAATTAAACGTAGGGGACACAGAGAGAGAGAGAGAGAGAGAAAGAGAGAGAAGGAAGACAGAGTGACAGGTGATAGAGTGAGGGGGAGCGAAACCAGCGGGGATGGAGAGACAAGGGCAGAGACCAGAGGAAGGGGGGAGGCTGATGTTATGGGGCGCGGAGGAGGAGTGGCAGATAGGGTGGGGGCGAGTGTGGGGGAAGACTGGGAGGAAGAGGTGAGAGGGACTGGACGATAGGAGCGTGTGGACAGACAACAAAGACTGAGGTTGCTCATAGGCTGATGATGCTAATCAAAGTGTCGGAAGGAAGCTGGAATAATGAGAAAAAGAATTCAACAAAAAGACAAGCCACTCACGTTTTCACACCAACTTCCTCCAAGATTTCATTCGCCTCATCCTCAGAATCTGATAAGGAAAAGCAATTTATACCAAGGTCAAGTTAACTTAAGTAACCAAACCAGCATGCAATTTCCCCAACACCTGACGGAAAGCTGACCCCAACTAGGGACATCAACCACTTCTGTTCCCAACGGTGACTCAGAGACTCTGTCTCTCAGCTATGTATGGAGATGTACTGACTGCCCAACTGCGAAAAATCAGCAGTGAAACTCTAGAGGAGCGCCGCGCCGCACCGGCTGGAGGGCACTCGCGCAGCCACCAACCAGGAAAAGGAGCTGAAGAGATTAGTGATCTCTGGCTGTGCTGAGGATGGGCTTCAAACGTTACAGCGAGTTGTAAACACCCAGGATATTCACGTTCATTTGTACGTCCTTGTCTCCTGACCGCTAAAACCAACCGGCCATCTGCGTCACTGGGGAATTGGTGTTTGATGTTGGTTTTCGTCTTAGTTTTCTGGTTTAGTCGCTGTAAAAAAGATTGCAAGATTTAATAAGGGGGAAGAAAGCTGCCCTTGTTGATTAAGCTGGAAACTCATCAACCCAAATAGCCCACCACGGGTGAGAGTGCCATGAAGACAGAGAGGGCAAATGTTGCGCCTTTGTATAAAAAAGGGTGCAGAGAAAAGCCTGGGAAAAATACAGGCCAGGAGCTTTCATATCTGTGGTGGTAAACTGTTGGAAGGGGGTTAATTTTTTTTTTTTCTGAGAGACAGTATTTAGAGGACACTTTAGGGAAATTAGCATAGTTTTTGTAAGTGGAAAATCGGTCTCAAATTGATTGGAGTTTTTTGAAGGGGTAACGAGTAGGTAGATGAGGCCGTGAAGTTGATGTTGTCTACATGGACTATTGGCCAAAGGCCTTTTGATAAGATATCACATTGATATGTGTGCATTAAGGTTAAATCCTCAAAGGATCCAGGATGAGGTATTAAATGGATACAAAAATTGGCTTCTGGTGGGCTGTAGGAGAATTGTTTTTCAAACTGCAGGCCTGTGATCAGGGATCAGTGCCTGGGGCTCACGTGATTTGTCATTATATTAATGATTTGGATGAGAATTATAGGGGGACATGGTTAGTAAATTTGCAGTATTTACTAGATTGGTGGGCCATGTGTAGATGTGAAGGAAAGTTATCTACAATTGCAGCGGGTATCTTGATCAATGGGCGCGGGCTGACAAATGGAAGAGGAGTTTAATTTAGACAAATGTGAGGTTGAGGCAATTTAGGAGATTGAACCAGGGCAGGACTTAATGGATAGGACATTGGGGAGAGTTACAGAACAAAGGGATCTAGGGTACGGTTCATAGCTCCTTGAAAAGTGGAGCACAGGGACAGAGTGGTGAAGAAAGCATTCGGGCAGACTGGTTTCATTGGTCAGGAACACGGAATACAGGAGCTGGGACGTATCTTGTTTGAAGTGTATAAGGACATGGTAAGGCCACACTTGGAATACTGTGTACACTTATGGTTGCCCCTATTATATAAATCATATTATTAAACCAGAAAAAGTGCAGAAAACGTTACTAGGATGCTACCGGGACTCAATGGTTTGAGTCATAAAAGAGGTGAATAGGTGGGGACTGCTTTCTTTGGAGCATTGGAGGCTGAGGGGTAGTCTTATAGATGTCTCTAAAGAGGGGCACAGATCAGCTAGATAGTCAATATCTTTTCCCAAAAAGATCGGGGGGTCTAAAATTAGAGGACATGAGTTTAAGGTGAGGGGGAGAAACACAGAAGTGTCCAGAGGAGGCAATTTGTTCAACACAGAGGGTACTGAGGTGACTGGAAACAAGCTGCCAGAGGTAGTAGTAGAGGAAGTACAATTTTGTCTTTTAAAAAGCATCAGACAGTGACTAGGTACGATCGGTACTAGAGAAAATAGGGCCCAAATGCGGGCAATTGGGATTAAGACTTAGGCGGTTTAAAAAAAGAGCGGTATGGACAGGTTGGCGGAGTGGCCTGTTTCCTTGTGTAAACTCTATCACTCTAAGTCCCTAACTGGCAATCCAATCCTGGAGTCTGGCCACAGGATGGGAAGCGTGGCCTAGTGATATATTGTAAGACTATTATTCCAGAAACTCAGCGAATGTTCTGGGACCAGGTTTGAATTCCTGCCACAGCAAAGGTTAGAATTGAATTCAATAAAAAATATCTGGAACTAAGATCTGCTAATGGACATGAAACCACTGTTGAATGTCGGAAAAACCCATCTGGTTCATAAGTCCTTTGAGGATGGAAATCTGCCACTGTCATTATCGGGTCTGTCATACATGTGATTCCAGTTCCCGCAGCAATGTAGTTGACTTAAACTGCCCTCAGCAATTAGGATGGGCAATTAATGCTGGCTAGCCAGCGACAGCAGTATTCCACGAATGAATAGAAAAAAAAAGGAATAGTTCCACAACTCTAAAACAAATAAACAGACAGCCGAAGGAAATGCATTCTCTCTGCTTCCTACAATGGACTCACTGGAGAAACCCAGAACACTCCTGACAGATATCTTTCACAACAAACACTCTCTCTCTCCCACTTCTCAAACAACTCACTTTCTGCCTGACTTGGTCTTTTTGAAGGTCTAAGAGAATCCAATCATGAAGATAAGGTGGGAAAGTGCAGCTGAGCTTCAGGAGAAGCCACATTTTACTGAATGACAAAAACAGACCCCAGGGACTGAATGCCTACTAGCATTCCCATCACTTATACCTAACCGCACTCTCTCGTGCCACCTTTGATCCAGGAAATTGAGGGGATCGGTCCACTCTTCTCCTTATTTCAGCCGGCGGAGCTCTTCCGGAGTTGATCGTTTTTTTTTGTTGTTTCCTCTTTTCAGTTCCATTCATCTTCAGGAATCAGTCTCAGGCCAGAATCTCTTCAATACTGAAGTAAAAAATTATGCCAACAAGATTGAGCCTTTGAATCTCAAACCCACACAAAGTTAAACCATTAGATTTAGAGCAGAATGGACACTCAGCCAATCGAGTCTATTCTGTTACAATCGTGGCTGCTAGTTTCCCAACCCATTCTCCCGCTGTTCTCCATAAATTTTGATCCCTATGAATCAAGAACTCGACTGAGCTCTGTCTCAATACTCTCGATGATCTGGCCCCATAGCCTTCTGTGACAATGAATTTCAAAGATCACACCTCTGGCTGAAGAAATTTATCCTCATCTCAGTTCTAAAGGGTTGTTCCCTTTACTCTGAGGTTGTGCCTCGACATTTTTTTCCCAGTTCTCTCCTACTAATCTTTCCCACATTTACCTTTCGGCTTTTCAGTACTCTTAAGATTCATTAGATCCCTCCCATTCTCTCTATGTCCATTGAGTAACAGACCCGAGTCTCAGGCACTCCTCATACTTCAAGTTTTTCATGCTGGGATCATTCCCATGAAGCTCCCTGGACCCTCTTCAAGACCAGCACATCCTTGCTTAGATAAGGAGCCTAAAATTGCTCACAATATTCTAAATGTATTCTCACCAGCAGTCTTATAAAGGCCTCAGCCAATATATCTCTTGCTTTTGTATTCTGTCCCTTTGAAATGACTGCTAAAATTGCATTCTTCTTTCCTAACTACCAAGTCAACCTGAAAGTTAACCTGAAAAGCTTCCTGACCTTAAGGCTCCCATAGTCCCTTGCACTTCCAAATTTCTGAATTTCTCTCCCATTTAGAAAATAATCTATGCCTCATTCTTCTACTAAAGTGCATTACTTTCCATGGTCGTAATTCGTCTGCCGCTTCTTTGTCCATTTCCAAACCTGCCTCAGGTCAGTCTGCAGTCTCTCTGTGTCTTCAAATACTACCTGACCCTCATCTTACCTTATACCATCTGCAAAACGTAGCCAGAAATACCTCAGTCTTCATCTAGATCACTGGATATATAACCTGAAAAGTTGGGATCCAACAGACCCTATGGGACTCCAGCAGTCACCAAGCTGCCCAAACCCACCTTAACTTCGATCAGTCAGCCAATCTTCCATCCAATCAGTACCTGTGTAGACTTTATCTATTTCAGCAGCCTCCGGTTGGGCATCTTACAAGCCTTCTGGAAATCAACTGATAACTCCACATTTGTCAAGGCATGACCCTCCCTGACGAAAAATTTGACTAGTCCTATTTTATATACTCAAAGTGTTCTGAAATATCATCTAATAAGGGATTCTAAAATCTTACCAATGAATAAGGTCAGGCTAACGGCATGTAATTTCCTCATCTTTTTCTTCCCTCCCCTTTGTAAACACAGGGGTACACTACCTATTTTCCAGACCTTGGGACTGATCAAATCCAACCTTCTAGTGATTCCTGAAAGATCACACTAAGCCTCCACTATCTCTCCAGATACACCCTTCAGAAACTGTGGAGTGTAATTCATCTGGTCTGGGCAAATTATCCATTTTCAGAGCTTCAGCTTGCCTAGCCACTTCTCCATAGAATGACCACCATATCACCTCGCCCGACTCTCCGAAAGTTTTGTTGTTGACTGATGTTTTCTACCGTGAAAACACTGATGACAAAGTACCTAGTAGGTACCTTGCCATTTCTTTGTTCTCCATTACTACTATACTACATACTACCGGGCATGTATCTAAAGAAACGCTTGCAATCTTTCATAACTCTTTCTTAAAGAATTGGTAAGCGGAAAGGGAGCTGTGAGCAGAATCATACAGAAAAACAATCAAGTCAGATTAAGCACATATTTACAGCTGCACTATGCAGCTGTAAAATGCAAGGGAGAGTAAGGCCAGGCAGGATGGCCTCTCTTAAAAACTAGGGAGTATTACAGGTAAAATGGAGGAGTTGAGGACAATGATTAATACCACGGTGCGATACATTGGTCATCACAGAGACATGCTGAAGGGAATGACACAATTGGTAATTCACAGTCTGTGATTATAAAATCTTCCGGCGAGATGGGAAGAGATAAACAAGAGGAAGAGTCAGTTTACCACAGTAACCCAGAGATGATACATTGGAGGGCATCAGAAATGAACCTTTGGGGTGAGTTAGATTTAAAGAACATTGATAAGTGTTTCTTACACCTCCAGGTAGTCAGCAGGATACTGTGAATGCCCCCCCCCCTCCCCCCAAAAATGTGCTCAATTGGGAGGTGTGTTTAAAAACAGTAATAGGATTATTATATTCTGTGACTTCAATTTTTCCAAATTACTAACTGGGGAGTCATAGTGTAAGGGCTTGAATGGAGTAGATTTCTGAAATGTGCCAGAGGAGAATTTTTAGATTAATATGTAGAGGGCCCAACAAGGCAAGAAGTGTAATAACTCTACATCTTTTGGATGAGAACATGGGGGCACAAGGTAATAAGTTTGCAAGATACACCAAGATTGGTGACATGGTAGACAGTGAGAGGTTATTTCCAATTGTAGCAGGATCTTGATCAATTAGGCTGATGAATGGCAGATGGTGCTTAATTTAGACAAAATGCAAGGTGATGATGCATTTTGGTAGATTGAACCAGGGCAGGACTTACTCAGTTAATGATAGGGCGTTGGGAGAGTTACCACAACAGAGAGATCTAGACGTACAGGCCAAGCTCCTTCAAAGTGGAGTCAGTGGACAGAGCGGTGAAGAAGAAGGCATTTTGCATGCTTGGTTTCATCGCTCAACATTGAATACAGGAGTTGGGAATGTCTTGTTTGAAGTTGTACAAGACATTGATAAGGCCACACTGGAATAATGTGTGCAATTCTGGTCACCCTGTATAGAAAGATATTAATTAAACTAGAAAGAATGCAGAAAAGATTTTACTAGGATGCTACTGGAACTTGATGGTTGAATATGAGGAGAGGCTAAAGAGACTGGGATTTTTTTTAAACGAAAGCACAGGAGGCTGAGGAGTGACCTAATAAACATTACAAAATAACGAGGGGCACAGATCAGCTGGATAGTCAATTTACTTTTTCCCAATGTAGGGAGAGTCTAAAAAACTAGAGGGATTGGTTTAAGGTGAGAGGGGAGAAAAACAGAAGTGTTCAGGGGCAATTTTTTCACTAAGGGGATTTCTGGAACAAACTGCCAGAGGTAGTAGTAGAGGTGGATACAATTTTATCTTTTAAAAAGCATTTAGATAGTTACATTGGAAAGATGGGTACAGAGGGATATGGCCAAACGCGGCAAATGGGATTAGTTTAGGAGTTTAAAAAAAAGCGGCATGGGCAAGTTGGGCCGAAGGGCCTGTTCCATTATGTAAACCTCTGACTCTAAGGGTTTGGGCTTAATTCTAAGGAATGAAGCTGGACAAGTCAATAGATGATGGGGGGGAAGCATTTTAGCAATAGTGACCAAAAACATGGTTCAATTTGAGTTTGTCATGGACAAAGAAGCAGTCAAGGTCATAGAGAAAAGTTTTGAATTGGGGGAGAGAGGGATTTTAGTAAATAAGGCAAGTGATAACACCACTAGGCTAATCGCCAGGTGCTGCCTTGTTAGGAGACTAAGCGCTGAGGGAGTGCCGCACTGTCAGAGGTCAATGAGGAGTGCCGCACTGTCAGAGGGGGTCCAGTGATGAGGGAGTGCCGCACTGTCAGAGGGGTCAGTGCTGAGGGAGTGCCGCACTGTCAGAGGGTCAGTGCTAGTGCTGCACGTCAGAGGATCAGTATTAGAACTATAGAACACCACAGCACAAACAGGCCCTTTGCCCACAGTTGTGCCGATCATATCCATACCTACCAGGCCATAGAACTATCTGTAACTCCCAATCCATTAAATCCCACGTACTCATCCAGAAGTCTCTTAAAAGACCCCAGCGAGGTCGCCTCTACCACCACCGACGGCAACCGATTCCATTCACTCACCACCCTCTGAGTGAAAACTTACCTCTAACATCTCCTCTGTACTTGCACCCCAGCACCTTAATCTGTGTCCTCTCGTAGCGACCATTTCAGCCCTGGGAAATAGCCTCTGAGAATCCCACCTATCTATTCCTCTCAACATCTTATAAACCTCTATTAGGTCGCCTCTCAAACCTTCGTCTCTCCAGGAGAAGATGACCTAGCTCTCTCAACCTATCTTCATATGGCATGCCCCCCAATCCAGCCAACATCCTTGTAAATCTCCTCTGCACCTCTCATGCTTCCACATCCTTCCTATATGAGGTGCCAGAACTGCCCACAAGACTCCAAGTGGGGTCTGACAAGGGTCTTATAAAGTGCAGCATTACCTCCCAACTCCTAAACTCAATTCCTCTATTAATGAAGGCCAGAACACCAATATACCTTCTTGACCACATCCTTCACTTGCTGGGCAGATTTAAGAGGACCTATGGACATGGACCCCCAAGATTCCTTCTGCTTCTCAACACTGCAAGACTCCTACCCTTGATATTATACTCCTTCATCCCACTGATCCTGCCAAAATGGACCACCACACATTTATCTGCGTTGAATCCATCTGCCACTTTTCCGCCCAGTCTGCTCCTATTTATGTCTCACTGCAAACTTCGACATTCCCTATGACTATCCACAACACCACAACCTTTGTATCGTCAGTGATAACCCTCCACTTCCTCATCCAGGTCATTTATGAAAATGACAAAACAGCAGGGGTCCCAGAACAGTCCCTGGGGCCTCCACTGGTGACCAACCTCCACTTTTTGAGAAAGGACCAGAGAGGTGGATGGGGGTAAGGCGGTTGATGTAGTATATATGGACTTTAGTAAGGCTTTTGATAAGGTGGCCCATGGAAGACTTCTACAGAAAATGCAGATGTGTGGAATAGAGGTGATTTAGCTAATTGGATTAGAATTGGCTGGCAGATAGAAGACAGAGGGTGGTGGTTGATGGGAGATATTCATCGTGGAGTTCGGTGACGAGTGGTGTGCCTCAGGGGTCTGTTTTGGGGCCCTGCTGTTGTAATTTTATAAATGATCTGGATGAGGGTATTGAGGGATGGATCAGTAAATTTGCAGATGATACTAAAGTTGGTGGTGTGGTAGATAGTGAAGAGGGGTGTTTTAGTTTACAGAGTGACTTGGACAAGTTGCAGAGCTGGGCCGAGAGGTGGCAAATGGAGTTTAATGTGGAAAAGTGTGAGGTAATGCACTTTGGCAGGAACAATAAATGTGTAGAGTATAGGGCTAATGGTAGGGCTCTTAATAGTGTTGAGGAACAGAAGGATCTTGGTGTATGTGTCAATAGATCCCTGAAAGTAGGCAGTCAAGTGGATAAAGTTGTTAAGAAGGCTTATGGAGTCTTAGCTTTTATTGGTAGGGGGATTGAATTTAGGAGCCGCAGCATCATGTTGCAGCTGTACAAAACTCTAGTGCGGCCGCACTTGGAGTATTGTGTGCAGTTCTGGTCGCCACATTATAAGAAAGATGTGGAGGCATTGGAGAGGGTACAGAGGAGGTTTACTAGGATGTTGCCTGGTATGGAGGGCAGGTCCTATGAAGAGAGGTGAAGGATTTGAGGTTGTTTTCGTTAGAAAGGAGGCGGCTAAGAGGGGATCTTATTGAAGCATATAAGATGATTAGAGGTTTGGATAGGGTGGACAGTGATAGCCTTTTTCCTAGGATGGAGAAAGCTAGCACGAGGGGACACAACTTTAAATTAAGGGGTATGAGTTATAGGACGGATATCAGAGGTAGGTTCTTTACTCAAAGAGTGATTAGGGAGTGGAATGCCCTGCCTGCAGCTGTTGTAGATGCGCCAAGTTTGGTGGCGTTTAAGAGGTTAGTTGATAAGTATATGGAAGAGAAGGGAATGGTTTAGTTTGGGGGCATTGCTTTTTATTTGGTCGGCACAACATCGAAGGCCGAAGGGCCTGTTCTGTGCTGTATTGTTCTATGCAGAAAAAGACCCATCCACAACACTCTCTGCCTTCCTCAGGCAAGCCAGTTCTGGATCCACAAGGCCAAAGCCCCTTGGATCCCATGCCCTCTCACCTTCTCAAGAAGTCTTGCATGGGGATCTTATCAAACGCCTTGCTGAAATCACATGTTACCCACGTCCATGCTCTTCCTTTGTCAATGTGTTCAGTCACTTTTCGAAGAATTCATCTAGGCTCATATGGCACGATCTGCCCTTAACAAAGCCGCTGTTGACTATTCCTGCTAATGTTGAATTTCTCTAAATGCTCATAAATCCTATCTCTCAGAATCCTCTCCATCAACTTACCGACCATTGAGGTCAGAATCCACTGGTCGGTAATTGCCTGGGCTATCCCTATCCCCTCCTTGAAAATAGGCACTACATCCGCAATCCTCAATCTTGCAGAGCCTTTCCCGTCTCCATTGACGACACAAAGATCATCGCATGGGCTCTGCAATCACTTCTCTCACCTCCCACAGTAACCTGGGGTACATCCCATCCGGACCCGGTGACTTATCTACATTGATGGAATTTAACAGTTCCAACACCTCCTCTTTCTTAATGTCCACATACTCAATCTTTTCAGTTTGCCGCATTCTGGGAATACCCCCCCCAGATCACTCTCCACTGTGATACTGAGGCAAAGTACTTATTAAGCACCTCTGCCATTTCTTCTGGTTTCACACAGACTTTTTTCCTTCACCTTTTATAGGTCCTATCCCTTCTCTTCTCATCCCTTTTACTCTCAATATTTGTAGAAGGCCTTGGATTCTCCTTAATCCTACCCGCCAATGCTTCTCGTGACCCCTTCTGGCTCTTCTAATTTCCTTTTTAAGCTCCCTTCTACAAGTCTTCTATATGCCTCTAGATCCTTAACATCCTCTAGCTCCCTGAACCTGTTGTACAACTTTCTTTTCTTCTAACTAGGTTCATCATAAACTTTTGTGCACCACGTTCTCTTGACTACCAAAGCCTCCATGTTCTCACCGGAACGTTGTCATGCAGAGCTCCAACAAAACACTTCCTTGAAAGTCTGCCACCTTCCTTAGTACTTTTCCCCAAGAACACTCCTTCCAGTTTACTCTTCCAATTTCTTGCCTAATGATTTCATATTTCTCCCTACTCCAGATAAACACTTTCCTACCTGCCTGATCCTATCTTTTCCAATGATATCGTGAAGGAGATAGAATTATGATCACCATTCTCAAGATGCTCTTCTACCGAGAGATCCGACACCTGTCCTGGTTCATTAGCCACGCACCAGGTCAAGTACAGGCCTCTC
This sequence comes from Sphyrna mokarran, assembly GCA_024679065.1. Taxonomy (NCBI): domain Eukaryota; kingdom Metazoa; phylum Chordata; class Chondrichthyes; order Carcharhiniformes; family Carcharhinidae; genus Sphyrna; species Sphyrna mokarran. The sequence goes on along the minus strand of JAGIQG010000426.1, from coordinate 13,842 downwards.
CTCTCGTAGGCTTATACCACCATACTTGTCAGAAACCCTCCTGAAACACCTAACAAACGCCTCACCATCCGAACGCCTTCCCTGGGGACATTCCAGTCGAGTTTGGGAAATTAAAGTCTCCCATCACGGACAATTCTGTTATTTCTACATCTCTCTAGGATCTGTTTCCCTATCTGCACTCAACAAAGGGATCTTGGTGTATATGTGCATAGATCCCTGAAAGTAGGCAGTCAAGTCGATAAGGTTGTTAAGAAGGCTACGGTGTCTTAGCTTTTATTGGTAGGGGGATTGAATTTCGGAGCCGCAATGTCATGTTTGCAACGTACAAAACTCTAGTGCGGCGCACTGGAGTATTGTGTACAGTTCTGGTCCCCACATTATAAGAAAGATGTGGAGGGCATTGGAGAGGGTACAGAGGAGGTTTACCAGGATGTTGCCTGGTATGGAGGGCATGTCTTATGAGGAGAGGTGAGGATTTGAGTTGTTTCGTTAGAAAGGAGGAGGCTAAGAGGAGACCTTATCGAAACATATAAGATGATTAGAGGTTTAGATAGGGTGGACAGTGATGCGTTTTCCTAGGATGGAGAAAGCTTAAGCACGAGGGACACAGCTTTAAATTAAGGGGTGATAGTTATAGGACGGAATATCAGAGTAGGTTCTTTACCCAGAGGGTAGTTAGGGAGTGAATGCCCTGCCTGCGGCAGTTGTAGATGCGCAAGTTCGGTTGCGTTTAAGAGGTTAGTTGATAAGTTTATGGAAGAGAAGGGAATGGTTTAGTTTGGAGGTTCATTGCTTTTTTATTCATAATTGGTCGGCACAACATCGAAGGCCGAAGGGCCTGTTCTGCGCTGTAAAGTTCTATTCTATTCAACATCCCTGTCCCATTGGGCAGCCTATAAAAAACACCCAGCAAAGTTTTCAACCCCTTGCTGTTCCTAACGTCCACCCACAGAGACTCTGTAGACAAGTCCCTCCATGGCATCCTCCTTCTCTACAGACGTTACACTGTCCCTGATCAACAATGCCACTCCCCCACCTCTTCTACCTCCCTCCCTGTCCTTCCTGAAGCATCTAATCCTGGCACCTGAATTACCCAGTCATGTCCCTGAGCATCCAAGTCTCTGTAATGGCCACCACATCACACTCCCAAGCAGCAATCCAGGCCCTTAGCTCATCCACTTTATTCACTACATTCCTGCATTAAAATAGACACACCTCAGACACTCAGTCTGGGTGCTTCCCTTCTCCATCACCTGTCTAACCTCCTCTCATACTCTCTAGAATCCTGCTCTACTGCGAGCTAACCTCCTCGCTCCCAGTCACCTCATCTCGATTTCCTCCCCCCAACCTTTCTAGTTTAAAGTCCCTTCAGTAGCCCTAGCCAGCCTTCAGCCAAGATACTGGTCCCACCTGGGATTTAAGTGCACTTGTCTTTTATGTATAGTCCTGCCCCTAAAGAGGTACCAATGACCAGACGGACCCTGCCCCCTGCTCCAGTCTCTCAGCCACCCATTCACCCTCCCACCTCATTCTATCCTGCTCCACTTTCCGCACTGTCAGAGGGTCATGCGGACGCCCCTGGAGCGCCGCACACCTCAGTCCGGCTTCAGGCACTGTCGGGTCAGTGCTGAGGGCGTGTCAGAGGGTCAGTGCCGCCGCACTGTCAGAGGTCAGTTGCTGAGGGGAGCGCCGCACTGTCAGGTCAGTGCTGAGGGGAGCCGCCTGTCAGAGGGTCAGTGCTGAGGGAGCGCCGCACTGTCAGAGGGTCAGTGCTGAGGGAGCGCCGGCACTGTCAGGGTCAGTGCTGAGGGCGCGCCGCACTGTCAGAGGGTCAGTGCTGAGGGAGCGCCGCCTGTCGAGGGTCAGTGCTGAGGAGCGCCGCAGTCAGCAGTGCTGAGGAGAGCCGCACTGGGTCAGAGGGTCAGTGCTGAGGGAGAGCCGCACTGTCAGAGGGTCATGTGAGGGTCACTGTCAGAGGGTCAGTGCTGAGGGGCGCCGCACTGTCAGAGTGTCAGTGCTGAGGGAGCGCCGCACTGTCAGGAGGGTCAGTGCTGAGGGAGCGCCGCACTGTCAGAGGGTCAGTGCTGAGGGAGCGCCGCACTGTCAGAGGGTCAGTGCTGAGGGATGCCGTGTCTGTCAGAGGGTCAGTGCTGAGGGAGCGCCGCACTGTCAGAGGGTCAGTGCTGAGGGAGCGCCGCACTGTCAGAGGGTCAGTGCTGAGGGAGCGCCGCACTGTCAGAGGGTCAGGTGTCAGAGGGTCACTGAGGAGCGCCGCACTGTTCAGAGGGAGCGCCGCACTGTCAGTCAGCTGAGGGAGCCCGCACTGTCAGAGGGTCGTGCTGAGGGAGCGCGCACTGTCAGAGGGTCAGTGCGCTGTCAGAGGAGGGAGCGCCGCACTGTCAGCCCAAGTGACTGTCAGGTCCCACACAGTATGAGGGAGTGCTGAGAGGGCAGTACATTGCATATTGAAGAGAGATGAAATTGCCAAGGAGAGGTCCACAGTCTAAGCAAGCTGAGGCAACAAGTTTTAACTCTGTATCTCAAAAAGAAGCACAGAGAACAACACAGTTCATGTGTTAGTGTGAGTGGTATTCTGAGTGCTTACACCATCCTTTTGCTCATGATATTGAATTATTAATAGAACACTATCAATGCTGTTTGAGAGTCTAGTGTATGAAAACTGCTACTTTTCCGTATTAAGAGTGCCACGGTACTACAGTGGTTAACACTGCTGCCTCACAGTAGAACCCAGGTTCAGAGTTTGCACGGTCTTCTCGTGTCTAAATGGTTCCCTCCGGGTGCTCCAATTTCTGTGCAGGTTAGGTGCATTGGCCATGCTAAATTCTCCCTCAGTGTACCTGAACAAGTGCCGGGGATTTTCACACGAGCTTCATTGCAGAGTTAATGTAAGCCTACTTGTGATTAATAAATAAATTTTATAACAGTGGCTACACTTGAACAGTATTTCAAGCATGCTGAGATGCTGTAAATATGCTATCAGATATTTCTTTATTACTCTATGTGTAGGAAGCCACATATCATCTGAGCTCTGTGCTGAGCTTCAGTCATACATTCACTGGAGATTATGTGATTCCTCACCTGTCCCCATTTGGTTTCGGAATTTCATCTTCACTCTCTGAGCCACTCGCAGCCCGTTTCAGGGCCGCTGCCTCTTATTCCTGGCTTCAGCCTTGCGAATGTTGACAAGTACCCTGTGAAATTCCTCTGGAACCATGCTGTCAATCATCTCAAATCTGGACAGTTAGGGAGAAAAGCAAACAAAGGAAAGCAATTGCAGATTCTGCAAAGTCACAATCTTATAGCGTTTAAGAGTTAATTGATAAGTATATGGAAGAGAAGGGAATGGTTTAGTTTGGAGGGGCATTGCTTTTTATTTTGGTCGGCACAACATCGAAGGCTGAGGGCCTGTTCTGTGCTGTAGTGTTCTATATCTATATCTATCTATTTCTATATCTATAGGAGAGTCATAAACCAAGAAGTGCAACAAGTGAATAGCTCATTTAATGAAAGGTTCAGGGTGCTGCCCTAATGTTATCCAGATCTTGCTGCATTTGAACATGGCCTTCATCAATGGTGCTAATATTGTACAGTCATCAACGAACATCTCACTTCTGACCTTATGATGGACAGAAGATCATTGATGAAGCAGCTGAAGATGGTTGGGTCTAGGACACTACCCTGAGGAATTTCTGCAGTGATATCCTGGGCTGAGATGACAGACCTCTGATAAATATAACCATTTTCCTTTGTGCCAGGTATGACTTCAACCAGGACAGAGTTTTCTCCCGCTTCCCATAACTCCAGTTTTGCTCAGGCTCTTGATGCCATCTTGATGTCAAGAGCAGTCACCCTCACTTCACTTTTGGCAATCAGCTTTTGTTCATGTTTGGACCAAGGCAGTAAAGAGGTCAAGAGACGAGTGGCCCTAGCAAGTTACAGACAAGTAAATGTTGCTTGATAATACTGCCGACAATATCTTTGATCACTTTACTGATGTCCAGAGTAGACGATGGGATGGTAATTGGCCGGGTGGATTTGTCCTACTGTTAGTGTATAATCATATCTGAGCAATTTTCCATGTTGTTTTGGAGATGCCACTGTTGTAAGCTGTACTGGAACAGCTGGCTAGGGATATGGCAAGTTCTGGAGCAACTATTTATTGTCAGAATATGTCAGGGCCCAAAGTCTTTGCAGTATCATATGCCTTCGCAATGAAGCCCAGTCTATTACACAAACAGGCCTCCCAGCCTTCGACTCTATCTATACTTCCCACTGCCTTGGCAAGCAGTCAGCATAATTAAGGACTGCATGCACTCTGGACATTCTCTCTTCCACCAGGGAAAAGATACAAAAGTCTGACGTCACGTACCTTGTGACTTAAGAACAGCTTCTTAGCTGCTGCCATCAGACTTTTGAAGGATCTGCTTTTGCATTAAGTTGATCTTTCTCTACACCCTAACTATGACTGTAACAACTACATCTGCACTCACTCTTTCCTTATTGATGAAAGATATGCTTTGTATAGGGCACAAGAAACAATACTTTTTACTGCATACCAATACATGACGATAATAAATCAAATCAAATCAAAATTTATTAATCTTACATGGAATGAAACAAATTGGCTAAAGAACAAAGACTGCATCTTTGATGCTGAGGACCCCTGGAGGAGGCTGAGTTGGTTCATCCACTCGGCCTTGCCTTTGCACCATGTGCTGGTCTCCTCCATCTCTGAGATGGGAATATTGACGGAGCCTCTGTTGTTAACTGTATAACTGTCCCAGCAGCAGCATTCTCATAACGGCAGGACAAAGAGAGATATAAAAAGGATGGGGAGTTGCACTACTGGTTAAGGAGATATCACAGCTGTACTCCAGAAAAACCTCAGACGGCTCATACAGAAGGCAGTATGAGCAGAGCTCAGGAATAGGAAGGCAAAGTCACAGTGTTGGGGATTTACTATAGGCCACTCAACTGCCAGCAGGAGATTGGAACAGCTTTGTCAGCAGATTTTGGCAAAGTGTAAAAGTAACAGGGTGGTTGTGGTGGGAGATTTTAACTTCCCCTTCATTGACTGGACTCACTTAGTGAGGCATGGATGGGGCACAGTTTGTAAGGAACATCCAGGAGAGCTTCCTGAAAACAGTATGTAGTCAGTCCAACTAGGGAAGGGGCCATATTGGACCTGGTGTGGGGAATGAGCCCAACCAGGTGGTCAATGTTTCAGTAGGGGCGCAGTTTGGGAACAGTGACCACAATTCAGTGAGCTTTATGATACTGATGGATAAAGATAAGTGAGATCCTCAAATTAAGGTGCTAAATTGGGGGAAGGCTAATTAGAACAATATTAGGCAGGAGTTGAAGAATGTAGATTAAAGGCAGATGTTGAGGGCAAATCAACATCTGGCATGTGAGAGCTTTCAAGTGCAAGTTGATAGGGATTCAGAACCGGCACATTCCTGTAAGGTGAAGGATAAGTATGGCAAGTTTCGGGAACCTTGGGTAATGAGAGATATTGTGATCCTAGTCAAAGAGAAAAAGGAAGCATTTGTCAAAGCTAGGAAGGTGGGAACACATGAAGCAAGTGTAGAATACAAGGAAAGTAGAAAAAAGCTTAAGCAAGGAGTAAAGAGGGCTAACAGGGGTCACAAAAAGCTTTCACCAGTGGGATTAAGGAAAATCACAAGGCCTTTTATACTAGTAAAGAGCAACAGGACAGCCAAGGAGAGAGTTGGCGCACTCAAGGACAGGGAGAGGGAATCTATAGAATATTTATAGTGCAGTATAGGCCTTCAGCCCTCGATATTGTGCCAACCAGTGGAACAAATCTTATGAGGTTTTAGATAGGGTGGACAGTGATAGCCTTCTTCCTAGGATGGAGAAAGCTCGCACGAGGGGACATAGCTTAAATTAAGGGGTGGTAGTTATAGGACGGATGTCAGAGGTAGGTTCTTTACCCAGAGGGTGGTAAGGTATGGAATGCCCTGCCCGCTGCAGTTGTAGATGCGCAAGTTTGGTGGTGTTTAAGAGGTTAGTAGATAAGTTTATGGATGAAAAGGGAATGGTTTAGGTTAGAGGGTCATTGCTTTTTCTTAATTGGTCGGCGCAACATCGAAGGCCGAAGGGCCTGTTCTGCGCTGTAATGTTCTATGTTCTAAATGTGAAGTAATGCATTTTGGAAGGTCTAATACAGATAGGAAATATACAGTAAATGGCAGAACCCTTAAGAGTATTGATAGGCAAAGAGATCTGGGTGTAGAGTACACAGGTCACTGAAAGTGGCAATGCAGGTGGAGAAGGTAGTCAAGAAGGCATACGGCATGCTCACCTTCATCAGCTGGGGTACTGAGTTTAAAAATTGGCAAGTCATGTTGCAGCTTTATAGAACCTTAGTTAGGCTCCACCTGGAATAATAGTGTTCAATTCTGGTCACCTACACTATCAGAAGCTTGTGAAGGCTTTGGAGTGGGTACATAGAACATGGAAACATTACAGGCCCTTCGGCCTTCGATGTTGCACCGACCAATTAAGAAAAGCAATGACCTCTAACCTAAACCATTTATCCATAAACCTATCCACGAACCTCTTAAACGCCACCAAACTTGGCGCATCTACAACTGCAGTAGGCAGGGCATTCCATACCCTTACCACCCTCTGGGTAAAGAACCTACCTCTGACATCCGTCCTATAACTATCACCCCTTAATTTAAAGCTGTGTCCCCTCGTGCTAGCTTTCTCCATCCGAGGAAAAAGGCTATCACTGTCCACCGTATCTAAACCTCTAACCATCTTGAATGTTTCAATAAGATCTCCTCTTAGCCTGGTACAGAAAAGATGTACCAGGATGTTACCTGGTATGGAGGGTATTAGCTATGAGGAGAGATTGGAGAAACTTGGTTTGTTCTCAGTGGAACAACAGAGGTTGAGGGGGATCTGATAGAAGTCTACAAGCTTATGTGAGGCATGGATAGAGTGGATACTCAGAAGCTTTTTCCCAGGGTGGAAGCATCAATTACTAGGGGGCACAGGTTTAAGGTACAAGAAGCAAGATTTAAAGGAAATGTATGAGGCAGATTTTTTACTCAGAGCTGTGGGTGCCTGGAATTTTGGAGGAGGTAGTGGAATGTTGAGGTAATGTGTGCAGAATGTAGGGCTAATGGTAGGACTCTTAGTAGTGTAGATGAGCAGAGAGATCTCGGTGTACAGGTACATAGATCTCTGAAAGTTGGTACTTAAGTTGATAAGGTTGTTAAGAAGGCGTATAGTGTGTTAGCATTTATTGGTAGAGGGATTGAATTTCGGAGCCGAGATGTTTGTTATGTTGCAACTGTACAAAACTCTGGTGCGGCCGCACTTGGAGTATTGTGTACAATTTTGGTTGCCACATTATAAGAAAGATGTGGAGGCATTGGAGAGGGTGCAGAGGATGTTGTCTGGTATGACGGGTAGGTCTTATGAGGAAAGGCTAAGGGACTTGAAGTATTTTTGTTAAGGAGAAGAAGGTTAAGAGGTGACTTAATTGAGACATATAAGATGATCAGAGGGTTAGACAGGGTGGATAGTGAGAGCCTTTTTCCTCGGATGGAGATGGATAGCACGAGGGGCATAGCTTTAAATTAAGGGATGTAGTTATAGGACAGATGCTAAAGGTGGGTTCTTTACTCAGAGGGTAGTAGGGCGTGGAATGCCCTGTCTGCAGCAGTTGTGGTCTCGTCAAGTTTAAGGGCGTTCAAATGGGCAGTGGATAGGCATCTGGATAGCATTGGAATAGTTTAGGATAGAGGGTCATAAAATTCGTTCCTTTGGTCGGCGCAACATCGAGGGCCGAATGGCCTGTACTGTGCTGTAATGTTCTATAAATAAAGTGAATGCAAGCTGAATGCATGCAGGCTTTTTCCACTGAGGCTACTGGAGAAAAAAACCAGAGGGCCTGGATTAAGAGTGAAAGGAGAAAAGTTTAAAGGGAATATTGGAGGGGGAGGGCTTCTTCGTGCAGAGTGGTGGGAGTGTAGAATGAGCTGCCAGATAAAGTAGTAAATCGGGGTCACTTTTAACACTTAAGGAAAACTTGGACAGGTTCATTGATGAGAGGTGTGGAGGGATATTGTCCAAGTGCAGGTCAGTGGGACCAGGCATTAAAATGTTCGGCACAGAGAAGAAGGGCCAAAAGGCTTGTTTCTGAGCTGTAATTTTCCATGGTTCTATGAAAGCGGATGTAATAGCGACTTTTAAGGGGCGTCTTGACAAGTACATGAATATGATGGGAATAGAGGGATATAGTCCCCGGAATGATAGGGAATTTTAGTTGAGTTGGGCAGCATGGTCGGTGCAGGCTCGGAGGGCCGAAGGGCCTGTACCTGTGCTGTGATTTTCTTTGTGAAACCACATTCAGTATTCACCAGCAGGAAAACTATTCCTGTGGTTACATTTCTGCACTCACCCAAACTTGCGAATAAATTTTGTGAAGATATTCTTCAATTTCACACGGAAATGCCGTCTCATATCATCTCGCATACCACCAATACTCTCCATCTGACAATGAAAGAAGATAAATTCAGAACAAGGATGGGGAAGAAGATAAAGAAAAGAGTAACAATGCAGAATGAAGAAGATGGAAAAAATATGAAGGGCAAAGGAGAATTGGTGGAATGGCACAGACAGACAGGGGCAGCAGGAGGTTAGAGTCATAGAGATTTACAGCTTGGAAATGGGCTCTTTAATCCATCTTGTCCATGCTGCCCTTTTAGAACATAGAACAATACAGCACAAACAGGCCTTTCGGCCCATGAGTTGCGCCGATCACATCTACCAATCCACAGACCTATCTATAACCCCCTATCCTATTCTTTTCCATATACTCATCCAGAAGTCTCTTAAAAGACCCCAGTGAGTTTGCCTCAACGACCTCCGACGGCAGTCGGTTCCATTCACTCACCACCCTCTGAGTGAAAAACCTACCCCTGACATCTCCTTTGTATTTGCTTCCCTGCACCTTAAATCTGTGTCCTCTCGTAGTGACCATTTCAGCTCGGGGAAATAGTCTCTGAGAGTCCACCCTATCTATCCCTCTCAACATTTTATAAACCTCTATCAGGTCGCCTCTCAACCTACGTCTCTCCAGTGAGAAGAGTCCCAGCTCCCTCAACCTATCTTCATAAGGCCTGCCTCCCAATCCAGGCAGCATCCTTGTAAATCTCCTCTGAACCCTCTCAACAGCCTCTACATCTTTCCTATAATGAGGCGACCAGAACTGCGCACAATACTCCAACTGGGGTCTGACAAGAGTCTTATAGAGCTGCATCATTACCTCCTGACTCCTAAACTCTATTTCTCGATTAATGAAGGCCATTATACCGTACGCCTTCTTGACCACTTCCTCCACCTGCAAGGCTGATTTAAGAGTCCTATGGACCCGGACCCCTTCTGCTCTACAACACAGCTAAGACTCCTACCCCTTATATTGTATTCCTTCATCCCATTATTCCTGCCAAAATGGACCACTACACATTTATCCGCGTTGAAGTCTATCTGCCACTTTTCCGCCCAGTCTTGCATCCTGTCTATGTCCCGCTGCAACTTTTGGCATCCCTCCAGACCATCCACAACACCACCGACCTTTGTATCATCAGCGAACTTACTAACCCATCCCTCCACTTCCTCATCCAGGTCATTTATGAAAATGACAAACAGCAGGGGTCCCAGAACAGATCCCTGGGGCACTCCACTGGTTACCGACCTCCATGCAGAACAAGACCCATCCACAACCACTCTCTGCCTTCTGCCGGCAAGCCAGTTCTGGATCCATGAGGCCAAAGCCCCTTGGATCCCATGCCCTCTCACCTTCTCAAGAAGCCTTGCATGTGGGACCTTATCAAACGCCTTACTAAAGTCTGTGCGCGCTACGTCCACCGGTCTTCCTATCAATGTATTCAGTCACATTTTCGAAGAACTCAACTAGGCAACTCAACTATTTTTAAACTCCTAGACTAATCCCAATTGCCTGCATTTGGCCCCTATCCCTCTATACCAATCATACCCATGTAACTGTCTAAACACTTTTTAAAAGACAAACTTGTATCTGTCTCTACTATACCTCTGGCAGTTTGTTCCACTCGCTACACTCTATGTGAAAAAGTTACCCTTCTGGACACTTTTGTATCTCTCCCCTGTGAGGAATAACGTGGAACACACTTTATTCAATGTAAAATCATGAGTTGCCAGATTAGAAGTGGTGTGCAGCAGTATTACAAGAATGTGAGATGCCTGTTTGCAGGGGTGGCGGGGTCGGGGGGGCGGAGGGGCGGAGGGAGACGGGGCGGAGGGCGGAGGGAGACGGGGGCGGAGGGGCGGAGGGAGACGGGCGGAGGGGCGGAGGGAGACGGGGGCGGAGGGCGAGCGGGGGCGGAGGGAGGGACGGGGGCGGAGGGGGGGCGGGGGGCGGAGGGAGACGGGGGCGGAGGGGCGGAGGAGACGGGGGCGGAGGGGCGGAGGGACGGGGGCGGAGGGCGGGCGGAGGGAGACGGGGCGGAGGGGGCGGAGGGAGACGGGGGCGGGGGGGGGGCGGAGGGAGACGGGGCGCGGGGGCGGGGCGGAGGGAGACGGGGGCGGAGGGGCGGAGGGAGACGGAGGGCGGAGGGAGACGGGGGCGGAGGGGCGGAGGGAGACGGGGGCGGAGGGGCGGAGGGAGACGGGGAGGGGCGGAGGGGCGGGGGCGGAGAGACGGGGGCGGAGGGGCGGAGAGGGGGCGGAGACGGGGGCGGAGGGGCGGAGGGAGACGGGGCGGAAGGGGGCGGAGGAGGGACGGGGGCGGAGGGAGGAGACGGGGGCGGAGGGGCGGAGGGAGAGGGGGCGGAGGGGCGGAGGGGCGGAGAGGGGGGGCGGAGGGAGGGGCGGAGGGGCGGAGGGAGACGGGGCGGAGGGGCGGAGGGAGACGGGGGCGGAGGGGACGGAGGAGGGGGGCGGAGGAGAGACGGGGCGGAGGGCGGAGGGCGGAGGGAGGACGGGGGCGGAGGGGCGGAGGGAGAGGGGCGAGGGGCGGGGAGACGGAGGAGGGGCGGAGGGCGGAGGGGACGGGGGCGGAGGGGCGGAGGGAGACGGGGGCGGAGGGGCGGAGGGAGACGGGCGGAGGGCGGAGGGAGACGGGGGCGGAGGGGCGGGGCGGAGGGGCGGAGGGAGGGGCGGGGGCGGAGGGAGACGGGGGCGGAGGGGCGGAGGGGGCGGAGGGCGAGAGACGGGGGCGGAGGGAGACGGGGGGCGGAGGGGCGGAGGGAGACGGGGGGGAGGGGCGGAGGGAACGGGGGCGGAGGGGCGAGGGAGACGGGGCGGAGGGGCGGAGGGAGACGGAGGGGCGGAGGGGGCGGGGGCGGAGGGAGACGGGGGCGGAGGGCGGAGGGAGACGGAGGGGCGGAGGGAGACGGGGGCGGAGGGAGCGGGGGGGAGGCGGAGGGGCGGAGGGAGACGGGGCGAGGGGCGGAGGGCGGGGGCGGAGGGGTGGAGGGAGACGGGGCGGAGGGGCGGAGGGGACGGGGGCGGAGGGCGGAGGGAGACGGGGGCGGAGGGCGAGGGAGAGGGGGGACGGGGCGGAGGGGCGAGGACGGGGGCGGAGGGGCGGAGGGAGACGGGGGCGGAGGGGCGGAGGGAGAGACGGGGGCGGAGGGGCGGAGGGAGACGGGGGCGGAGGGGCGGAGGGAGACGGGGGCGAGGGGCGGAGGAGCGGGGGCGGAGGGGCGGAGGGAGACGGGGGGAGGGCGGAGGGAGACGGGGTCGGAGGGAGGGAGAAGGGGGCGGAGGGAGCGGGGGCGGAGGGGCGGAGGGAGCGGGGGCGGAGGGAGGGACGGGGGCGGAGGGGCGGAGGGCGGGGGCGGAGGGAGACGGGGCGGAGGGCGGAGGGAGACGGGGGACGGAGGGGCGGGAGGGAGGGGGCGGAGGGCGGGGGGAGCGGGGCGGAGGGGCGGAGGGACGGGGGCGAGGGGGCGGAGGGAGACGGGGGCGGAGGGGCGGAGGGGACGGGGTCGGAGGGGCGGAGGAGACGGGGTCGGAGGAGGGGCGGAGGGAGACGGGGTCGGAGGGGCGGAGGGGCGGGGGCGGAGGGAGACGGGGTCGGAGGGGCGGAGGGGACGGGGTCGGAGGGGCGGAGGGAGACGGGGTCGGAGAGGGGGGGGGGGCGGAGGGGCGGAGGGAGACGGGGTCGGAGGGCGGAGGGAGACGGGGTCGGAGGGGGAGGGACGGGGTCGGAGGGCGGAGGGAGACGGGGTCGGAGGGGCGGAGGGAGACGGGGTCGGAGGGGACGGGAGGGAGACGGGGTCGGAGGGGCGGAGGGAGACGGGTCGGAGGGCGGAGGGAGACGGGGTCGGAGGGTCGGGGTCGGAGGGGCGGAGGGAGACGGGGTCGGAGGGGCGGAGGGAGGGAGGGGTCGGTTCGTAGAGGGAGACGGGGTCGTCGGAGGGGCGGAGGGAGACGGGGTCGTAGGGGCGGAGGGAGACGACAAACCACACCACACAGGGTCGTAGGGGCGGAGGGAGACGGGGTCGTAGGGGCGGAGGGAGACGGGGTCGTAGGGAGACGGGGTCGTAGGGGCGGAGAAGTCAGGAAATGACTACTTGGCTCACCAAAGTCTGAAGATGCTGAGCGAGATCTCTCGTTTCCATGATGAACAGAACAACTTTGATAAAACTCAGAGCTGATTTCACAACATCTCGTGTTTTGGACTGGAGCAAGAGGCAGATATTCTGAAGCAGCTGTTCAATGTCTGTCATATCCATTATATCTGAGGATGAAAAGGAGAAAATCAAAATCTCTCATCTGTCTGTCAGCTTGTAGAAGTCCTGTGGATCGTCTTCTAATCAATTCTCTACCTTTACCCAAGCAGCATCCAGCACACAGTATCATCTCCAATTCACTCAATAATCCAATATCCCATCTCCACAAAGATTGATCCACCAGCCACACTCACCAACATGGCTTGTAGCATCTGAAACTGACCCATGAGCACAGAGAGATCATTCCAACACAGTTACACCATTAAATTTGCAAACCATGATTTCTCATTTTTACCAATGGATGACAGACAGAATTATCGCACTGATACACAGCAAGGAGAGGAAAGCAAGATTGGAACATGCCAGCTGCTTTTAAATGTTAATACTGCCTGTCCTGTACCTTTGAATTCGAATACCAGACGAGTGAGTGCAAGAACGGTGCAGCTGATCATGGTAACAGACCCGGTTAAACCAGCAAAGATCAATGCCAGATACTGGCTTATGGCTTCTGCAAAAGAAACACAGCTTGTTAGGAATTTTCACTCTCCTTCTCAGTCCCTTCAGCATATTGCATCACTACGATTCAAACGAGTTTTCACAGTTCCGTATTGTCATCAACATCTTGAGGATTACCACTGAGCAGAAACTGAACTGGACCCAGCCATATAAATACCATGGCTACAAGAGTGGTCAGAAGCTGAGAATTCTATAGTCAGTAACTCACCTGACACCCCAAAGCCTGTCTACAAGGCACAAGTCAGGAGAATGATGGAATACTTCCCAATTGCGTGGATGGGTGTGACTCCCAACAGCACTTGAGAAGCTTGATATTATCAGGACAAAGCAGCCCTGCTTGATTGGCACCCAATCCATAAACATTCACTCCCTCCACCACCAGTGGTAAGTGGCAACAGTATGTACTATCTGCAGGAACTTAGCAAGATTCCTTAGGCAGCACCTTCCAAATCCATGACCAATACAATCTAGAAAGACAAGGGCAGCAGACATCTGGGAACACCACCACCTACAAGTTCTCCATAAAGCCACTCACCATCCTGACTTA
>JAGIQG010000425.1:0-30892 GCA_024679065.1 Sphyrna mokarran | reverse complement strand
CCTCTGTTTGCCGCCGTCTGTTTTCCGCCCTCTGTTTGGGGCCCTATGTTTGCTGTACTCTTTTTGTCTCCCTCTTTTTGCTGCCCTCCGTTTGTCGACGTCTGTTTGTCCCACTTTGTTTGCCGCACTGTGTTTACTGGCCTCTGTTTGCTGCCCTCTGTTTCGGCCCTCTGTTTGGTGCCCTCTTTTTGCCGCCTTCTGTTTGGAGCCTGATGTTTGCTGCCTTCTGTTTGCTGCCCTCTGTTTGTGGCCCTGTTTTGGGACCCTCTGTTTGCCGCCTTCTGTTTGGCGCCCTATGTTTGCTGCGCTCTGCTGCCGCCCTCTGTTTGCCGACCTCTGTTTATTGCCCTGTGTTTGACGCCCTCTTTTGGCGCTTCTTTTTGCCGCCCTCTGTTTTCTGCCCTCTGTTTGGGGCCCTCTGCTTTCTGCCATCTGTTTGTGGCCTTTATTTTGCCGCCCTGTGTTTGCTGCCCTTTGTTTGGGGCTCTATTTTTGCTGCCCTCTGTTTGGGGCCCTCTGTTTGTTGCCCTCTGTTTGCCGCCCTCTTTTTGCGCACTATGTTTGCCGCCCTCTGTTTACTTCCCTCTGTTTTGGGACCTCTGTTTTACGCGCTATGTTTGGGGCCCGTTTGTGTCTGTTTGCCGCCCTCTGTTTTGGGTCTTGTGCCGCTTTGTTTGCCGCCCTCTGTTTGACGCCCTCTGTTTACTGCCCTCTGTTTGGGGCTCTCTGTTTGGGCCTCTGTTTGCTGCCCTTTGTTTGCCGTCTTCTTTTTGCCGCCCTCTGTTTTCCGCCCTCTGTTTGCCACCCTCTGTTTGGCTCCCTCTGTTTGCCGCCCTCTGTTTGCCGCCCTCTGTTTGCTCCCATCTGTTTGCCTCCCTCTGTTTTCCGCTCTTGTTTGTGGCCCTCTGTTTGCTGCCCTCTGTTTGCCGCCCTCTGTTTGCTGCACTCTGTTGGGGCCCCCGTTTGCCGCCCTCTGTTTGGGTGACCTCTGTTTGAAGCACTCTGTTTGCCGCCCTCTGTTTGGGGCCCTCTGTTTGGAGCCCTCTGTTTGCCGCCCTCTGTTTGGGGCCCTCTGTTTGCCCCCGTCTGTTTGCCGCCCTCTGTTTGCCTGCCTATGTTTGCCTCCTTCTGTTTGCCTCCGTCTGTTTGGGGCCCTCTGTTTGCCTTCCTGTGTTTGCTGCACTCTTTTTGGATCACTCTGCTTGCCGTCCTCTGTTTGTCACGGTTCTGTTTGCTGCTTTCTGTTTGCCGCCCCCTGTTTGCTGCCCTCTGTTTGCCACCCTCTGTTTGCTGTCCTCTGTTTGAGGCCCTCTGTTTGGAGCCCTCTGTTTGCCACCCTCTGTTTGCCGCCCTCTGTTTGCCGCCCTCTGTTTAGCACCCTCTGTTTGTCGCCCCCTGTTTGCTGCCCTCTGTTTGCCTCCCTCTGTTTGCCGCCCTCTGTTTGGGGCACTCTGTTTGCCGCCCTCTGTTTGCCGCCCTCTGTTTGCCGCCCTCTGTTTGCCGCCCTCTGTTTGCCGCCTTCTGTTTGGGTCCCTCTGTTTGCCACATCCTGTTTTTCGCCCTCTTTTGCCTCCCTCTTGGTTTGCCCGCACTCTGTTTGGGTTCCTCTGTTTGCCTCCCTCTGTTTGCCGCCCTCTGTTTGCCTCCCTCCTGTTTGGATTCCTCTGTTTGCCTCCCTCTGTTTGCCGCACTCTGTTTCTCTCCCTCTGTTTGCCCCTTCGGTTTGGGTGCTCTCTGTTTGCCGCCCTCTGTTTGCTGCCCTTGTTTGCCCACCTCTGTTTGCCGCCCTCTGTTTGGTGGGGCCCTCTGTTTGCCGCGCCTCTTGTTTGTCTGCCCTCTGCTTGGGTCCTCCTGTTTGCCGCCCTTCTGTTTGCCGCTCTCTGATTCCCGCCCTCTGTTTGCCACCCTCTGTTTACTGCCCTCTGTTTAGGGCACTCTTTTTGCCACCCTCTGTTTCCTGCCAAATGTTTGCCTCCTTCTGTTTGGTGCCGTCTGTTTGGGGCCCTCTGTTTGCCGTCCTCTATTTGCCGCTCTCTGTTTTCCGCCCACTGTTTGCTGCTCTCTGTTTTGGGCCCTTAGTTTGCCGAGCTCTGTTTGCTGCCCTATGTCTGCCTCTGTCTGTTTGGCGTGGTCTGTTTGGTGACCTCAGTTTGGGGCACCCTGTTTGCCGCCCAGTGTTTGCTGCCGTCTGTTTGCCGCCCTCTGTTTTCCGCTGTCTGTTTGATGCCCTCTGTTTGCTGCCCTCTGCTTGCCGCCTGCTGTTTGCCACCCACTGTTTGGGGCCTTCTGTTTGCCGCCCTCTGTTTGCCGGCCTCTGTTTGCATCCCTCTGTTTGTTGCGCTCTGTTTGCCGCCCTCTGTTTACTGCCCTCTGTTTGGGGCCCTCTGTTTGGGGCACTCTGTTTGCAAGCCCTCTGTTTGCTGCCCAGTGTTTGCCGCCCTCTCTTTCAGCCCTCTGTTTGCTGCGCTCTGTTTGCCGCATTCTGTTTGCTGCGCTCTGTTTGCCACCCTCTGTTAACCACCCTCTGTTTGGGGCCCTCTGATTTAGGCTCTCTGTTTGGGGCACTCTGTTTGCCGCCCTCTGTTTGCCGCCCAGTGTTTGCCGCCCCCTCTTTCAGCCCTCTGTTTGCCGCCCTCTGTTTCGTACCCAATGTTTGCCGCCGTCTCTTTGGATCCCCCTGTCTGCATCCCTCTGCTTCCTGCGCTCTGTTTGCCGCCCTCTGTTTGCTGCCCTCTGTTTCGGGCCCTCTGTTTGGGGCACTCTGTTTGGTGCCCTCTGTTTGCCGCCCTCTGTTTGCAGCCCTCTGTTTGCATCCCTCTGTTTGCTGCGCTCTGTTTGTTGCCCCCAGTTTATTGCCCTCTGTATGTCTCCCTCTGTTTGCCACCCTCTGTTTACTGCTCTCTTTTTGGCGCCCTCTGTTTGCCACCCTCTGTTTGCCGCCTTCTGTTTGGGTCCCACTGTTTGCCGCCCTTTGTTTGCCGCAATCTGTTTGCCGCCCTCTGTTTGCCGCCTTCGGTTTGCGGCTTTCTGTTTGCCGAGCTCTGTTTGCTGCCCTCTGTTTGCTGCCATCTGTTTCACGCCCTCTGTTTGGGGCCCTCTGTTTTCCGCCCTCTGTTTGCCGCCCTTTGTTTGGGTTCCTCTGTTTGCCAACATCTGTTTGCCTCCTTTGTTTGCCGCACTCTGTTTGCCGCACTCTGTTTACTACCCTCTGTTTGGGGCCCTCAGTTTGCCGCCCACTGTTTGCCGCCCTCTGTTTGCTGCCCTCTGTTTGCCGCCCTCTGTTTGCCGTCCTCTTATTGCCACCTTCTGTTTGGCTCCCTCTTTCTGCCGCCCTCTGTATGCCGCCCTCTGTTTGTCCCCATTTGTGTGCCGCCCTCTGTTTTCCGCACTCTGTTTGGGGCCCTCTGTTTGCCGCCCTTTGTTTGGATCCCTCTGTTTGCCATCATCTCTTTGCCGCCCTCTGATGCCGTCCTCTGTTTGCCTCCCTCTGTTTGCTGCTCTCTCTTTACTGCGCTCTGTTTGCCGCACTCCGTTTGCCCCCCTCTGTTTACTGCCCTCTGTTTGGGGCTCTCTTTTTGGGGCACTCTGTTTCGCGCCCTCTCTTTGCCGCCCTCTCTTTGCCGCCCTCTGTTTGCCCTCTGTTTGCGTCCTCTGTTGGCTGCCCTCTGTTTGCCGCCATCTGTTTTCCGCCTTCTGTTTGCTGCCCTCTGTTTGGCGACCTCTGTTTGCCTCCCTCTGTTAGCGGACCTCTGTTTGCCGGCCTCTGTTTGCCCCTCTCTGTTTGATGCCCTCTGTTTGCCGGGCTCCATAAACCGCACTCTGTTTGCGGTCCTCTGTTTGGGCCCCTCTGTTTGCGGCCCTCTGTTTGCCGCCCTCTGTTTGACGGCCTCTGTTTGTCGCCTTCTGTTTGAATCCCTCTGTTTGCTGCCCTCTGTTTGCCTCCCTCTGTTTGCCGCCATCTGTTTGGCACCCTCTGATTGCCGCACTCTGTTTGCCGCCCTCTTTTTGCCGCCCTCCATTTGTCGCCCTCTGTTTGCCCCACTTTGTTTGCCGCCCTGTGTTTACCGCCCTCTGTTTGCTGCCCACTGATTTCCGCCCTCAGTTTGGGGCCCTCTTTTTGCCGCCTTCTGTTTGCCGCCTGCTGTTTGCTGCCTTCTGATTACTGCCCTCAGATTATGGCCCTGTGTTGGGGCCCTCTGCTTGCCACCCTCAGTTTGCCACCCTCTGTTCGCTGCCCTCTGCTGCCGACCTCTGTTTGCCGACCTCTGTTTATTGCCCTGTGTTTGCCACCCTCATTTGCCACCTTCTTTTTGCCACCCTCTGTTTTCTGCCCTCTGTTTGGGGCCCTCTGCTTTCTGCCCTCTGTTTGTGGCCTTTATTTTGCCGCCCTGTGTTTCCTGCCCTTTGTTTGGGGCTCTCTTTTTGCTGCCCTCTGTTTGGGGCCCTTTGTTTGCCGCCCTCCGTTTGCCGCCCTCTTCTTGCGCACTCTGTTTGCCGCCCGCTGTATACCTCCCTCTGTTTGGGGACCACTGTTTGACACCCTCTGTTTGGGGCCCACGATTTGCTGCCCTCTGTTTGCCACCCTCTGTTTATGGCCGTCTATGTGCCGCTCTCTGTTTGCCGCCCTCTGTTTGACGCCCTCAGTTTACTGCCCTCTGTTTGGGGCTCTCTGTTTGGGCCCTCTGTTTGCTGCCCATTGTTTGCCGCCCTCTGTTTGCCGCCCTCTGTTTACCTCCCTCTGTTTGCCATCCTCTTTTTGCCTCCCTCTGTTTGCCGCCCTCTGTTTGCCGCCCTCTGTTTGCTCCCATTTGTGTGCCGCCCTCTGTTTTCCGCTCTTGTTTTGGGGCCCTCTGATTGCCGCCCTCTGTTTGCTGCACTCTGTTTGCCGCCCCCCGTTTGCCGCCCTCTGTTTGGGGATATCTGTTTGCAGCCCTCTGTTTGCCGCCCTCTGTTTGGGGCCCTCTGTTTGGAGCCCTCTGTTCGTCGCCCTCTGTTTGGGGCCCTCTGTTTGCCCCCGTCTGTTAGCCGCCCTCCGTTTGCCGGCCAATGTTTGCCTCCTTCTGTTTGCCTCCGTCCGTTTGGGGCCCTCTGTTTGCCTTCCTGTGTTTGCTGCACTCTTTTTGGATCACTCTGCTTGCCGTCCTCTGTTTGTCACGGTTCTGTTTGCTGCTTTCAGTTTGCCGCCCCCTGTTTGCAGACCTCAGTTTGCCACCCTCTGTTTACTGCCCTCTGTTTGAGGCCCGCTGTTTGGAGCCCCCTGTTTGCCACCCTCTGTTGGCCGCCCTCTGTTTGCCACCCTCCGTTTAGGACCCTATGTTTGTCGCCCCCTGTTTGCTGCCCTCTGTTTGCCTCCCTCTGTTTGCCGCCCTCTGTTTGGGGTTGTTTGGTTGTTGGGGGCCCTCTGTTTGCCGCACTCTGTTTTCCGCTCTCTGTTTGGGGCCCTCTGTGTCCCGCACTGTGTTTGCCGCCCTCTGTTTGTCGCCATCTATTTGCCGCATTCAGTTTGCCGCCCCGTGTTTGCTGCCCTCTGTTTGGGGCCCTCTGTTTGGGGCCCTCTGTTTGCCACCCTCTGTTTAAAGCCCTCAGTTTGGGGCCCTCTGTTTGGAGCCCCGTGTTCGTCGCCCTTTGTTTGGGGCCCTCTGTTTGCCGCCCTCTGTTTGTCACGGTTCTGTTTACTGCTTTCAGTTTACCGCCCCCTGTTTGCCGCATTCTGTTTGCCGCCCTCTGTTTGCCACCCTCTGTTTGCCGCCCTCTGTTTGGGGCCCTCTGTTTGCCGCACTCTGTTTGCCGCCCTCTTTTTGGGCCCTCTGTTTGCCACCTTCTGTTTGCCGCCCTCTGTTTGCCGCACTCTGTTTGCCGCCCTCTTTTTTGGGCCCTCTGTTTGCCACCTTCTGTTTGCCGCCCTCTGTTTGCCACCTTCTGTTTGCCACCCTATGTTTAAAGCCCTCTGTTTGGGGCCCTCTGTTTGCCGTCCTCTGTTTGCTGCTCTCTGTTTTTCTGCCCTCTGTTTGCCGTCCTCTGTTTGCCGCCCTCCATTTGCCGCCCTCAGTTTGCCGCCTTCTGTTTGGGGCCATCTTTAGGCCGCCCTCTGTTTGCTGCACTCTGTTTGGTCCCTCTGTTTGACACCCTCTTTTTGCCACCCTCTGTTTGCCGCCTTCTCTTTGCCGCCTTCTGATTGCCGACCTCTGTTTGCCACCCTATGCTTGCCTCCGTCTGTTTGGCGCCGTCTGTTTGCTGACCTCTGTTTGGGGCCCTCTGTTTGGAGCCGCGTGTTCGTCTCCCTTTGTTTGCGGCCCTCTATTTGCCGCCCTCTGTTTGTCACAGTTCTGTTTGCTGCTTTCAGTTTGCCGCCCCCTGTTTGCAGCCCTCTGTTTGTCACGGTTCTGTTTACTGCTTTCAGTTTGCCGCCCCCCGTTTGCCGCACTCTGTTTGCCGCCCACTGTTTGCCAACCTCTGTTTGCCGCCCTCTGTTTGGGGCCCTCTGTTTGCCGCACTCTGTTTGCCGCCCTCCTTTTTGGGCCCTCTGTTTGCCACCATCTGTTTGCCACCCTCTGTTTGCCCCACTCTGTTTGCGGCCCTCTATTTGCTGCCATCTGTTTCCCGCCCTCTGTTTGTCGCCTTCTGTTTGCCGCGTTCTGCTTGCCGGCCTCTGTTTGCCGCCTTCTGATTGAGGCCCTCTGTTATCCTGCCTCTGTTAGCTGCCCTCTGTTTGCCACCTTCTGTTTGGGGACCTCTGTTTGCCGCACTCTGTTTGCTGCCCTCTGTTTGTCGCCCTCTGTCTACCGCACTCTGTTTGCCGCCCTCTGTTTGCCGCCCTCTGTTTGCCGCCCTCTGTTTGCTGCCCTCTGTTTGCCGCCCTCTGTTTGCCGCCCTCTGTTTGCTGCCCTCTGTTTGGAGCAATCTGTTTGCAGCCCTCTGTTTTCCGCCCTCTGTTTGCCGCCCTATGTTTGCCGCACTCTGTTTGTCGCCCTCTGTTTGCTGCCATCTATTTTGGGCCCTCTGTTTGCCGCCCTTTCTTTGGGGCCCTGTGTTTCCGGCCCTCTGTTTGCTGCCCTCTGTTTGCGGCCAGCGCTTTGCCACCCTCTGATTGCCGCCCTCAGTTTGCCGCCTTCTGTATGCAGCCCTCTGTTTGCTGCGGTCTGTTTACAGCCCTCTGTTTTTTGCGCTCTGTTTGGGGCCTTTGTATGCCGCCCTCTGTTTTCCGCCCACTGTTTGCCGCCCTCTGTTTGCAGCACTCTGTTTGCCACCCTCTTTTTGCCACCGTCTGTTTGCCACCCCCTGTTTGGGGCCCTCTGTTGGCCGCCCTCTGAATTGGGCCCTTGGTTTGAGGCCTCTCTTTGCCGCCCTCTCTTTGCCGCCCTCTGTTTTCCGCCCTCTGTTTACCGCCCTCTGTTTGGGGGGCCTCTGTTTGGGGCCCTCTGTTTGCCGCCCTCTGTTTGCCACCCTCTGTTTGCCGCCATCTGTTTACCACCCTCTGTTTGCCACCCTCTGTTTGGCGCCCTCTGATGGCGCCCTCTCTTTGTCTGACTCTGTATGCTGCCCTCTGGTTGCCGCCCTCTGGTTGCCGGCCTCGGTTTGCCACCGTCTGTTCGCCGCCCTCTGTTTGGGGGCCTCTGTCTGCTGCATTCTGTTTGCCGGCCTCTGTTTGCCGCCCTATGTTTGCCTCCTTCTGTTTGGGGCCCTCTGTTTGCTGCCCTCTGTTTGTCGCCCTCCATTTGCCGCCCTCTACTTGCCGCCCTCAGTTTTCCGCCCTCGGTTTGCCACCGTCTGTTCGCCGCCCTCTGTTTGGGGGGCTCTGTTTTCTGCATTCTGTTTGCCGGCCTCTGTTTGCCGGCCTCTGTTTGCCGCCCTATGTTTGCCTCCTTCTGTTTGCCACCTTCTGTTTGCAGTCCTCTGTTTGCCGTCCTCTGTTTGCGTCCTCTGTTTGCTGTCCTCTGTTTAGGGCACTCTGTTTGGCGACCTCTATTTGGCGCCCTCTTTTTGCCGCACACTGTTTGGGGCCCTCTGATTGCCGCCCTCTGTTTGCCGCCCTCTGATTGGGGCCCTCTGTTTGCCATCCTCTGTTTGCTGCCCTCAGTTTGGGGCACTGTGCTGGGCGCCCTCTGTTTGCCGCCCTCTGTTTTCCGCCTTCTGTTTGGGCCCCTCTGTTTGCAACACTCTGTTTACCTCCCTCTGTTTGCCGCCCTCTGTTAACTGCACTCTGTTTGGGACGCTCTGTTTGGGGCCCTCTGATTGCCGCCCTCTGTGTGCCAGTCTCTGTTTGCCGTCCTCTTTTTGCCTCCCTCTGTTTCCGCCCTCTGTTTGCGGCTATCTGTTTGCAGCCCTTTGTTTGACGCCCTCTGTTAACTGCACTCTGTTTGGGGCCCTCTGTTTGGGGCCCTCTGTTTGCCGTCCTCTTTTTGCCTCCCTCTGTTTTCCGCCCTCTGTTTTCTGCCTTCTGTTTGGGGCCCTCTGTTTGCCGCCCTCTGTTTGCCGCCCTCTGTATGCCGCCCTCTCTTTGTGGCCATCTGTTTCCAGCCCTCTGTTTGCCACCCTCTGTTTGCCGCCGTCTGCTTGGAGCCCTATGTTTGCCTCCTTCTGTTTGCTTCCCTCTGTTTGGGGCCCTCTGTTTGCCATCCTCTGTTTGCTGCCCTCTGTTTGGGGCACTGTGTTTAGCGCCCTCTGTTTGCCGCGCTCTGCTGCCGCCCTCTGTTTGCTGCAGTCTTTTTGCCGCACTCTGTTTGCCACACTCTGTTTGCCGCTCTCTGTTTGCCGCCATCTGTTTGCCGCCCTCTGTTTGCCTCCCTCTGTTTGCTGCCCTCTCTTTACTGCGCTCTGTTTGCCGCACTCCGTTTGCCACCCTCTGTTTACTGCCCTCTGTTTGGGGCCCTCTTTTTGGGGCACTCTGTTTCGCGCCCTCTCTTTGCCGCCCTCTGTTTGCCGCGATTTGTTTGCGACCCTCTGCTGCCCTCTGTTTTTGTCCTTTTTTTCCCCCCTCTATTTGCCACCCTCTGTTTGCCGCTCTCTGTTTGCCACCAACTGTTTGGTGCCCTCTGTTTGCCGCCCTGTGTTTGCCGTGCTCTGTTTGCCACCCTCTGCTGTCCTCTGTTTGGGTCCTTTGTTTGACCCCATCTATTTTCGACCTCTGTTTGCCGCTGTCTGTTTGCCGCCCTCTGTTTGCCGCCCTCTGTTTGGCTCCAACTGTTTGCCTTCCTCTGTTTGCTGCCCTCTGTTTGCCGGCCACTGTTTGCCGCCTCCTGTTTGAGGCCCTCTGTTATCCGCCCTCGATTTGCCGCCCTCTGTTTTCTGCCCTCTGTTTGCCGCCTTCTGTGTGGGTCCCTCCGTTTACTGCCCTCTGTTTGCCGCCCTCTGTTTGCCACCCACTGATTGCCGCCTTCTGTTTGGGGCCCTCTGATTGCCGCCCTCTGTTTGCTGACCTCTGTTTGGACCCTATGTTTGCCGCCCTCTGTTTGGGACCCTATGTTTTCCGCCGTCTGTTTGCCGCCCTCTGTTTGCCGCCCTCTGTTTGCTGTCCTCTTTTTGCCTCCCTCTGTTTTCCACCCTCTGTTTGCGGCCTCCTGTTTGGGGCCTACTTTTTGCCGCCCTCTGTTTGTCGCCCTCTGTTTGCGGCTATCTGTTTGAAGCGCTCTGATTGCTGCCCTCTATTTGCCTCCCTCTGTTTGCCGCCCTCTGTTTGCCGCCCTCTGCTGGCCGCCCTCTGTTTGCCTCACTCAGTTTGCCGCCCTCTGATTGTCTCCCTCTGCCGCCCACTGTTTGCCGCCCTCTGTTTGCCTTGCGTTGTGTGCCGCACTCTGTTTGCCGCCCTCTGTTTGGCGCACTCTGTTTGCCGCCCTCTGTTTGACGCCCCCTGTATGTCGCCCTCTGTTTGCCGCACTCTGTTTGCCGCTCTCTGTATGCCGCCCTCTATTTGCCGCCCTGTGTTTGCCATCCTCTGTTTGCCGGCCTCTGTTTGCCAAAATCTGTTCGCCGCCAGCTGTTTGGGGGCCTCTGTTTGCTACATTCTGTTTGCCGGCCTCTGTTTGCCAGCCTCTGTTTGCCGCCCTATGTTTGCCTCCTTCTGTTTGCCACCTTCTGTTTGGAGTCCTCTGTTTGCCGTCCTCTGTTTGCTGCCCTCTGTTTGGGGCACTCTGTTTGGCACCCTCTGTTTGCGCCCTCTGTTTGCCGCCCTCTGTTTGGGGCCCTCTGTTTTCCGCCCCCTGTTTGCCGCCTTCTGTTTGGCTCCCTCAGTTTTCCACCCTTTGTTTACCGCCCTCAGTTTGGCTTGCTCTGTTTGCCTCCCTCTGTTTACCGCCCTCTGTTTGCCGCCGTCTGCTTGCCGCCCTCTGTTTGCTGCCCACTGTTTGGGGCCCTCTTTTTGCCACCACCCGTTTGCCGCTCTCTGTTTGAGGCCCTAAGTTTTCGTCCTCTGTTTGCCGCCCTCTGTTTGCCGCCCTCTGTTTGCCGCCCTCTGTTTGCCGCCCTCTGTTTGCCGCCCTCTGTTTGCCGCCCTCTGTTTGCCTCCCTCTGTTTGCCGCCCTCTGCTTGCCGCCCTCTGTTTGGTGCACTCTGCTTGCCGCCCTCTGTTTGTGTCCCTCTGTTTGCCGATCTCTTTGCTGCCCTCTATTTGCAGCACTCTGTTTGGGGCATTCTGATTGCCGCCCTCTGTTTGCTGCCCTCTGTTCACTGTGCTCTGTTTGGGGCCCTCTGTTTTGGACCCTCTGTTTGCCGCCCGCTGTTTGCTGCCCTCTGTTTGCCGCACTCTGTTTGCTGTGCTCTGTTTGCTGCCCTCTGTTTGCCGCACTCTGTTTGCCCCCTCTGTTTGCCGCCCTCTGTTTGCCGCACTCTGTTTGCCCCCTCTGCTTGCCGCCCTCGTTTGCTGTGCTCGTTTGCCGCCCTCTGTTTGCTGCCCTCTGTTTGGGGCCCCCTTGTTTGCCGCCCTCTGTTTACTGCCGTCTTTTTGGCGCCCTCTGTTTGCCGCCCTCTGTTTGC
This sequence comes from Sphyrna mokarran, assembly GCA_024679065.1. NCBI lineage: Eukaryota > Metazoa > Chordata > Chondrichthyes > Carcharhiniformes > Carcharhinidae > Sphyrna > Sphyrna mokarran. Next base: position 19,924 of record JAGIQG010000425.1, on the reverse strand, counting down.
CGCCTTCTGTTTGGGTCCCTCTGTTTGCCACCTCTGTTTGTCGCCCTCTTTTTGCCTCCCTCTGTTTGCCGCACTCTGTTTGGGTTCCTCTGTTTGCCTCCCTCTGTTTGCCGCCCTCTGTTTGCCTCCCTCTGTTTGGATTCCTCTGTTTGCCTCCCTCTGTTTGCCGCACTCTGTTTGCCTCCCTCTGTTTGCCGCCTTCGGTTTGGTGCTCTCTGTTTGCCGCCCTCTGTTTGCTGCCCTCTGTTTGCCCACCTCTGTTTGCCGCCCTCTGTGTGGGGCCCTCTGTTTGCCGCCCTCTGTTTTCTGCCCTCTGCTTGGGTCCTCCTGTTTGCCGCCCTCTGTTTGCCGCTCTCTGATTCCCGCCCTCTGTTTGCCACCCTCTGTTTACTGCCCTCTGTTTAGGGCACTCTTTTTGCCACCCTCTGTTTGCTGCCAAATGTTTGCCTCCTTCTGTTTGGTGCCGTCTGTTTGGGGCCCTCTGTTTGCCGTCCTCTATTTGCCGCTCTCTGTTTTCCGCCCACTGTTTGCTGCTCTCTGTTTTGGGCCCTTAGTTTGCCGAGCTCTGTTTGCTGCCCTATGTCTGCCTCTGTCTGTTTGGCGTGGTCTGTTTGGTGACCTCAGTTTGGGGCACCCTGTTTGCCGCCCAGTGTTTGCTGCCGTCTGTTTGCCGCCCTCTGTTTTCCGCTATCTGTTTGATGCCCTCTGTTTGCTGCCCTCTGCTTGCCGCCTGCTGTTTGCCACCCACTGTTTGGGGCCTTCTGTTTGCCGCCCTCTGTTTGCCGGCCTCTGTTTGCATCCCTCTGTTTGTTGCGCTCTGTTTGCCGCCCTCTGTTTACTGCCCTCTGTTTGGGGCCCTCTGTTTGGGGCACTCTGTTTGCAACCCTCTGTTTGCTGCCCAGTGTTTGCCGCCCTCTCTTTCAGCCCTCTGTTTGCTGCGCTCTGTTTGCCGCATTCTGTTTGCTGCGCTCTGTTTGCCACCCTCTGTTAACCACCCTCTGTTTGGGGCCCTCTGATTTAGGCTCTCTGTTTGGGGCACTCTGTTTGCCGCCCTCTGTTTGCCGCCCAGTGTTTGCCGCCCCCTCTTTCAGCCCTCTGTTTGCCGCCCTCTGTTTCGTACCCAATGTTTGCCGCCGTCTCTTTGGATCCCCCTGTCTGCATCCCTCTGCTTCCTGCGCTCTGTTTGCCGCCCTCTGTTTGCTGCCCTCTGTTTCGGGCCCTCTCTTTGGGGCACTCTGTTTGGTGCCCTCTGTTTGCCGCCCTCTGTTTGCAGCCCTCTGTTTGCATCCCTCTGTTTGCTGCGCTCTGTTTGTTGCCCCCAGTTTATTGCCCTCTGTATGTCTCCCTCTGTTTGCCACCCTCTGTTTACTGCTCTCTTTTTGGCGCCCTCTGTTTGCCACCCTCTGTTTGCCGCCTTCTGTTTGGGTCCCACTGTTTGCCGCCCTTTGTTTGCCGCAATCTGTTTGCCGCCCTCTGTTTGCCGCCTTCGGTTTGTGGCTTTCTGTTTGCCGAGCTCTGTTTGCCGCCCTCTGTTTGCTGCCATCTGTTTGACGCCCTCTGTTTGGGGCCCTCTGTTTTCCGCCCTCTTTTGCCCTCTGTTTGCCGCCCTTTGTTTGGGTTCCTCTGTTTGCCAACATCTGTTTGCCTCCTTTGTTTGCCGCACTCTGTTTGCCGCACTCTGTTTACTACCCTCTGTTTGGGGCCCTCAGTTTGCCGCCCACTGTTTGCCGCCCTCTGTTTGCTGCCCTCTGTTTGCCGCCCTCTGTTTGCCGTCCTCTTATTGCCACCTTCTGTTTGGCTCCCTCTTTCTGCCGCCCTCTGTATGCCGCCCTCTGTTTGTCCCCATTTGTGTGCCGCCCTCTGTTTTCCGCACTCTGTTTGGGGCCCTCTGTTTGCCGCCCTTTGTTTGGATCCCTCTGTTTGCCATCATCTCTTTGCCGCCCTCTGATGCCGTCCTCTGTTTGCCTCCCTCTGTTTGCTGCTCTCTCTTTACTGCGCTCTGTTTGCCGCACTCCGTTTGCCCCCCTCTGTTTACTGCCCTCTGTTTGGGGCTCTCTTTTTGGGGCACTCTGTTTCGCGCCCTCTCTTTGCCGCCCTCTCTTTGCCGCCCTCTGTTTGCCGTCCTCTGTTGGCTGCCCTCTGTTTGCCGCCATCTGTTTTCCGCCTTCTGTTTGCTGCCCTCTGTTTGGCGACCTCTGTTTGCCTCCCTCTGTTAGCGGACCTCTGTTTGCCGGCCTCTGTTTGCCCCTCTCTGTTTGATGCCCTCTGTTTGCCGGGCTCCATAAACCGCACTCTGTTTGCGGTCCTCTGTTTGGGCCCCTCTGTTTGCGGCCCTCTGTTTGCCGCCCTCTGTTTGACGGCCTCTGTTTGTCGCCTTCTGTTTGAATCCCTCTGTTTGCTGCCCTCTGTTTGCCTCCCTCTGTTTGCCGCCATCTGTTTGGCACCCTCTGATTGCCGCACTCTGTTTGCCGCCCTCTTTTTGCCGCCCTCCATTTGTCGCCCTCTGTTTGCCCCACTTTGTTTGCCGCCCTGTGTTTACCGCCCTCTGTTTGCTGCCCACTGATTTCCGCCCTCAGTTTGGGGCCCTCTTTTTGCCGCCTTCTGTTTGCCGCCTGCTGTTTGCTGCCTTCTGATTACTGCCCTCAGATTATGGCCCTGTGTTGGGGCCCTCTGCTTGCCACCCTCAGTTTGCCACCCTCTGTTCGCTGCCCTCTGCTGCCGACCTCTGTTTGCCGACCTCTGTTTATTGCCCTGTGTTTGCCACCCTCATTTGCCACCTTCTTTTTGCCACCCTCTGTTTTCTGCCCTCTGTTTGGGGCCCTCTGCTTTCTGCCCTCTGTTTGTGGCCTTTATTTTGCCGCCCTGTGTTTCCTGCCCTTTGTTTGGGGCTCTCTTTTTGCTGCCCTCTGTTTGGGGCCCTCTGTTTGCCGCCCTCCGTTTGCCGCCCTCTTCTTGCGCACTCTGTTTGCCGCCCGCTGTATACCTCCCTCTGTTTGTGGACCACTGTTTGACACCCTCTGTTTGGGGCCCACGATTTGCTGCCCTCTGTTTGCCACCCTCTGTTTATGGCCGTCTATGTGCCGCTCTCTGTTTGCCGCCCTCTGTTTGACGCCCTCAGTTTACTGCCCTCTGTTTGGGGCTCTCTGTTTGGGCCCTCTGTTTGCTGCCCATTGTTTGCCGCCCTCTGTTTGCCGCCCTCTGTTTACCTCCCTCTGTTTGCCATCCTCTTTTTGCCTCCCTCTGTTTGCCGCCCTCTGTTTGCCGCCCTCTGTTTGCTCCCATTTGTGTGCCGCCCTCTGTTTTCCGCTCTTGTTTTGGGGCCCTCTGATTGCCGCCCTCTGTTTGCTGCACTCTGTTTGCCGCCCCCCGTTTGCCGCCCTCTGTTTGGGGATATCTGTTTGCAGCCCTCTGTTTGCCGCCCTCTGTTTGGGGCCCTCTGTTTGGAGCCCTCTGTTCGTCGCCCTCTGTTTGGGGCCCTCTGTTTGCCCCCGTCTGTTAGCCGCCCTCCGTTTGCCTGCCAATGTTTGCCTCCTTCTGTTTGCCTCCGTCCGTTTGGGGCCCTCTGTTTGCCTTCCTGTGTTTGCTGCACTCTTTTTGGATCACTCTGCTTGCCGTCCTCTGTTTGTCACGGTTCTGTTTGCTGCTTTCAGTTTGCCGCCCCCTGTTTGCAGACCTCAGTTTGCCACCCTCTGTTTACTGCCCTCTGTTTGAGGCCCGCTGTTTGGAGCCCCCTGTTTGCCACCCTCTGTTGGCCGCCCTCTGTTTGCCACCCTCCGTTTAGGACCCTATGTTTGTCGCCCCCTGTTTGCTGCCCTCTGTTTGCCTCCCTCTGTTTGCCGCCCTCTGTTGGGGGCCCTCTGTTTGCCGCACTCTGTTTTCCGCTCTCTGTTTGGGGCCCTCTGTTTGCCGCACTGTGTTTGCCGCCCTCTGTTTGCCACCTCCTGTTGTTCGCCTCTTTTTGCCTCCTCTGTTTGCCGCCCTCTGTTTGGGGCCCTCTGTTTGCCACCCTCTGTTTAACGCCCTTGTTTTGCCTCCCTCTGTTTGGATCCCTCTGTTTGCCGCCCTCTGTTTGGGGCACTCTGTTTGCCGCCCTCTGTTTGCCACCTTCTGTTTGGTGCTCTCTGTTTGCCGCCCTCTGTTTGCTGCCCTCTGTTTGCCCCCCTCTGTTTGCCGCCCTCTGTTTGGGGCCCTCTGTTTGCCGCCCTCTGTTTTCTGCCCTCTGCTTGGGTCCTCCTGTTTGCCGCCCTCTGTTTGCCGCTCTCTGATTGCCGCCCTCTGTTTGCCACCCTCTGTTTACTGCCCTCTGTTTAGGGCACTCTGTTTGCCACCCTCTGTTTGCCGCCAAATGTTTGCCTCCTTCTGTTTGCCGCCGTCTGTTTGGGGCCCTCTGTTTGCCGTCCTCTATTTGCTGCACTCTGTTTGGGGCACTCTGTTGGGTGCCCTCTGTTTGCCGCCCTCTGTTTTCCGCCCACTGTTTGCTGCTCTCTGTTTTGGGCCCTCAGTTTGCCGAGCTCTGTTTGCTGCCCTATGTCTGCCTCTGTCTGTTTGGCGTGGTCTGTTTGGTGACCTCAGTTTGGGGCACCCTGTTTGCCGCCCAGTGTTTGCCGCCGTCTGTTTGCCGCCCTCTGTTTTCCGCTATCTGTTTGATGCCCTCTGTTTGCTGCCCTCTGCTTGCCGCCTGCTGTTTGCCACCCACTGTTTGGGGCCTTCTGTTTGCCGCCCTCTGTTTGCCGGCCTCTGTTTGCATCCCTCTGTTTGTTGCGCTCTGTTTGCCGCCCTCTGTTTACTGCCCTCTGTTTGGGGCCCTCTGTTTGGGGCACTCTGTTTGCCACCCTCTGTTTGCTGCCCAGTGTTTGCCGCCCTCTCTTTCAGCCCTCTGTTTGCTGCGCTCTGTTTGCCGCACTCTGTTTGCTGCGCTCTGTTTGGGGCCCTCTGTTTGGGGCACTCTGTTTGCCGCCCTCTGTATGCCGCCCAGTGTTTGCCGCCCCCTCTTTCAGCCCTCTGTTTGCTGCCCTCTGTTTTGGGCCTTTGTTTGCCGCCCTCTGTTTGCCGCCCTCTGTTTGCCGCCCCCTGTTTGCCGCCCTCTGTTTCGGACCCAATGTTTGCCGCCGTCTCTTTGGATCCCCCTGTCTGCATCCCTCTGCTTCCTGCGCTCTGTTTGCCGCCCTCTGTTTGCTGCCCTCTGTTTCGGGCCCTCTGTTTGGGGCACTCTGTTTGGTGCCCTCTGTTTGCCGCCCTCTGTTTGCAGCCCTCTGTTTGCATCCCTCTGTTTGCTGCGCTCTGTTTGTTGCCCCCAGTTTACTGCCCTCTGTTTGTCTCCCTCTGTTTGCCACCCTCTGTTTACTGCTCTCTTTTTGGCGCCCTCTGTTTGCCACCCTCTGTTTGCCGCCCTCTGTTTGGGTCCCACTGTTTGCCGCCCTTTGTTTGCCGCCATCTGTTTGCCGCCCTCTGTTTGCCGCCTTCGGTTTGCGGCTTTCTGTTTGCCGAGCTCTGTTTGCCGCCCTCTGTTTGCTGCCATCTGTTTGACGCCCTCTGTTTGGGGCCCTCTGTTTGCCGCCCTCTGTTTGCCGCCCTTTGTTTGGGTTCCTCTGTTTGCCAACATCTGTTTGCCTCCTTTGTTTGCCGCACTCTGTTTGCCGCACTCTGTTTACTACCCTCTGTTTGGGGCCCTCAGTTTGCCGCCCACTGTTTGCCGCCCTCTGTTTGCTGCCCTCTGTTTGCCGCCCTCTGTTTGCCGTCCTCTTATTGCCACCTTCTGTTTGCCTCCCTCTTTCTGCCGCCCTCTGTATGCCGCCCTCTGTTTGTCCCCATTTGTGTGCCGCCCTCTGTTTTCCGCACTCTGTTTGGGGCCCTCTGTTTGCCGCCCTTTGTTTGGATCCCTCTGTTTGCCATCATCTCTTTGCCGCCCTCTGATGCCGTCCTCTGTTTGCCTCCCTCTGTTTGCTGCTCTCTCTTTACTGCGCTCTGTTTGCCGCACTCCGTTTGCCCCCCTCTGTTTACTGCCCTCTGTTTGGGGCTCTCTTTTTGGGGCACTCTGTTTCGCGCCCTCTCTTTGCCGCCCTCTCTTTGCCGCCCTCTGTTTGCCGTCCTCTGTTGGCTGCCCTCTGTTTGCCGCCATCTGTTTTCCGCCTTCTGTTTGCTGCCCTCTGTTTGGCGACCTCTGTTTGCCTCCCTCTGTTAGCGGACCTCTGTTTGCCGGCCTCTGTTTGCCCCTCTCTGTTTGATGCCCTCTGTTTGCCGGGCTCCATAAACCGCACTCTGTTTGCGGTCCTCTGTTTGGGCCCCTCTGTTTGCGGCCCTCTGTTTGCCGCCCTCTGTTTGACGGCCTCTGTTTGTCGCCTTCTGTTTGAATCCCTCTGTTTGCTGCCCTCTGTTTGCCTCCCTCTGTTTGCCGCCATCTGTTTGGCACCCTCTGATTGCCGCACTCTGTTTGCCGCCCTCTTTTTGCCGCCCTCCATTTGTCGCCCTCTGTTTGCCCCACTTTGTTTGCCGCCCTGTGTTTACCGCCCTCTGTTTGCTGCCCACTGATTTCCGCCCTCAGTTTGGGGCCCTCTTTTTGCCGCCTTCTGTTTGCCGCCTGCTGTTTGCTGCCTTCTGATTACTGCCCTCAGATTATGGCCCTGTGTTGGGGCCCTCTGCTTGCCACCCTCAGTTTGCCACCCTCTGTTCGCTGCCCTCTGCTGCCGACCTCTGTTTGCCGACCTCTGTTTATTGCCCTGTGTTTGCCGCCCTCATTTGCCACCTTCTTTTTGCCACCCTCTGTTTTCTGCCCTCTGTTTGGGGCCCTCTGCTTTCTGCCCTCTGTTTGTGGCCTTTATTTTGCCGCCCTGTGTTTCCTGCCCTTTGTTTGGGGCTCTCTTTTTGCTGCCCTCTGTTTGGGGCCCTCTGTTTGCCGCCCTCCGTTTGCCGCCCTCTTCTTGCGCACTCTGTTTGCCGCCCGCTGTATACCTCCCTCTGTTTGGGGACCACTGTTTGACACCCTCTGTTTGGGGCCCACGATTTGCTGCCCTCTGTTTGCCACCCTCTGTTTATGGCCGTCTATGTGCCGCTCTCTGTTTGCCGCCCTCTGTTTGACGCCCTCAGTTTACTGCCCTCTGTTTGGGGCTCTCTGTTTGGGCCCTCTGTTTGCTGCCCATTGTTTGCCGCCCTCTGTTTGCCGCCCTCTGTTTACCTCCCTCTGTTTGCCATCCTCTTTTTGCCTCCCTCTGTTTGCCGCCCTCTGTTTGCCGCCCTCTGTTTGCTCCCATTTGTGTGCCGCCCTCTGTTTTCCGCTCTTGTTTTGGGGCCCTCTGATTGCCGCCCTCTGTTTGCTGCACTCTGTTTGCCGCCCCCCGTTTGCCGCCCTCTGTTTGGGGATATCTGTTTGCAGCCCTCTGTTTGCCGCCCTCTGTTTGGGGCCCTCTGTTTGGAGCCCTCTGTTCGTCGCCCTCTGTTTGGGGCCCTCTGTTTGCCCCCGTCTGTTAGCCGCCCTCCGTTTGCCGGCCAATGTTTGCCTCCTTCTGTTTGCCTCCGTCCGTTTGGGGCCCTCTGTTTGCCTTCCTGTGTTTGCTGCACTCTTTTTGGATCACTCTGCTTGCCGTCCTCTGTTTGTCACGGTTCTGTTTGCTGCTTTCAGTTTGCCGCCCCCTGTTTGCAGACCTCAGTTTGCCACCCTCTGTTTACTGCCCTCTGTTTGAGGCCCGCTGTTTGGAGCCCCCTGTTTGCCACCCTCTGTTGGCCGCCCTCTGTTTGCCACCCTCCGTTTAGGACCCTATGTTTGTCGCCCCCTGTTTGCTGCCCTCTGTTTGCCTCCCTCTGTTTGCCGCCCTCTGTTTGGGGCACTCTGTTTGCCGCCCTCTGTTGGGGGCCCTCTGTTTGCCGCACTCTGTTTTCCGCTCTCTGTTTGGGGCCCTCTGTGTCCCGCACTGTGTTTGCCGCCCTCTGTTTGTCGCCATCTATTTGCCGCATTCAGTTTGCCGCCCCGTGTTTGCTGCCCTCTGTTTGGGGCCCTCTGTTTGGGGCCCTCTGTTTGCCACCCTCTGTTTAAAGCCCTCAGTTTGGGGCCCTCTGTTTGGAGCCCCGTGTTCGTCGCCCTTTGTTTGGGGCCCTCTGTTTGCCGCCCTCTGTTTGTCACGGTTCTGTTTACTGCTTTCAGTTTACCGCCCCCTGTTTGCCGCATTCTGTTTGCCGCCCTCTGTTTGCCACCCTCTGTTTGCCGCCCTCTGTTTGGGGCCCTCTGTTTGCCGCCCTCTGTTTGCCGCCCTCTTTTTTGGGCCCTCTGTTTGCCACCTTCTGTTTGCCGCCCTCTGTTTGCCGCACTCTGTTTGCCGCCCTCTTTTTTGGGCCCTCTGTTTGCCGCCCTCTGTTTGCCGCCCTCTGTTTGCCACCTTCTGTTTGCCACCCTATGTTTAAAGCCCTCTGTTTGGGGCCCTCTGTTTGCCGTCCTCTGTTTGCTGCTCTCTGTTTTTCTGCCCTCTGTTTGCCGTCCTCTGTTTGCCGCCCTCCATTTGCCGCCCTCAGTTTGCCGCCTTCTGTTTGGGGCCATCTTTAGGCCGCCCTCTGTTTGCTGCACTCTGTTTGGTCCCTCTGTTTGACACCCTCTTTTTGCCACCCTCTGTTTGCCGCCTTCTCTTTGCCGCCTTCTGATTGCCGACCTCTGTTTGCCACCCTATGCTTGCCTCCGTCTGTTTGGCGCCGTCTGTTTGCTGACCTCTGTTTGGGGCCCTCTGTTTGGAGCCGCGTGTTCGTCTCCCTTTGTTTGCGGCCCTCTATTTGCCGCCCTCTGTTTGTCACAGTTCTGTTTGCTGCTTTCAGTTTGCCGCCCCCTGTTTGCAGCCCTCTGTTTGTCACGGTTCTGTTTACTGCTTTCAGTTTGCCGCCCCCCGTTTGCCGCACTCTGTTTGCCGCCCACTGTTTGCCAACCTCTGTTTGCCGCCCTCTGTTTGGGGCCCTCTGTTTGCCGCACTCTGTTTGCCGCCCTCCTTTTTGGGCCCTCTGTTTGCCACCATCTGTTTGCCACCCTCTGTTTGCCCCACTCTGTTTGCGGCCCTCTATTTGCTGCCATCTGTTTCCCGCCCTCTGTTTGTCGCCTTCTGTTTGCCGCGTTCTGCTTGCCGGCCTCTGTTTGCCGCCTTCTGTTTGAGGCCCTCTGTTATCCTGCCTCTGTTAGCTGCCCTCTGTTTGCCACCTTCTGTTTGGGGACCTCTGTTTGCCGCACTCTGTTTGCTGCCCTCTGTTTGTCGCCCTCTGTCTACCGCACTCTGTTTGCCGCCCTCTGTTTGCCGCCCTCTGTTTGCCGCCCTCTGTTTGCCGCCCTCTGTTTGCCGCCCTCTGTTTGCCGCCCTCTGTTTGCTGCCCTCTGTTTGGAGCAATCTGTTTGCAGCCCTCTGTTTTCCGCCCTCTGTTTGCCGCCCTATGTTTGCCGCACTCTGTTTGTCGCCCTCTGTTTGCTGCCATCTGTTTTGGGCCCTCTGTTTGCCGCCCTTTCTTTGGGGCCCTGTGTTTCCGGCCCTCTGTTTGCTGCCCTCTGTTTGCGGCCAGCGCTTTGCCACCCTCTGATTGCCGCCCTCAGTTTGCCGCCTTCTGTATGCAGCCCTCTGTTTGCTGCGGTCTGTTTACAGCCCTCTGTTTTTTGCGCTCTGTTTGGGGCCTTTGTATGCCGCCCTCTGTTTTCCGCCCACTGTTTGCCGCCCTCTGTTTGCAGCACTCTGTTTGCCACCCTCTTTTTGCCACCGTCTGTTTGCCACCCCCTGTTTGGGGCCCTCTGTTGGCCGCCCTCTGAATTGGGCCCTCGGTTTGAGGCCTCTCTTTGCCGCCCTCTCTTTGCCGCCCTCTGTTTTCCGCCCTCTGTTTACCGCCCTCTGTTTGGGGGGCCTCTGTTTGGGGCCCTCTGTTTGCCGCCCTCTGTTTGCCGCCCTCTGTTTGCCGCCATCTGTTTGCCACCCTCTGTTTGCCACCCTCTGTTTGGCGCCCTCTGATGGCGCCCTCTCTTTGTCTGACTCTGTATGCTGCCCTCTGGTTGCCGCCCTCTGGTTGCCGGCCTCGGTTTGCCACCGTCTGTTCGCCGCCCTCTGTTTGGGGGCCTCTGTCTGCTGCATTCTGTTTGCCGGCCTCTGTTTGCCGCCCTATGTTTGCCTCCTTCTGTTTGGGGCCCTCTGTTTGCTGCCCTCTGTTTGTCGCCCTCCATTTGCCGCCCTCTACTTGCCGCCCTCAGTTTTCCGCCCTCGGTTTGCCACCGTCTGTTCGCCGCCCTCTGTTTGGGGGGCTCTGTTTTCTGCATTCTGTTTGCCGGCCTCTGTTTGCCGGCCTCTGTTTGCCGCCCTATGTTTGCCTCCTTCTGTTTGCCACCTTCTGTTTGCAGTCCTCTGTTTGCCGTCCTCTGTTTGCCGTCCTCTGTTTGCTGTCCTCTGTTTAGGGCACTCTGTTTGGCGACCTCTATTTGGCGCCCTCTTTTTGCCGCACACTGTTTGGGGCCCTCTGATTGCCGCCCTCTGTTTGCCGCCCTCTGATTGGGGCCCTCTGTTTGCCATCCTCTGTTTGCTGCCCTCAGTTTGGGGCACTGTGCTGGGCGCCCTCTGTTTGCCGCCCTCTGTTTTCCGCCTTCTGTTTGGGCCCCTCTGTTTGCAACACTCTGTTTACCTCCCTCTGTTTGCCGCCCTCTGTTAACTGCACTCTGTTTGGGACGCTCTGTTTGGGGCCCTCTGATTGCCGCCCTCTGTGTGCCAGTCTCTGTTTGCCGTCCTCTTTTTGCCTCCCTCTGTTTCCCCTCTGTTTGCGGCTATCTGTTTGCAGCCCTTTGTTTGATGCCCTCTGTTAACTGCACTCTGTTTGGGGCCCTCTGTTTGCCGTCCTCTTTTTGCCTCCCTCTGTTTTCCGCCCTCTGTTTTCTGCCTTCTGTTTGGGGCCCTCTGTTTGCCGCCCTCTGTTTGCCGCCCTCTGTATGCCGCCCTCTCTTTGTGGCCATCTGTTTCCAGCCCTCTGTTTGCCACCCTGTTTGCCGCCGTCTGCTTGGAGCCCTATGTTTGCCTCCTTCTGTTTGCTTCCCTCTGTTTGGGGCCCTCTGTTTGCCATCCTCTGTTTGCTGCCCTCTGTTTGGGGCACTGTGTTTAGCGCCCTCTGTTTGCCGCGCTCTGCTGCCGCCCTCTGTTTGCTGCAGTCTTTTTGCCGCACTCTGTTTGCCACACTCTGTTTGCCGCTCTCTGTTTGCCGCCATCTGTTTGCCGCCCTCTGTTTGCCTCCCTCTGTTTGCTGCCCTCTCTTTACTGCGCTCTGTTTGCCGCACTCCGTTTGCCACCCTCTGTTTACTGCCCTCTGTTTGGGGCCCTCTTTTTGGGGCACTCTGTTTCGCGCCCTCTCTTTGCCGCCCTCTGTTTGCCGCGATTTGTTTGCGACCCTCTGCTGCCCTCTGTTTTTGTCCTTTTTTTCCCCCCTCTATTTGCCACCCTCTGTTTGCCGCTCTCTGTTTGCCACCAACTGTTTGGTGCCCTCAGTTTGCCGCCCTGTGTTTGCCGTGCTCTGTTTGCCACCCTCTGCTGTCCTCTGTTTGGGTCCTTTGTTTGACCCCATCTATTTTCGACCTCTGTTTGCCGCTGTCTGTTTGCCGCCCTCTGTTTGCCGCCCTCTGTTTGGCTCCAACTGTTTGCCTTCCTCTGTTTGCTGCCCTCTGTTTGCCGGCCACTGTTTGCCGCCTCCTGTTTGAGGCCCTCTGTTATCCGCCCTCGATTTGCCGCCCTCTGTTTTCTGCCCTCTGTTTGCCGCCTTCTGTGTGGGTCCCTCCGTTTACTGCCCTCTGTTTGCCGCCCTCTGTTTGCCACCCACTGATTGCCGCCTTCTGTTTGGGGCCCTCTGATTGCCGCCCTCTGTTTGCTGACCTCTGTTTGGACCCTATGTTTGCCGCCCTCTGTTTGGGACCCTATGTTTTCCGCCGTCTGTTTGCCGCCCTCTGTTTGCCGCCCTCTGTTTGCTGTCCTCTTTTTGCCTCCCTCTGTTTTCCACCCTCTGTTTGCGGCCTCCTGTTTGGGGCCTACTTTTTGCCGCCCTCTGTTTGTCGCCCTCTGTTTGCGGCTATCTGTTTGAAGCGCTCTGATTGCTGCCCTCTATTTGCCTCCCTCTGTTTGCCGCCCTCTGTTTGCCGCCCTCTGCTGGCCGCCCTCTGTTTGCCTCACTCAGTTTGCCGCCCTCTGATTGTCTCCCTCTGCCGCCCACTGTTTGCCGCCCTCTGTTTGCCTTGCGTTGTGTGCCGCACTCTGTTTGCCGCCCTCTGTTTGGCGCACTCTGTTTGCCGCCCTCTGTTTGACGCCCCCTGTATGTCGCCCTCTGTTTGCCGCACTCTGTTTGCCGCTCTCTGTATGCCGCCCTCTATTTGCCGCCCTGTGTTTGCCATCCTCTGTTTGCCGGCCTCTGTTTGCCAAAATCTGTTCGCCGCCAGCTGTTTGGGGGCCTCTGTTTGCTACATTCTGTTTGCCGGCCTCTGTTTGCCAGCCTCTGTTTGCCGCCCTATGTTTGCCTCCTTCTGTTTGCCACCTTCTGTTTGGAGTCCTCTGTTTGCCGTCCTCTGTTTGCTGCCCTCTGTTTGGGGCACTCTGTTTGGCACCCTCTGTTTGCGCCCTCTGTTTTCCGCCCCCTGTTTGCCGCCCTCTGTTTGGCTCCCTCAGTTTTCCACCCTTTGTTTACCGCCCTCAGTTTGGCTTGCTCTGTTTGCCTCCCTCTGTTTACCGCCCTCTGTTTGCCGCCGTCTGCTTGCCGCCCTCTGTTTGCTGCCCACTGTTTGGGGCCCTCTTTTTGCCACCACCCGTTTGCCGCTCTCTGTTTGAGGCCCTAAGTTTCGTCCTCTGTTTGCCGCCCTCTGTTTGCCGCCCTCTGTTTGCCTCCCTCTGTTTGCCGCCCTCTGTTTGCCTCCCTCTGTTTGCCGCCCTGTGTTTGGTGCACTCTGCTTGCCGCCCTCTGTTTGTGTCCCTCTGTTTGCCGATCTCTTTGCTGCCCTCTATTTGCAGCACTCTGTTTGGGGCACTCTGATTGCCGCCCTCTGTTTGCTGCCCTCTGTTCACTGTGCTCTGTTTGGGGCCCTCTGTTTTGGGCCCTCTGTTTGCCGCCCGCTGTTTGCTGCCCTCTGTTTGCCGCACTCTGTTTGCTGTGCTCTGTTTGCTGCCCTCTGTTTGCCGCACTCTGTTTGCTGTGCTCTGTTTGCTGCCCTCTGTTTGCCGCACTCTGTTTGCCCCCTCTGCTTGCCGCCCTCTGTTTGCTGCGCTCTGTTTGCCGCCCTCTGTTTACTGCCCTCTATTTGGGGCCCCCTGTTTGCCGCCCTCTGTTTACTGCCGTCTTTTTGGCGCCCTCTGTTTGCCGCCCTCTGTTTGCCGCCTTCTGTTTGGGTCCCTCTGTTTGCCACCCCCTGTTTGTCGCCCTCTGTTTGCCTCCCTCTGTTTGCCGCACTCTGTTTGGGTTCCTCTGTTTGCCTCCCTCTGTTTGCCGCCCTCTGTTTGCCTCCCTCTGTTTGGATTCCTCTGTTTGCCTCCCTCTGTTTGCCGCACTCTGTTTGCCTCCCTCTGTTTGCCGCCTTCGGTTTGGTGCTCTCTGTTTGCCGCCCTCTGTTTGCTGCCCTCTGTTTGCCCACCTCTGTTTGCCGCCCTCTGTGTGGGGCCCTCTGTTTGCCGCCCTCTGTTTTCTGCCCTCTGCTTGGGTCCTCCTGTTTGCCGCCCTCTGTTTGCCGCTCTCTGATTCCCGCCCTCTGTTTGCCACCCTCTGTTTACTGCCCTCTGTTTAGGGCACTCTTTTTGCCACCCTCTGTTTGCCGCCAAATGTTTGCCTCCTTCTGTTTGGCGCCGTCTGTTTGGGGCCCTCTGTTTGCCGTCCTCTATTTGCCGCTCTCTGTTTTCCGCCCACTGTTTGCTGCTCTCTGTTTTGGGCCCTTAGTTTGCCGAGCTCTGTTTGCTGCCCTATGTCTGCCTCTGTCTGTTTGGCGTGGTCTGTTTGGTGACCTCAGTTTGGGGCACCCTGTTTGCCGCCCAGTGTTTGCTGCCGTCTGTTTGCCGCCCTCTGTTTTCCGCTATCTGTTTGATGCCCTCTGTTTGCTGCCCTCTGCTTGCCGCCTGCTGTTTGCCACCCACTGTTTGGGGCCTTCTGTTTTCCGGCCTCTGTTTGCATCCCTCTGTTTGTTGCGCTCTGTTTGCCGCCCTCTGTTTACTGCCCTCTGTTTGGGGCCCTCTGTTTGGGGCACTCTGTTTGCAGCCCTCTGTTTGCTGCCCAGTGTTTGCCGCCCTCTCTTTCAGCCCTCTGTTTGCTGCGCTCTGTTTGCCGCATTCTGTTTGCTGCGCTCTGTTTGCCACCCTCTGTTAACCACCCTCTGTTTGGGGCCCTCTGATTTAGGCTCTCTGTTTGGGGCACTCTGTTTGCCGCCCTCTGTTTGCCGCCCAGTGTTTGCCGCCCCCTCTTTCAGCCCTCTGTTTGCCGCCCTCTGTTTCGTACCCAATGTTTGCCGCCGTCTCTTTGGATCCCCCTGTCTGCATCCCTCTGCTTCCTGCGCTCTGTTTGCCGCCCTCTGTTTGCTGCCCTCTGTTTCGGGCCCTCTGTTTGGGGCCCTCTGTTTGGTGCCCTCTGTTTGCCGCCCTCTGTTTGCAGCCCTCTGTTTGCATCCCTCTGTTTGCTGCGCTCTGTTTGTTGCCCCCTGTTTACTGCCCTCTGTATGTCTCCCTCTGTTTGCCACCCTCTGTTTACTGCTCTCTTTTTGGCGCCCTCTGTTTGCCACCCTCTGTTTGCCGCCTTCTGTTTGGGTCCCACTGTTTGCCGCCCTTTGTTTGCCGCAATCTGTTTGCCGCCCTCTGTTTGCCGCCTTCGGTTTGCGGCTTTCTGTTTGCCGAGCTCTGTTTGCTGCCCTCTGTTTGCTGCCATCTGTTTCACGCCCTCTGTTTGGGGCCCTCTGTTTGCCGCCCTCTGTTTGCCGCCCTTTGTTTGGGTTCCTCTGTTTGCCAACATCTGTTTGCCTCCTTTGTTTGCCGCACTCTGTTTGCCGCACTCTGTTTACTACCCTCTGTTTGGGGCCCTCAGTTTGCCGCCCACTGTTTGCCGTCCTCTGTTTGCTGCCCTCTGTTTGCCGCCCTCTGTTTGCCGTCCTCTTATTGCCACCTTCTGTTTGCCTCCCTCTTTCTGCCGCCCTCTGTATCCCGCCCTCTGTTTGTCCCCATTTGTGTGCCGCCCTCTGTTTTCCGCACTCTGTTTGGGGCCCTCTGTTTGCCGCCCTTTGTTTGGATCCCTCTGTTTGCCATCATCTCTTTGCCGCCCTCTGATGCCGTCCTCTGTTTGCCTCCCTCTGTTTGCTGCTCTCTCTTTACTGCGCTCTGTTTGCCGCACTCCGTTTGCCCCCCTCTGTTTACTGCCCTCTGTTTGGGGCTCTCTTTTTGGGGCACTCTGTTTCGCGCCCTCTCTTTGCCGCCCTCTCTTTGCCGCCCTCTGTTTGCCCCCCTCTGTTTGCCGTCCTTTGTTGGCTGCCCTCTGTTTGCCGCCATCTGTTTTCCGCCTTCTGTTTGCTGCCCTCTGTTTGGCGACCTCTGTTTGCCTCCCTCTGTTAGCGGACCTCTGTTTGCCGGCCTCTGTTTGCCCCTCTCTGTTTGATGCCCTCTGTTTGCCGGGCTCCATAAACCGCACTCTGTTTGCGGTCCTCTGTTTGGGCCCCTCTGTTTGCGGCCCTCTGTTTGCCGCCCTCTGTTTGACGGCCTCTGTTTGTCGCCTTCTGTTTGAATCCCTCTGTTTGCTGCCCTCTGTTTGCCTCCCTCTGTTTGCCGCCATCTGTTTGGCACCCTCTGATTGCCGCACTCTGTTTGCCGCCCTCTTTTTGCCGCCCTCTATTTGTCGCCCTCTGTTTGCCCCACTTTGTTTGCCGCCCTGTGTTTACCGCCCTCTGTTTGCTGCCCACTGATTTCCGCCCTCAGTTTGGGGCCCTCTTTTTGCCGCCTTCTGTTTGCCGCCTGCTGTTTGCTGCCTTCTGATTACTGCCCTCAGATTATGGCCCTGTGTTGGGGCCCTCTGCTTGCCACCCTCAGTTTGCCACCCTCTGTTCGCTGCCCTCTGCTGCCGACCTCTGTTTGCCGACCTCTGTTTATTGCCCTGTGTTTGCCACCCTCATTTGCCACCTTCTTTTTGCCACCCTCTGTTTTCTGCCCTCTGTTTGGGGCCCTCTGCTTTCTGCCCTCTGTTTGTGGCCTTTATTTTGCCGCCCTGTGTTTCCTGCCCTTTGTTTGGGGCTCTCTTTTTGCTGCCCTCTGTTTGGGGCCCTTTGTTTGCCGCCCTCCGTTTGCCGCCCTCTTCTTGCGCACTCTGTTTGCCGCCCGCTGTATACCTCCCTCTGTTTGGGGACCACTGTTTGACACCCTCTGTTTGGGGCCCACGATTTGCTGCCCTCTGTTTGCCACCCTCTGTTTATGGCCATCTATGTGCCGCTCTCTGTTTGCCGCCCTCTGTTTGACGCCCTCAGTTTACTGCCCTCTGTTTGGGGCTCTCTGTTTGGGCCCTCTGTTTGCTGCCCATTGTTTGCCGCCCTCTGTTTGCCGCCCTCTGTTTACCTCCCTCTGTTTGCCATCCTCTTTTTGCCTCCCTCTGTTTGCCGCCCTCTGTTTGCCGCCCTCTGTTTGCTCCCATTTGTGTGCCACCCTCTGTTTTCCGCTCTTGTTTTGGGGCCCTCTGATTGCCGCCCTCTGTTTGCTGCACTCTGTTTGCCGCCCCCCGTTTGCCGCCCTCTGTTTGGGGATATCTGTTTGCAGCCCTCTGTTTGCCGCCCTCTGTTTGGGGCCCTCTGTTTGGAGCCCTCTGTTCGTCGCCCTCTGTTTGGGGCCCTCTGTTTGCCCCCGTCTGTTAGCCGCCCTCCGTTTGCCGGCCAATGTTTGCCTCCTTCTGTTTGCCTCCGTCCGTTTGGGGCCCTCTGTTTGCCTTCCTGTGTTTGCTGCACTCTTTTTGGATCACTCTGCTTGCCGTCCTCTGTTTGTCACGGTTCTGTTTGCTGCTTTCAGTTTGCCGCCCCCTGTTTGCAGACCTCAGTTTGCCACCCTCTGTTTACTGCCCTCTGTTTGAGGCCCGCTGTTTGGAGCCCCCTGTTTGCCACCCTCTGTTGGCCGCCCTCTGTTTGCCACCCTCCGTTTAGGACCCTATGTTTGTCGCCCCCTGTTTGCTGCCATCTGTTTGCCTCCCTCTGTTTGCCGCCCCCTGTTTGGGGCACTCTGTTTGCCGCCCTCTGTTTGCCGCCCTCTGTTTGCCGCCCTCTGTTTGCCGCCCTCTGTTTGCCGCCCTCTGTTTGCCGCCTTCTGTTGTTCGCCTCTGTTTGCCTCCTCTGTTTGCCGCCCTCTGTTTGGGGCCCTCTGTTTGCCTCCCTCTGTTTGCCGCCCTCTGTTTGCCGCCCTCTGTTTGGGTTCCTCTGTTTGCCTCCCTCTGTTTGCCGCACTCTGTTTGCCTCCCTCTGTTTGCCGCCTTCGGTTTGGTGCTCTCTGTTTGCCGCCCTCTGTTTGCTGCCCTCTGTTTGCCCACCTCTGTTTGCCGCCCTCTGTTTGGGGCCCTCTGTTTGCCGCCCTCTGTTTTCTGCCCTCTGCTTGGGTCCTCCTGTTTGCCGCCCTCTGTTTGCCGCTCTCTGATTCCCGCCCTCTGTTTGCCACCCTCTGTTTACTGCCCTCTGTTTAGGGCACTCTTTTTGCCACCCTCTGTTTGCCGCCAAATGTTTGCCTCCTTCTGTTTGCCGCCGTCTGTTTGGGGCCCTCTGTTTGCCGTCCTCTATTTGCTGCACTCTGTTTGGGGCACTCTGTTGGGTGCCCTCTGTTTGCCGCCCTCTGTTTTCCGCCCACTGTTTGCTGCTCTCTGTTTTGGGCCCTCAGTTTGCCGAGCTCTGTTTGCTGCCCTATGTCTGCCTCTGTCTGTTTGGCGTGGTCTGTTTGGTGACCTCAGTTTGGGGCACCCTGTTTGCCGCCCAGTGTTTGCTGCCGTCTGTTTGCCGCCCTCTGTTTTCCGCTATCTGTTTGATGCCCTCTGTTTGCTGCCCTCTGCTTGCCGCCTACTGTTTGCCACCCACTGTTTGGGGCCTTCTGTTTGCCGCCCTCTGTTTGCCGGCCTCTGTTTGCATCCCTCTGTTTGTTGCGCTCTGTTTGCCGCCCTCTGTTTACTGCCCTCTGTTTGGGGGCCTCTGTTTGGGGCACTCTGTTTGCCGCCCTCTGTTTGCTGCCCAGTGTTTGCCGCCCTCTCTTTCAGCCCTCTGTTTGCTGCGCTCTGTTTGCCGCACTCTGTTTGCTGCGCTCTGTTTGCGGCCCTCTGTTTGGGGCACTCTGTTTGCCGCCATCTGTTTGCCGCCCAGTGTTTGCCGCCCCCTCTTTCAGCCCTCTGTTTGCTGCCCTCTGTTTTGGGCCTTTGTTTGCCGCCCTCTGTTTGCCGCCCGCTGTTTGCCCCCCCCTGTTTGCTGCCCTCTGTTTCGGACCCAATGTTTGCCGCCGTCTCTTTGGATCCCCCTGTCTGCATCCCTCTGCTTCCTGCGCTTTGTTTGCCGCCCTCTGTTTGCTGCCCTCTGTTTCGGGCCCTCTGTTTGGGGCACTCTGTTTGGTGCCCTCTGTTTGCCGCCCTCTGTTTGCAGCCCTCTGTTTGCATCCCTCTGTTTGCTGCGCTCTGTTTGTTGCCCCCTGTTTACTGCCCTCTGTATGTCTCCCTCTGTTTGCCACCCTCTGTTTACTGCTCTCTTTTTGGCGCCCTCTGTTTGCCACCCTCTGTTTGCCGCCTTCTGTTTGGGTCCCACTGTTTGCCGCCCTTTGTTTGCCGCAATCTGTTTGCCGCCCTCTGTTTGCCGCCTTCGGTTTGCGGCTTTCTGTTTGCCGAGCTCTGTTTGCTGCCCTCTGTTTGCTGCCATCTGTTTCACGCCCTCTGTTTGGGGCCCTCTGTTTTCCGCCCTCTGTTTGCCGCCCTTTGTTTGGGTTCCTCTGTTTGCCAACATCTGTTTGCCTCCTTTGTTTGCCGCACTCTGTTTGCCGCACTCTGTTTACTACCCTCTGTTTGGGGCTCTCAGTTTGCCGCCCACTGTTTGCCGCCCTCTGTTTGCTGCCCTCTGTTTGCCGCCCTCTGTTTGCCGTCCTCTTATTGCCACCTTCTGTTTGGCTCCCTCTTTCTGCCGCCCTCTGTATGCCGCCCTCTGTTTGTCCCCATTTGTGTGCCGCCCTCTGTTTTCCGCACTCTGTTTGGGGCCCTCTGTTTGCCGCCCTTTGTTTGGATCCCTCTGTTTGCCATCATCTCTTTGCCGCCCTCTGATGCCGTCCTCTGTTTGCCTCCCTCTGTTTGCTGCTCTCTCTTTACTGCGCTCTGTTTGCCGCACTCCGTTTGCCCCCCTCTGTTTACTGCCCTCTGTTTGGGGCTCTCTTTTTGGGGCACTCTGTTTCGCGCCCTCTCTTTGCCGCCCTCTCTTTGCCGCCCTCTGTTTGCCGTCCTCTGTTGGCTGCCCTCTGTTTGCCGCCATCTGTTTTCCGCCTTCTGTTTGCTGCCCTCTGTTTGGCGACCTCTGTTTGCCTCCCTCTGTTAGCGGACCTCTGTTTGCCGGCCTCTGTTTGCCCCTCTCTGTTTGATGCCCTCTGTTTGCCGGGCTCCATAAACCGCACTCTGTTTGCGGTCCTCTGTTTGGGGCTCTCTTTTTGGGGCACTCTGTTTGGCGCCCTCTGTTTGCCGCCCTCTGTTTGTCGCCTTCTGTTTGAGTCCCTCTGTTTGCTGTCCTCTGTTTGCTGCCCTCTGTTTGCCGCCATCTGTTTTGCGCCTTCTGTTTGCTGACCTCTGTTTGGCGACCTCTGTTTGCCTCCCTCTGTTAGCGGACCTCTGTTTGCCGGCCTCTGTTTGCCCCTCTCTGTTTGATGCCCTCTGTTTGCCGGGCTCCATAAACCGCACTCTGTTTGCGGTCCTCTGTTTGGGCCCCTCTGTTTGCGGCCCTCTGTTTGCCGCCCTCTGTTTG
>JAGIQG010000424.1:25000-30932 GCA_024679065.1 Sphyrna mokarran | reverse complement strand
ACACACACACACTGACAACAAACTGAGTTATACACACACTTACTCACTGACAAAAAACCAAGTGACACACACACACACACTCAAACTGACAACAAACCGAGTGACACACACACACACTCAAACTGACAACAAACTGAGTGATACACACACACACACACTGACAACAAACCGAGTGATCACACACACACACACTCACTGACAACAAACCGAGTGATACACACACACTCAATACTGACAACAAACCGAGTGATACACACACTCAAACTGACAACAAACCGAGTGATACACACACACTCACACACTGACAACAAACCGAGTGACACACACACACACACACTGACAACAAACCGAGTGATACACACACACACTCACACTGACAACAAACCGAGTGATACACACACACTCACACTGACAACAAACCGAGTGACACACACACACACTCACACTGACAACAAACCGAGTGATACACACACACACACTGACAGCAAACCGAGTGACACATGCACACACACACGCACTGACAACAAACCGAGTGATACACACACACACACTCACTGACAACAAACTGAGTGATACACACACACACACTCACTGACAACAAACCGAGTGACACACACACACACACACTGACAACAAACCGAGTGATACACACACACACTCACTGACAAATAACCAAGTGACACACACACACACACTCAACTGACAACAAACCGAGTGACACACACACACACTCAACTGACAACAAACCGAGTGACACACACACACACACACTGACAACAAACCGAGTGATACACACACACACTCACTGACAACAAACCGAGTGTCACACACACACACTGACAACAAACTGAGTGACACACACACACACAGACAACAAACCGAGTGATACACACACACACACACACAGACAACAAACCGAGTGACACACACACACACACACACAGACAACAAACCGAGTGACACACACACACTCACACTCACTGACAACAAACCGAGTGATACACACACACACACTCATTGACAACAAACCGAGTGATACACACACACACACTGACAACAAACCGAGTGACACACACACACACACTCATTGACAACAAACCGAGTGATACACACACACACACTCACTGACAACAAACCGAGTGATACACACACACACACTCATTGACAACAAACCGAGTGATACACACACACACTCACTGACAACAAACCGAGTGATACACACACACACTCACTGACAACAAACTGAGTGACACACTTACATACTGACAACAAACCAAGTGACACACACACACACACACACAGACAACAAACAGGATGGGATTGTAGTGTACATGTTTCAGAGCTGACACTGAGACACACACGAGATGTACAGTCACAGAGCAGAGTGAATCATTCTGTTACCCGCAGTGTCCTGGACATGGACAGAGGGTGCTGGTGGATGGAAAATTTTCAGACTGGAGGTCAGTTACGAGCGGAGTGCCACTGGGTCAGCGCTGGGTCCTCTGCTGTTTGTGATTTTTATCAATGACTTGGAAGAAGGGGCTGAAGGATGGGTTAGTAAATTTGTTGATGACACCAAGATTGGTGGAGTAGTGGATGAGGTGGAGGGCTCTTGCAGGCTGCAAAGAGACATTGATACGATGCAGAGCTTGGCCAAAAAGTGGCAGATGGAGTTTAACCCTGATAAGTGCGAGGGGATTCATTTTGGTAGGACAAACTTGAATGCGGATTACAGGGTCAACGGCAGGGTTCTGAGGAATGTAGAGGAACAGAGAGATCTTGGGGTTCATATCTACAGATCTCTGAAGGTTGCCACTCAAGTAGATAGAGCCGTGAAGAAGGCTTATAGTGTGTTAGTGTTTATTAACAGGGGGTTTGAGTTTCAGAGCCGTGGGGTTATGCTGCAACTACACCAAATATTGGTGAGACCACATTTGGAATATTGTGTTCAGTTCTGGTCACCTCACTATAAGAAGGATGTGGAAGGATTGGAGAAAGTGCAGAGGAGATTTACCAGGATGATGCCTGGTTTGGAGGGTAGGTCTTATAAGGAAAGGTTGATGGAGCTGGGGCTTTTCTCTTTAGAGCAGAGGAGGATGAGAGGCATTTTAAAAGAGGTTTATAAGATGATGAGGGGGATAGATAGAGTGGATGTGCAGAGACTATTTCCTCGGGTGGATGTAGCTGTTACTAGGGGGCAGAACTATAAGGTTCATGGTGGGAGATATCGGAGGGATGTCCGAGGTAGATTCTTCACTCAGAGAGTGGTTGGGGTGTGGAATGCATTGCCTGCTGTGATAGTGGAGTCGGACACTTTAGGAACTTTCAAGCAGTTATTGGATAGGCACATGGAGCACTCCAGAATGATAGGGAGTGGGACAGCTTGATCTTGGGATCGGACACAGCTCGACCCAACATTGAGGGCCGAAGGGCCTGTACTGTGCTGCACTGTTCTATGTTCTAGAAGCTGACACTCAGACATACACATCAACAACTTGCATTTATATAGCACCCTGAACAATATTATCCCAAGATGCTTCACAGGAGCTTTAATGTGAGAAATTTGACTCCGAGAGAGTTTCGAGTCACATGTCCCAAAGGTTTGGTCAGATGGTTTTTACGAACTATCTGAATTGGAGGAAAAGGAGTTGTTAAAACGGAGAGAACCGTCTGCTTCACTAATGTCCTTTGGGAAGGAAATCTGCCGTCCTTACCTGGTCTGGCCTTCAAGTGACTCCAGCCCCACAGCAATGTGGTTAACCCTGAGCTTCTGTTTAAAATGGCCCCAGCGAGACCCTCAGTTCATGGGGAATTTGGGATGGGCAGTAACCGTGGGCAGAACCAGACAGGCCCACATCCCATGGATGGATTTTAGTAAAATGTTCCGGGAAGGAATTCCGGAGTTAGTGCCCACACAGTTACGATTCCCAAGACGGGCAGGATGGGGAAATTTCATCGTAGGTGTCAACAACCAATTCACTGAACCCATTGATCTTTGGACACTAAGTGGCAATGTAGCATGGTCAATTCACCAAATCTTCACATCTTTGGACACTAAGGAGCAATAAGCCATGGGTAATCCACCTAACCTACTCATCATTGGACACTAAGGAACAATTTAACATGGCCACTTCACCGAGCATGCAGATATTTGGAAACTAAGGGATGATTTAGCATGGCCAATTCACCCGAGCTTCAAATTTTGAACTTCAATTCATTCTGTGAATGTGTGAGACACACACATGCAAGGAGAGAATTACACACGCACACACAAGGAGAGAAACACATACACACAGAGAAGCACAAACACAGAGAAACACACGCACAGAGAAACACACACACAATGAGAAAAACACACACAAACACACGGAGAGAAACACACACAGAGAATCATACACAAAGAGAAACAAACACTCACAGAAACACGCACACACAGAAAGACACACACAAAGAGAGAAACATACACACAAAGAGAAATACACACACACAGAAACACACGCACACACACACACACACAAAGAGAGAAACATACACACAAAGAGAAATACACACACACACAGAAACACGCACACACACACACACACACAAAGAGAGAGACAGACACAAACACAAAAACATATGCACACAGATCCACAGGGAGAAACACACACACACACACACACAAAGAGAGAGAAACACACGCACATACAGAATGAGAAACACACACAAAGCGAGAAACACACACACATCAATATCTTTTCCCAAAGATAGGGGAGTGTAAAACTAGAGGGTGTAGGTTTAAGGAGAGAGGGGAGAGATACAAAAGTCTCCAGAGGGGCAATTTTTTTTTCACCCAGAGGGTGGGGAGTGTCTGGAACAAGCTGCCAGAGGTAATAGTAGAGAGGGATACAATCTTGTCTTCTCAACAAAATGTAGACAGTTCCATGGATTAGATGGGTACAGAGGGATATGGGTCAAATGTGGGCAATTGGGATTAGTTTAGCAGTTTTAAAAAAAGGGGCAGCATGGACAAGTTGGGCTGAAGGGCCTGTTTCCATGCTGTAAAATCTCATTTATGACTTACCTTCTCCCTCTCTCTGGTCTCTCTGCCTTCTCTCCTCAATCTCCACCACCCCCTCTCTCTGTATGTTGGTCTGTACGTCGATATGTGTGTGTGTGTAATTCTTTGTGTGTGTCTATCTGTCTTACAGTATTTTTCCCTCTCTCTGTCTCTCTCCCTGTGTGTGTGTGGGTGTCTGTCTATGTGTCTTTCTATATATTTCTGAGTATTTCAGAATATCTGCCTCTGTATATATCACAGTATATCTGTGTGTGTGTCTCCATATATCTATGTGTCTGTATGTATAGATGCTGGCACGGGGACACAGTGGTTTGCACTAACTACTGCTACACAGCGCCAGGGTCCTGGCTTCGATTCCCAGCTTGGGTCACTGTCTGTGCGGAGTCTGTATGTTCTCCCCGTGTCTGGGTGGGTTTCCTCCAGGTGCTCTGGTTTCCTCCCGCAGTTTGAAAGATGTGTTGGTTGGGTGTATTGACCGTGCTAAATTTTCCCTCAGTGTACCCAAACAGGCCCCAGAGTGTGGTGACTAGGGGATTTTCACGGTAACTTTATTCCAGTGTTAATGTGAACCACTTGTAACACTAAGAAATAAACTTGATCGAAAAGAAATGTTCTATCTTTGATAGAAAGGTTAAGATGATTCCACTTCATATCTTCCTGCTTTGGGGAAATGGGAGTTATCTTTACATTTACAAGGATATGGGGTCAATGTTTGAATAAACATTCAGCTTTTTGGGTGATTAAAATGTCAATTTGTTTCCAGAAGATGTTTACAGTGATTGTCCTGAGAGATTGAATTATTTCAGTAATTTCTACGTCTCCAAAACTTCAGACAGAGGAAGGAAGCAATACACAAAAGGAAAGATTGGGGGAATCTCTACATTGAAGGTGTGAGGCCTCATCACTCTCTGTCTGGTTTGGTTTTGTGATCTTTACATTTTTAAACACTGGAACCTCTTGCCCTTGTTGAGAATATCAGTGCGCTTTGAGAAAAGCAAACACTGATCCCACATTAAACACCCCCCAACACAGGACTGAGCAGAGAGTGTGAAATGGAACTGCTGTCAGAGTGGATGATTTTTATAGATGGATAAGAAACACTCCTCCATTTTCAAACCTTTCTCCTGTTTCTGTAGCGTTTCGGCCTCCCCTGTGTCCCTGTCTCTCCATCTCTGGGACAACTTGCAACACAAAGGGGCAACTTAGAAAAACAGAGAGACACATAGAGACACACAGATACAGAGAGACACAGGTACACAGACAGGATACAGAGAGGCACAGGTACAGAGACACATACATACAGAGACACATAGATACAGAGACAGATACAGAGAGAGAGAGACACACACCTATACAGAGGGAGTGAGGCAGACACAGAGACACAGTAACAGAGGGAGAGACACACACACAGACATAGAGAGAGAGAGAGAGAGACATATACACAGACACAGAGAGAGATTTAGATATATATACATAGATTTTATGTGTATATATATATTTATATATATGTATATATAGAGAGAAAGTGAGAGAAAGACAGAGGTACAGACAAAGAGACAGAGATACAGAGAGAGGGAGGGAGAGACAGACATACACACAGATAGAGAGAGGGACACAGAGAGAGAGAGAGGGAGAGACACAGAAAGGGAGAGAGAAATGGAGAGACATAGACAGAGACAGATGCAGAGACACACACACAAAGAGAGAGAGAGATAGAGATAGATAGGCAGATGGAGAGGAATGCAGGGAGAGAGACATAGAGAGAGACAGGCAGTGAGAGAGACAGAGAGAGGGACACACATACAGATACAGAGTGAGACATACAGATACAGTGAGAGAGAGAGACAGAGAGGGAGAGAAAAACTCAGAGAG
>JAGIQG010000424.1:0-20000 GCA_024679065.1 Sphyrna mokarran | reverse complement strand
CAAAAGTAAGTATGTGTGTGACAATGTGTGTAAGACTGAATAAGTGTACAAGAGTGAGTGCGTGCGGGCAGGAGAGTACAGGAGTGTTAACTTTAAGTTTATTTACAAGTGTCACAAACAGGCTGACATTAACACTGCAATGAAGTTATTGTGAAAATCCCCTAGTTGCCCACACTCCGGCGCCTGTTCGGGTTACACCGAGGGAGCATTTAGCACGGCCCAATGCATCCTAACCAGCACGTCTTTCAGACTGTGGGAGGAAACTGGAGCACCCAGAGGAAACCCATGCAGACACGGGGAGAATGTGCAGACTCCACACAGACAGTGACCCCAAGCTGGGAATCGAACCCGGGACCCCGGCGCTGTGAAGCAGCAGTGCTAACCCACTATTGATAAAGGGAAAATTAACAGAAAGTAGCTGGTGAGAATATACTGGTCAGTTTTACTTTAATCCAAATTAATGAATTAGAAATTGTTAATCTAAGGAACTAAGATCTGAGGATTTCAGTTTAAAATCCCACTGTCCCTAAAATTCCCAGTATAATAATGGGATGTGTTTTTGCCTGGATTTAGTAATTAGTGACTTCATATCTCACAGGGAGAGAAATAAAACTTTATTTTCCCCCAATTGATAGGGGACAGATCAGTGGAGAAAACTGGTGTGAGAAAGGGGGCCAAAATCCTTTGGAAATGGAGGCTTTGTTCAACTCCCAATCTTGCCCTGTCTTCAGCAGTCTGGGGGGCAGGAAGCGTGAGCAGAGAGAGAGGGGGCGAGGGTGGATAGACAGACAGACAGACACACACAGGCACAATCTCCAATCCACTCACTCACACCTCCCCATTCCCCCTCCACTCGCTGGGTTGGGGGTACCGGCTACACGGATTTTCAGGGCTGGTGAGGGGGGTGGGGGGTGTTTGAAATGGACCAACACGCTCTACGGGGGGGAGAAGAAATAAATTTTGAAACTAAAGACGGGGGTTACAGAATCCATTCCCACCCGGCATTAACACATCAAGAGTCAGTCTGACATTGCCACAAACTCCCCTGGGGGGAGGGGAAGTGGGGGAAATTAGCATCTCATTAGACAGACAGACATTGCAAACATGTCAGAGACTCAGGGTGGGGGTTTGTATCCAGCTCACACAGGATAAATGTGAGTCTGGGAGCTTTCAGTCCCCACACCAATAATCCCTCTTCACTGAAAACATTCCCACTCTGATTCAGTGTGTGTGTGTGTGTCAATCTGCTTTTTAACCTGTGCTTTGCTTGTGTGGATACGATGCTGAATGGATTTGAATGGAAATGCTGGACTCCTCGCTGTGATCGTTTGTGTGTTTTATTCTGGAAATGGCCTTATATGTTTTTTTCTCTGTTTTTAACCATTGTTATCTCTTTTTCTCCTGAGGAATTTTGAAAACTGGGGACGTGTCGAGGATCCGAAGGCCGGGAATGTTTGTGACCGGGACAAGGGAGAGGAGCTTCTTCCAGAGGGAGAGCTGACTGAGGCCTGTTCCCCAGCTTCACCCCGGGCTGGGGATGAGTTCTGTCTGTTTATGACCCTGATCCAGATTGAATGTTTAATATCAGAGGGAGTGAGATCTGAATGAGAGTGGGATAGAGAGACAGAGAGAAACACACAGGGAGGGAACTGTCCCAATCTTTTTTACCCTCTGCTTTACAACTGACT
This sequence comes from Sphyrna mokarran, assembly GCA_024679065.1. Taxonomy (NCBI): domain Eukaryota; kingdom Metazoa; phylum Chordata; class Chondrichthyes; order Carcharhiniformes; family Carcharhinidae; genus Sphyrna; species Sphyrna mokarran. The sequence continues at coordinate 18,312 of JAGIQG010000424.1, read as the reverse complement.
TGTTGTGTTTGGATGTTACTGAGAGATTGTGTCACTGAAAGGGGAGATCCTGGGGTTTTGCCGTGCTGTTTAATTGAAATATTTTCTTGTATTTTAATTATTTTCTCTCCCTCTCTCTTCCCCAAGAATTAATATTACTGAGAGATTGTGTAACTGAGAAGGGGGAATCCTGCGTTCTTGTGCTGTTTAATTTAAACACGTTCTTGTATTTGAATTAGTTATTTTCTCTTCTCCCCAGGGATTTGAATTTTGAAGACTGCAATGGGACTGGGAATCCTTGGACAAGGGGCTTTTCTCCAGAGGAGGATGGATGGACTGAGGCCTGTTCTATAGGCCACACGTGAGTTGTTCTCTCTTTATTATCCCGATCCAGGTTTAATTTTAATTTCGCTTCCTCGGATGAACCAGTTCTGGTTAGATTGTGGGGTGTGGAGGGGTGCTGGAGTTTAAAACTCTGGAGTTAAAATATCCCGGCTTCGTAATTGGTTAACACTTTGGTGGGTGGTAAAGAGTAAATTATTGATGAAATTGTCTGTAAGTTTGTTTTCAATGTAAAATAACAGGAGTGGGAGACAGAGCGCTGTTCATAATTGTTAACAAAATTCACAGAGTCCTTTACAATTCAATTTTCATCACTTCAGACTTTCATTTTGTCCTCTCTACAGCCTTTCCCCCATTATATCTATTTCTCTCTGCTTTCTCTCTCTCTCTCTATCTCACTCTTTCTCCCAAGAATTAATATCTAGTTGACAATCTCTCAGTGAAATCTGAGTAGGGGGAATCCTGGGCTCTTGTGCTGTTTAATTTAAATATTTTCTGGTGTTTTAATGAATTATATTCCCTCTCTCTCTCCCCAATGAATTAATATTTAGTTAGACAATCTCAGTGAAATGTGAGAAGGGGGAATCCTTGGCTCTTGTGCTGTTTAATTTAAACATTTTCTGGTATTTTAATATATTTCTCTCTCTTTTCCCCTAGAATTAATACTTAGATTTTACTGAGAGATAGTGTAACTGAGAAGGGAGAATCCTGTGTTCTTGTGCTGTTTAATTTAAACATGTTTTTGTATTTTAATTAGTTATTTTCTCTTCTCCCCGAGGATTTGAATTTTGAATATTGCAATGGGACTGGGAATCCTTGGACAAGAGGCTTTTCTCCAGAGGAGGATGGATGGACTGAGTCCTGTTCTATAGGCCACACGTGAGTTGTTGTCCCTTTATTATCCCGATCCAGCTTTAATTTTAATCTCGCTTCCTTGTTTGAACCAGTTCTGGTTAGATTGTGGGACGTTTGGGGAAGGTTTGGGGGGGGGGGTGGGTGGTGCAGTGCTGGAGTTTAAAACCTTAGGGTTAAAATGTCCTGGTTTGTAATTAGCCACAAACACGTTAACCCTTTGGTGGGTGGCAAAGTGTAAATTATTGATGAAACTGTCTGTAAGTTTGTTTTCAATCTAAAATAACAGGGGATGGGAGACAGAGCGCTGTTCCTAATTGTTAAATAAAATTCACAGAAGCCTTTGAACTTCAGTTATCAGACATTCAGATTTTCATTCCATCCTCTCCACAGCTTTTCCCTCATTCTGTCTATTTCTCTCTACTTACTCTCTCTCTTTCCCTCCATTTTCCTCTCTTTTTTATTCTCTCTCCCAGGAATATTTAGCTGAACAATCTCTCAGTAAGATATGAGAAGGGGGCAATCCTGGGTTCTTGTGCTATTTAATTTAAACATGTTCTGGTATTTAAATTAAATATATTCTCTCTCTCTTCCCAAGGAGTTAAGAATTATACAAACATAGAATCATTGAAAAGCTACAGCACAAACAGGCCCTTCAGCCCACAAGTTGCACTGATCATATCTCTACCTACTAAGCCTACCCATAAATTTCAATCCTATTAAATCCCATGTATTCATCCAGAAGTCTTTTAAAAGACCTTTAATATTAAGAATTAATATTTAGTTGGACAATCTCTCACTCAAATCTAACAAGGGGGAATCCTTGTCTCTTGTGCTATTTAATTTCAACATCTTATAGTATTTAAAGGAATTAGATTCTTTCTCTCTTCCCAAGGAATTAATATTTAGCTGAACAATCTCACAATAAGGTCTGAGAAAGGGGAATCCTACCTCTTGTGCTATTTAATTTAAACATTTTCTAGTATTTAAATTAATTAAATTCTCTCTCTTCCCCAACTAAATAATATTTAGCTGAACAATCTCTCAGTAAGATCTGAGAAGGGGGAATCCTGTGTTCTTGTGCTGTTTAATTTAAACATGTTTTTGTATTTTAATTAATTATTTTCTCTTCTCCCCAGGGATTTGAATTTTGAAGACTGCAATGGGAATGGGAATCCTTGGACAAGGGGCTTTTCTCCAGAGGAGGATGGATGGACTGAGTTCTGTTCTATAGGCCACACGTGAGTTGTTGTCTCTTTATTATCCCGATCCAAATTTAATTTTAATCTCGCTTCCTCGGATGAACCAGTTCTGGTTAGATTGTGGGGTGTGGGGATGCTGGAGTTTAAAGCTCTGGGATTAAAATATCTGGGCTTTGTAATTAGTCACAAAAAAGTTAACACTTTGGTGGGTGGCAAAGAGTAAAATTAAATATCTGTAATATTAAGCTGTCTAAAAGTTTGATATAAATCCAGAATAACAGGGGTGGGAGAGAGTGATTTGCCCGAATGTTCAATAAGTTTCACACAGGACATTACAATTCAATTTTCTGAAGTTCAGCCTTTACACTTGTCTTCCCCTCCTCAGCTTTCTTCCCCATTCTGTCCATTTCTCTCTGAGTTTTTCTCTGTCTGTCTCTCTCTCTTTCTCCAGTATTTTTCACCTATCTCCAGCTTTCTCTCCCTTCCTGTTTCTTTCCATTCATCTCTCTCTCTCTCCTTCGTGAATTCTCCCCTATCTGTCTATCACTCTTCATAATGTCTCTGTCTCTCACTAGCATTCTTCCCTATCATTCACCAGAATGTCTCTCTGGCAATTTGTGCTGTGTAATTTTCATTCTGGGTGTCCCGGGGGTGGGGGGGGGATTGATTTCACTGTCTCAGCCTCTCTTTCCCTCACTCTCTCTGTCTTTCTGTAGAAACATTTCCCAAAGTAAAAAACATTGAACACAGCTGACTGCATCTTGTGGGATCTTGCTGTGCACGACAGGAATTTTGTTTTAAAAGTGGGGGGGGTCTCAGAAGGAGTTTAAAAACTTTCAGGGGACTGTAGGGAAGTCTCCAGACTTGGGACAACACACACACAGGGTGGGGGTTTGGGCGGGTGTGTACTGGGGGCGTGGGCAGTGAGTTATTCTGATGTTCCCAACAAGGGCCAGAGGTCTGAGTGTTTAAACATATGAAATTGTTCAAACAGAGGCAGGCAGAAAGCCCTGGGGTTTCAGAGCTCCCTGTAAATGCAAAGGGAACTGCCATTGCCCCAAACAGCAGCAAGATGTGAACTGGAAACCCCTTCCCTCAGCTTGTTACACACTGACCTTTCCACAACCCCCAACCTGTTCACAAACACTCCCTGGAGTTTCTTCAAACTTTGTATCAAACTGTCTGTCCATTCTGCTCAATACTGACCCCCCTCTCAATCTGGCACTGACCTGGGGTCTGAATTCAGACAGAGACACAGAGATAGAGAGAGGTTTTAAAGTTAAATTTCCCAATTTGAAAAACACTCAACACAGCTGCCTGCACCTTGTGGGATCTTGCTGTGCACCACAGGGATTTTGTTTTACAGAGAGTTTGGCTTTGATTTAACAGGCAGTTTCAGCCTTTCTGCAGATTTGGCAATGATGCAGACACACACACACAGGGTAGGGTAAGTATTGGGGGCTCACAGCAGGCAAGAGGGTTGAGGCTGTGTGGGGGAGGACAGTGGCCCATCTGATTTAGATTCACATTGCTGCTGCAGCAGTGGGATCTTGCTGTGCACACACTGGGCCTGCAGCTTTTGCAGGCCCAGTGTGTGCACAAATAAAAATACTTTTTATTTTTAAACAAAATATGACTCAGGGATCGCAAAGGCTCCTCTCTCTGCCTCTCTTTTTGTATAAATAAATCACCAAATTAAATGACACTCCATAATGTGACCAGACACAATTAATTATCAAATTTCTATCTCTCTCTCTCTCTCTTTATCTGTGTCGCTCCCTCCTTGTCTCTCTCTGTCTCTCCTCTGTTTCTCTCTCTCTCTCTTTCTCTCTCTCTATGTCTCTCTCTCTCTTCTCACAGAAACAGTTGGAAACAGAGACTGGGGGGGGTGGGGAAAGAGGGGGATGGAAACAGCTGGAGGTGTGGGTTAGATGCAGGGAGAGACACAGACTGTTAGAGGGAGGGGGCTTCAGTTTAATTCTGAGGATCCCAGGAGAGTTGGGGGGGATTTCACTGTCTCAGCCTCTCTGTGTCTCACTCTCTCTCTCTCTTTTTGTATAAACATTTCCCAAATTAAAAAAAACTCAGCACATCTGACTGCACCTTCTGGGATCTTGCTGTGCACCACAGGGATTTTGTTTTAAAGAGTGTTTGGCTTTGTTTTAACAGGCAGTTTCAGCCTTTCTGCAGATTTGGGATGATGCAGACACACACACACACACACAGGGTAAGGACTGGGGGCTCACAGCAGGCAAGAGGTGGTGGGGGGGTGGTCTGAAGAAGGAGAATGTCTCATCTGATTTAGGTTCACTTTGCTGCTGCAGCAGTGGGATCTTGCTGTGCACACACTGGGCCTGTGGCCATTGTCCGCATTGCGACAGCGATCCCACTTTTTATTTTTAAACAAAATCTGGCCCAGTGTCCGCAAAGTCTCCTCTCTCTGCCTCTCTGTATATAAAAAACATCGCTAAATTACAGGACACTCAGTAATGTGACCAGACACAATTAAGTATCAAATCTCTCTCTATATTTATCTCTGTCTCTCTCTTTCTGTCCTTATCTCTCTCTCCCTGTCTCTGTTTCTCTCTGTCTTTTTCTCTCTCTCCGTGTCTCTCTCTCTCTCCCTGTCTCTTCTCTGGCAGAAGCAGATGGAGACAGAGACAGGGAGAGAGGGACGGATGGAAGCAGCTGGAGGTGTGGGTTACATGCAGGGGGCTGTTAGAGGGAGAGGGGCTTCAGTTTAATTCTGAGGGTCCCGGAGGGGTGGGGGGATTTCACTGTCACAGCTCCTCTCTGCCTCACTCTCTCTCTCTGTATAAACGTTACCCAAAGTAAAAAAACACTCAACACAGCTGACTGCAGCTTGTGGGATCTTGCTGTGCACCACAGGGATTTTGATTTAAAAAGGAGTTTTGCTGTGTTTTAAGGGGGAGTTCAGCCTTTCTGGAGATTTGGGATGATGCAGACACACACACACAGGGTAGGGAGTGGGGAAGGAGGCTCACAGCAGGCGAGAGGGTGGGAGACAGTGTCCCACCTGATTTAGGTTCACATTATTACTGCTGTGGGATCTTGCTGTGCCACAAAGGCCTGTGGCCTTTGCCCTGTACAGTAACAGCAACCACACTTTTTATTTTTAAACAAGATCTGGGTCAGCGATCGCAAATTGGGTTCAAGGAAAAGGCTTGAGGTTGGCAAAATTCGAGCACTTTAATCGCCGAGGCATCGTAGGCTGTGGAGCAAGTGCTGGGGAATGGGAGGAGTATAGATTGGGATTTGATGGGCCAGCATTGAGCTGGTGGGCCGAAGGGCCTGTTTCTGTGCTGTGTGAATCCAGATTATTTTCCCTCTCTCTCTGTTTTCCCAGGAATTTCTATTTGGATTGGGGGGGTGGGTGGTGGTGGTTGTTATAGAATTTCCCTGTCTCTGTCTCTCCAGTGTTCTTACCAATTGCTGCACCCCCTCCCCTCTCTCTCTCCCCACACATCCCCATCTATATTTCATCTCTCAATAAAATGTGAAGGAAAACCCCAGTGTGAATTGTTGTCGACTTAATTTGTGGGAAGAGAGGGAGAGGGAGGTGTGGATCCCATTCCCCACACACTCTCCTGCAGTCCTCACCCACAACGTTTATGTAACCAGCCCCTCACCAGGCTGTGTGTGTGGGATCTTGCTGTGTACACAGGTGGGCCTGGCTCCCTATTCCTCACACTGTGACCAGGAACTTTCAACAGGAAAGACTGAGGGGAAGGAGGACGGTTGGGAAGAGGGAGGAGGCAGAGAGAGAGAGAGAAATGGAGGGAGAGTTAAACAGAGAGGGGGTGGGGGTGGGGGTGAGGGGTCTCAGGAGGGGCAGGGGGAAACACATTAACCCTTTGGTGGGTGGTAAAGAGTAGATTATTGATGAAACTGTCTGTAAGTTTGTTTTAAATCTAAAGTAACAGGGGATGGGAGACAGAGTGCTGTTCCTAATTGTTAAATAAAATTCACAGAGGCCTTTACAATTCAGTTTTTAGATCTTCAGATTTTCATTCCATCCTCTCCACAGCTTTTCCCCTATTCTGGCTATTTCTCTCTGCTTTTCTCTCCATTTCCTTCCTCTATCCGCCTCTCTTTTTTATTCTCTCCCTCTTCCTCCCAGGAATTAATATTTAGTTGGACAATCTCTCAGTAAAATCCAGAAAGCAGAATTCCTGGGATTTTGTGCTGTTTAATTTTCATTCTGGGTGTCCCGGGGAGGTTTGATTTCACTGCCTCAGCCTTTCTCTGCCTCTCTCTCTCCCTGTATAAACATTTCCCAAAGTAAAAAACACTCGACACAGCTGACTGCACCTTATGGGATCTTCCTGTGCACAACAGGGATTTTGTTTTAAACAGGGGTGTTTTCTCAGAGGGAGTATACAAACTTTCAGGGGACTTGGGACAACACACACACAGGGTGGGGGTTTGGGCGGGTGTGTACTGGGGGGAGGTGGGCAGTGAGTTATTCTGATATTCCCAACAAGGGCCAGAGGTCTGAGTGTTTAAACATATGAAATTGTTCAAACAGAGGCAGGCAGAAAGCCCTGAGGTTTCAGAGCTCCCTGTAAATGCAAAGGGAACTACCATTGCCCCAAACAGCAGCAAGATGTGAACTGGAAACCCCTTCCCTCAGCTTGTTACACACTGACCTTTCCACAACCCCCAACATGTTCACAAACACTCCCTGGAGTTTCTTCAAACTTTGTATCAAACTGTCTGTCCATTCTGCTCAATACTGACCCCCCTCTCAATCTGGCACTGACCTGGGGGCTGAATTCAGACAGAGACACAGAGATAGAGAGAGGTTTTAAAGTTAAATTTCCCAAATTGAAAAACACTCAACACAGCTGCCTGCACCTTGTGGGATCTTGCTGTGCACCACAGGGATTTTATTTTACAGAGTGTTTGGCTTTGATTTAACAGGCAGTTTCAGCCTTTCTGCAGATTTGGCAATGATGCAGACACACACACACACACACACAGGGTAGGGTAAGGATTGGGGGCTCACAGCAGGCAAGAGGGTTGGGGCTGTGTGGGGGAGGAGAGTGTCCCATCTGATTTAGATTCACATTGCTGCTGCTGCAGTGGGATCTTGCTGTGCACACACTGGGCCTGCCGCTTTTGCAGGCCCAGTGTGTGCACAAATAAAAATACTTTTTATTTTTAAACAAAATATGACTCAGGGATCGCAAAGGCTCCTCTCTCTGCCTCTCTTTTTGTATAAATAAATCACCAAATTAAATGACACTCAATAATGTGACCAGACACAATTAATTATCAAATTTCTATCTCTCTTTATCTGTGTCGCTCCCTCCTTGTCTCTCTCTGTCTCTCCTTATCTCTCTCTCCTCTGTTTCTCTCTCTCTCTCTCTATGTCTCTCTCTCTCTTCTCACAGAAACAGTTGGAAACAGAGACTGGGGGGGTGGGGAAAGAGGGGGATGGAAACAGCTGTAGGTGTGGGTTAGATGCAGGGAGAGACACAGACTGTTAGAGGGAGGGGGCTTCAGTTTAATTCTGAGGATCCCAGGAGAGTTGGGGGGGATTTCACTGTCTCAGCCTCTCTGTGTCTCACTCTCTCTCTCTCTTTTTGTATAAACATTTCCCAAATTAAAAAAAACTCAGCACATCTGACTGCACCTTCTGGGATCTTGCTGTGCACCACAGGGATTTTGTTTTAAAGAGTGTTTGGCTTTGTTTGAACAGGCAGTTTCAGCCTTTCTGCAGATTTGGGATGATGCAGACACACACACACAGGGTAGAGACTGGGGGCTCACAGCAGGCAAGAGGTGGGGGGGGTGGTGGTGTGAACAAGGAGAATGTCCCATCTGATTTAGGTTCACTTTGCTGCTGCAGCAGTGGGATCTTGCTGTGCACACACTGGGCCTGTGGCCATTGTCCGCATTGCGACAGCGATCCCACTTTTTATTTTTAAACAAAATCTGGCCCAGTGTCCGCAAAGTCTCCTCTCTCTGCCTCTCTGTATATAAAAAACATCGCCAAATTACAGGCCACTCAGTAATGTGACCAGACACAATTAAGTATCAAATCTCTCTCTCTATTTATCTCTGTCTCTCTCTTTCTGTCCTTATCTCTCTCTCCCTGTCTCTGTTTCTCTCTGTCTTTTTCTCTCTCTCCGTGTCTCTCTCTCTCTCCCTGTCTCTTCTCTGGCGGAAGCAGATGGAGACAGAGACAGGGAGAGAGGGACGGATGGAAGCAGCTGGAGGTGTGGGTTAGATGCAGGGGGCTGTTAGAGGGAGAGGGGCTTCAGTTTAATTCTGAAGGTCCCGGAGGGGTGGGGGGATTTCACTGTCACAGCCCCTCTCTGCCTCACTCTCTTTCTCTGTATAAACATTACCCAAAGTGAAAAAACACTCAACACAGCTGACTGCAGCTTGTGGGATCTTGCTGTGCACCACAGGGATTTTGATTTAAAAAGGAGTTTTGCTGTGTTTTAAGGGGGAGGTCAGCCATTCTGGAGATTTGGGATGATGCAGACATACACACACAGGGTAGGGAGTGGGGAAGGAGGCTCACAGCAGGCGAGAGGGTGGGGCACAGTGTCCCACCTGATTTAGGTTCACATTAATACTGCTGTGGGATCTTGCTGTGCCACAAAGGCCTGTGGCCTTTGCCCTGTACAGTAACAGCAACCACACTTTTTATTTTTAAACAAGATCTGGGTCAGCGATCACAAATTGGGTTCAAGGAAAAGGCATGAAAGGGGGTTGGCTAAATTCAAGCACTTTAATCGCCGAGGCATCGTAGGCTATGGATCAAGTACTGGGGAATGGGAGGAGTATAGATTGGGGTGTGATGGGCCAGCATTGAGCTGGTGGGCCGAAGGGCCTGTTTCTGGGCTGTGTGAATCCAGATTATTTTCCCCCTCTCTCTGTTTTCCCAGGAATTTCTATTTGGATTGGGGGGGATGGGGGTGGTGGTTGTTATAGAATTTCCCTGTCTCAGTCTCTCCAGTGTTCTTACCAATCCCTGCACCCCCTCCCCTCTCTCTCTCCCCACACATTCCCATCTATATTTCATCTCTCAATAAAATGTGAAGGAAAACCCCAGTGTGAATTGTTGTCGATTTAATTTGGGGGAAGAGAGGGAGAGGGAGGTGTGGATCCCATTCCCCACACACTCTCCTGCAGTCCTCACCCACAACATTTATGTAACCTGCCCCTCACCAGGCTGTGTGTGTGGGATCTTGCTGTGTACACAGGTGGGCCTGGCTCCCTATTCCTCACACTGTGACCAGGAACTTTCAACAGGAAAGATTGAGGGGAAGGAGGACGGTTGGGAAGAGGGAGGAGGCAGAGAGAGAGAGAGAAATGGAGGGAGAGTTAAACAGAGAGAAGGTGGGGGTGGGGGTGGGGTGTGAGGGTCTCAGGAGGGGCAGGGGGAAACACATTAACCCTTAGGTGGGTGGTAAAGAGTAGATTATTGATGAAACTGTCTGTAAGTTTGTTATAAATCTAAAATAACAGGGGTGGGAGACAGCGCTGTTCCTAATTGTTAAATAAAATTCACAGAGGCCTTTACAATTCAGTTTTTAGATCTTCAGATTTTCATTCCATCCTCTCCACAGCTTTTCCCCTATTCTGTGTATTTCTCTCCGCTTTTCTCTCCATTTCCTTCCTCTATCTGTCTCTCTTTTTTATTCTCTGTGTCCCTCTTTCTCCCAGGAATTAATATTTAGTTGGACAATCTCTCAGTAAAATCTGGGAAGCAGCAATACTGGGATTTTGTGCTGTGTAATTTTCATTCTGGGTGTCCCAGGGAGGGTTTGATTTCACTGTCTCAGCCTCTCTCTGCCTCTCTCTCTCTGTATAAACATTTCCCAAAGTGAAAAATACTCAACACAGCTGACTGCACCTTGTGGGATCTTGCTGTGCACCACAGGGATTTTGTTTTAAAAGGTGGGGGTGGTTTCTCAGAGGGAGTTTAAAAACTTTCAGGGGACTGTGGGGAAGCCTCCAGACTTGGGACAACACACACACGGGGTGGGGGTTTGGGGAGGATGTGTGCTGGGGCGGTGGGCAGTGAGGTATTCTGGAATTCTGATATTCCCAACAAGGGCCAGTGGTCTGAGTGTTTAAACATATGAAATTGTTCAAACAGAGGCAGGCAGAAAGCCCTGAGGTTTCAGAGCTCCCTGTAAATGCAAAGGGAACTGCCATTGCCCTAAACAGCAGCAAGATGTGAACTGGAAAACCCTTCCCTCAGCTTGTTACACACTGACCTTTCCACAACCCCCAACATGTTCACAAACACTCCCTGGAGTTTCTTCCAACTTTATATCAAAGTGTCTGTCCATTCTGCTCAATACTGACCCCCTCTCAATCTGGCACTGACCTGGGGTCTGGATTCAGACAGAGACAGATAGTTTTAAAGTTCAAAGTTTTAAAATTTATTTATTCCTGACAGAAGACTTACATTAACACTGCAAAGAGAGAGAGACAGACACACAGTGACATGATAAAAAGACAGAGATAAAGGATCAGAGAGTGTACTTAAAGTTTTAAAGATTATTAGTGTCTCAAGTAAGGCTCACATTAACTTGCAATAAAGTTACTGGGAGAGATAGAAATGGAGACACACACAAAGACATAGAGAGAGAGAGAGAGAGAGATATTGGGAAACTTACCAAAGCTGTGTGTGAGAGTGTCTGCAGCTTCTGTGTCTCTGAACTTGCCGGGGTGCCAGGGAGAGAATGTCACTGTCTTCACCTCTCTCTCTGCCTCTCTGTATAAAACAAATCACCAAATTACAGCACACTCAGTAATGTGACCATACACAATTTGTTCGCAAATCTCTTTCTCTCTCTATCTCTGTCTGTCTGTTCTCTCTCCCTCCCTGTCTGTTCCTCTCTCTGTCTTTCTCTTTCTCTCTCTCCTTGTTGCTCTCTGTGTCTGTTTCTCTGTCTTTCTATCTCTGTCTCTTCTGTAGCAGAAACAGATGGAGACAGAGAGAGAGAAGCAGGGAGAGAGGGAGGGATGGAAACAGCTGTAGGGGTGGGTTAGATGATGGGGGAGAGACACAGACTGTTAGAGGGAGGGGGCTTCAGTGAGGGACAGGGTCTCCGGGTTAATTCTACGGCTTTCAATGGCTTGGGGGGGTAGGATTTGAGGGTCTGAGGGTCTTGGGGGGGGGATGGATTTCACTCTCTCAGCCTCACTCTCTCCCTGTAAACATTTCCCAAATTAAAAATAAAACACCAACACAGCTGACTGCACATTGTGGGATCTTGCTGTGCACTGCAGGGATTTAGAAAGGATTTGGTTTAGATTGAAGAGGGAGTTTCACCCTTTCTGCAGAGTTTGGATGATGCAGACACAGACACACACTGGGTAGTGAATGGAGGCTCTGAATGGAGGCTCACAGCAGGCGAGAGGGGAAGGGTGTGTGGAAGGACAGTGTCCCATCTGATTCAGCTTCACATTGATGCTGCTGTGGGATCTTGCTCTGCACACTCTGAGCCTGCGGCCTTTGTCCCGCACGGCAACAGCGACCACACTTTTTTAAAAATTTTTAAACAAGATCTGGCTCGGGGATCGCAAAGTGGGTTCAAGGAGAAAGCTTGAAAGGGGGTTGGATAAATTCAAGCACTTTAAGGCATCGTAAGCTATGGAGCAAGTGCTGGGGAATGGGAGGAGTATAGATTGGGGTTTGATGGGCCAGCATTGAGCTGGTGGGCTGAAGGGCCTGTTTCTGTGCTGTGTGACTCCAGATTCTTTTCTCTCTGTTTTCTGTCAGAGTGTCAGGTAATTTTCAACAGCAAAGCTTCTGCTTCATCAAAGGCCGATACAGTAGATGGGAGAAGAAAGTTTATTTTGTACTGTCCCACCCTAATACTGCAAAGATTTCTGCAAACACAACTCATCTTTCTACCTCTACCCTATCGAGCCCCTTCATTATCTTTTCCCTGTCTCTGTCTCTCCAGTGTTCTTACCAATCCCTGCACTCCCTCCCCTCTCTCTCTCCCCACACATTCCCATCTATATTTCATCTCTCAATAAAATGTGAAGGAAAACCCCAGTGTGAATTGTTGTCAATTTAATTTGGGGGAAGAGAGGGAGAGGGAGGTGTGGATCCCATTCCCCACACACTCTCCTGCAGCCCTCACCCATTTATTCAATCCAGCCCTCACCAGGGTTTGTGTGTGGGATCTTGCTGTGTACACAGGTGAGTGGCTCCCTATTCCTCGCACTGTGACCCTGAGTGGAACATTAAACAGGAAAGACCGAGGGGGAGAAGGGCTGGGGAGGGGGAGAAGGGCTGGGAGGGCAGAGAAAGTTAGAGAAATGGAGGGAGAGCTAAACAGAGGGGGTGGGGGGGGAGGGGCGTCAGGAGGGGAAGGGGGAAAAAGAGACAGAGAATCTGGGTGGGGTGTCCTTCTGCATTGTTGGACTGCCAGTGGGATCTTGCTGTGCAGAATTACCTTCATTGTAACTTGAACCATTCATTGACTAAGGGGGGGTGGGGTGGTGTGAATGAGGAATTATAAATATTATTACTACGCTGAGATAATATTTCCTTCTCTGTGATTTTGGAACCCCCAAAAGGATAAAACTCCCCTCGTTAGCTTAAGTGTGTTTGAGATAGTAGGAAGCTCCTGGTTTTAGACATAGAATCCCCACAGTGCAGAAGGAGGCCATTCAGCCTATCTAGTCTGTACTGATCACAATCCCACCCAGGCCGTATTCCTGTAATCGTGCACTTTTAACCTGCTGATTCCCCCTGACGCTGAGGTCAATTTAATACGACCCAGTCTGCCGAAGCTGCACATCTTTGGAGTGTAGGAGGAATTGGTAAAATAAAGCAGGATCTGACACTCTCTCTCTATCAGGAACAACTAACAGCTCTTTAATTTAAAAGCCAGGGAGACAGAGAATAAAAAAAGACAGAGCAAGACAGGGAGACAGAGAAAGACAGGGAGAGAGAGAGAGAGAGAAGGAGAAAGAGAAAGACAGGGAGGGAGAGACGAGGAGACAGAAAGAGACAAAGACAGAGAAAGGGGGAGGTAGTGAGGGGTAAACAGCACAAGACAACAAAAGTGAGATTTGTGGGGGAGTTGCAGTGAGGGGGTGGGAAGAGACACAGGATCTGGGGGATGGGGGGAGTCTCTCGTGTGGAGTCAGTGTCCAGCTCCCAGTTTCTGGAGAAAAGCCTCAGTCACACCGTTCTGGGATTCCTGATTCACAAAAATAAATCCCTGCTGGGAGGGTGATTTTAAAAAAAGTCTCTCCCAGAGGGGTGGACACAGCTTCTTCCCAGGTTAAAGGGGGAGTTTAGCTCTTCCTGGGGACTGATGTTGGGGGGTGTATCCAGATTTTATATCCTTTCCCCCTGGATCTCGGATGAACCAGTTCTGGTTAGATTGTGGGGTGTGAGGGGGAGGGCTGCAGTTTAAAACCCTGGGGTTAAAATATAATTAGTCACAAACAGGTTAACGCTTTGGTGGGTGGCAAAGAGGAAATGAAATATCTGTAAAATGAAACTGTCTATTGATTGTGTATGTGTGATTGAGAGCTTGTTTTAAAATCATTGATCCAATTCAAAGCCTGCTGGGATTCTGGCTGCTGCCAAGGACACAAATGTTATAAAGTTGTTTTTTGCAGTTTACAGGCTTTCTAAAGATTCAATGCCAGATGAGTTATTTTGGGTATTTTTTGAGGCAACTTTTCAATATTTATATTTGTAAAACACCACACTGATGTTTATATATGCAACGTCATAATATTAGACAGCAAGACAGAGAGGAAAAGAGAGAGAGAGAGGCAGGGAGACATGTATAGATCTGGAGGGAACATGTAAGAGACAGAGGGAGAAACAGAGAAGGGGAGAGCAGAGGAGAGGTGACTGATAGAAGGGAGAACTTCATTGGGGGGATCCTGTGTTAATTCATTGGCCTGTCTCTGGACTAAAGCCCCTCCCCAAAATGCTTTGATGTTTTAATAAATTAAATATCAGGACAGTCATGAGGCATTTGGAAGTTGATTTCATTGGAAACGTGTTCCCATTTTGTCAGGGGTTAATAAGGAGGGATGTGAAAATGAACGTTCCCTTACCACACCCGAGTGAGATTGTGAATTTCAGCAAGTCTTTGGATCTTGCTGTGCATTTTATTGTTTACAATCAGCTTTTTTGTGTTTAATCAAATTTCACTTTATTTTCCCTCTCTCTCTCTCTTCCAAGGAGAATTCTTTTGGAAACTTTTGACGACGCAGAGAGCAAATAATTTTGCTGTGAGGAATCCTCGGACAAGAGCTATAACCAGAGAGAAAAATATTAATAAAAATCCCTGTGTTTGTGTGGTTGATTTTAATTAGAAAGGGGGGGGTCCTGCCTCAAGAGGGAGGAGTTAGCAAGAGGGAGGGAAGAGCATTCTGTCGGTCTCAGGGCTTGTCACAGGGAGGGAGTGGGAATTTGCCAAGGCGAGGGCAGGAGGGGGAACTTAGAGGGATTGAGTGCTGAAGGGATTTGGAGGGGGATTGAAGAGGGTTTGGGCAGTGGGGTGTGAGTATAAGGCCGAGAGGGATGGATTCGGTGGCTGAGAGATTTAGAGGGATTGCAGGGAGGGAGGAGATTCAGCTGGAGTGGGGGGAGTAGAGGATTCACGGGGAGAGCAAAGGAGGATGTAGGGGGAGACTCAAAGGGATTGCGGTGGAGAATTAGATTCAGGGGGATTTACAGGGGGGTCTCGTGGCGACTGAGATTTACAGATTCAGCAGCAGGGACTGAGAGGGAAGGAATGGGGAAGAATTGAGAGCGATTCAGGAAGGGGGGCTTCGAGGGGGATTTCTGGGGGTCTGATGTGGGAGGGGGAGTGACTCAAAAGTGGAGAGATTTAAAGATGTAGTATGGGGCACAGACAGAATGAAGGGGGTGGGATTGGAGAGGGAGCAGGATTGGGGGGCAGAGGGATGCAGCAAGGCTGGGGGGGTGAGAGTCAGTGAGACATTTGGGGGGATTCGAATCTGGAGAGGGTGTGAATGGGGTACGGAGTTAGAGAGGGAGTTAGCGGAAGCGGGTGCAAGTCAGGATTGCAGGGAGGGGTAGAGGAATTGACGCAGGACCTTTGGGGGAGGCACAGGAATTGGGACAGGTTTCGGAATCAGAGGGACACAGCAAGGGTGCGGGGGGGCAATCCAGGGAGACATTCAGAGGGGAGTCAAGAGGAATCTCAGGGGGGTTAGAATCTGGAGAGGGTTTGAGTGGGAGTTAGCAGAAGGGGGAGCAAGTCAGAGTTGGGGAGGGGGGCAGAGGGAGCTTTGGGGGTGCTCAGGAATTGGGGCAGGAACTTGGGAGATTCTGGGGGTTTAAGAGTCAGATCGGCAGTGGGTGTGGGAGAGAGATTGAGGGAAGGGGGGTGTGGGAGAGAGATTGAGGGGGAGAGGGGTGTGGGAGATAGATTGAGGGGAAGACAGGGCCGTGGGAGAGATTGAGGGGAAGAGGTCTGGGATTAAAGGAGAACGGGCAGAGGGATAGGGAATCAGGCAGGAGAAAGTGTGTGGAGGGGAATTAGGAGAGATTGAGGGTTTAGAAGGACTGGGAGTGGGCTCAGGGGGGATCCCGGGGCATTTGGCTGTGGGAGCCTTTGAGCGAGGTGGGGTGAAGATTTGGCAGAGAGGATCAGGGAAGGAGGCAGAGAGAGATGTGGCAGTGGGGAGGGTTAGAGGGGTTTAAGTGGAGGGACTTCGGTTTGAGCAGTGAGGAAGTAGAGGGGCTCAGAGGACATTAAAGAGGGCCAGGGGGTGGGGGGTCCTCTTTAAAAAAAGTCAGAAGGGAAAGAGAGGGGCAGGGAGGGAAAGAGAGGGAAAGAAAGAGACAGAGAGGGAAAGAGAGAGGGAAAGAAAGAGACAGAGAGGGAAAGAGAAAGGGGCAGAAGAAAGACAGAGGGACAGGGAGGGAAAGAGAGGGACAGAGAGGGAGAGAAAGAGACAGAGAGGGAGAGAAAGAGAGAGAGAGGGAAAGAAAGAGGCAGAGAGGGAGAGAAAGAGAGAGAGAGGGAAAGAAAGAAAGAGGCTGAGAGAGAAAGAAAGGGGCAGAGAGGGAAAGAAAGAGACAGAGAGGGAGAGAAAGGGACAGAGAGGGAAAGAAAGGGAAAGAAAGAGAGACAGGGAGGGAAAGAAAGAGACAGAGAGGGAGAGAAAGAGACAGAGAGAGGGAGAGAAAGAGACAGAGAGAGGGAGAGAAAGACAGAGGGAGAGAAAGACAGAGGCAGAGAGGGAAAGAAAGGGACAGAGAGAGAAAGGGAAAGACAGAGGCAGAGAGGGAAAGAAAGGGACAGAGAGAGGGAAAGAAAGAGGGACAGAGAGGGAAAGAAAGACAGGGAGGGACAGAGAGGGAAAGAAAGGGACAGACAGAGAGACAGGGAGGGAAAGAAAGAGACAGAGAGAGGGAGAGAAAGAGACAGAGAGAGGGAGAGAAAGAGACAGAGAGAGGGAGAGAAAGAGACAGAGAGAGGGAGAGAAAGAGACAGAGAGAGGGAGAGAAAGAGACAGAGAGAGGGAGAGAAAGAGACAGAGAGAGGGAGAGAAAGAGACAGAGAGAGGGAGAGAAAGACAGAGAGAGGGAAAGAAAGAGGGACAGAGAGGGAAAGAAAGAGGGACAGAGAGGGAAAAAAAGACAGGGAGGGAAAGAAAGAGGCAGAAGAAAGACAGGGAGGGAAAGAGAGGGACAGGGAGGGAAAGAGAGGGACAGGGAGGGAAAGGAAAGAAAGGGACAGAGAGGGAAAGAAAGGGACAGAGAGGGAAGGACAGAGAGGGAAAGAAAGACAGGGAGGGAAAGAGAAAGGGACAGAAGAAAGAGAGAGGGACAGGGAGGGAAAGAGAGGGACAGAGAGGGAGAGAAAGAGAGAGAGAGGGAAAGAAAGAAAGAGGCAGAGAGGGAGAGAAAGAGAGAGAGAGGGAAAGGACAAGGGACAGAGAGGGAAAGAAAGGGACAGAGAGGAAAGAAAGGGACAGAGAGAGGAGGAGGGAGAGAAAGACAAGAGAGAGGGAAAGAAAGACAAGAGAGAGAGAGGGAAAGAAAGACAAGAGAGAGAGAGGGAAAGAAAGACAAGAGGGAGAGAGGGAAAGAAAGACAAGAGAGAGAGAGGGAAAGAAAGACAAGAGAGAGAGAGGGAAAGAAAGACGAGAGAGAGAGGGAAAGAAAGACAAGAGAGAGAGAGGGAAAGAAAGAGAAGAGAGGGAAAAAGAGGGAGAGAGGGAAAGAAGAGGGAAAGAAAGAGAAGAGGGAAAGAAAGAAGGGGAGAGGGGGGGAGGGAAAGAAAGAGAGAGGGGGAAAGAAAGAGAGAGAGGGAAAGAAAGAGAGAGAGGGAAAGAAAGAGAGAGAGAGGGAAAGAAAGAGAGAGAGAGGGAAAGAGAGAGAGAGAGGGACAGAGAGGGAAAGGAAAGAAAGAGGCAGAGAGGGAAAGGAAGAAAGAGGCAGAGAGGGAAAGAAAGAAAGAGGGAAAGAGAGAGACAGAGAGAAGAAAGAGGGAGACAGAGAGGGAAAGAAAGGGACAGAGAGGGAAGAAAGAGACGAGAGAGGGAAGAGAAAGAGGACAGAGAGAGGGAGAGAAAGGACAGAGAGAGGGAGAGGGAGGGAGAAGAGAGAGAGAGAGGGAGAGAAAGAGAGAGAGAGAGGGAGAGAGAGGGACAGTGAGAGGAGAGAAAGGGACAGAGAGAGGAGAGAGAGGGACAGAGAGAGGGAGAGAAAGGGACAGAGAGAGGGATGAGAAGAGGGACAGAGGAGAGGAGAGAGAGAGGGAATACAGAGAGGGAAAGAGAGGGACAGAGGAAAGACAGAGAGGGAAAGAGAGAGACAGAGAGGGAAAGAGAGGGACAGAGAGGGAAAGAAAGGGACAGAGAGGGAAAGAAAGGGACAGAGAGGGAGAGAAAGAGACAGAGAGGGAGAGAAAGAGACAGAGAG
>JAGIQG010000423.1:0-30965 GCA_024679065.1 Sphyrna mokarran | reverse complement strand
AAACTGCAGATTTCTTGGCCAACTTTCTTGGCGCAGTGGTTAGCACTGCTGCCTCACAGTGCCAGAGACCCAGGTTCAATTCCCAGCTTGCAGAGTTTGCACATTCTCCTCGCGTCCGTGTGGGTTCCATCCGGGTGCTCCGGTTTTCTGCCACGGTCCGAGAGACATACACATTAGGTGAATTGGCTGTGGTGAATTCTCCCTTGGTGTCAGAGGGACTGGCTAGGGTAAATTCATGGTGATATGGGGATGGGTCGGATTGTGATCAGTGCAGGCACAATGGGCCGAATGACCTCCTTCTGCACCGTGGTATTCTATGATTCTAACCGGGTGATTCTTTAACTGGGCGTCAGTAGCTCAAATTCCAGAATATTCTGTCCATTCACGCCCCGCTGTCACTGCCAATGAGAATAGAGAATTTAGCACTTCTCCCTTCACTGCAGCAGGACTGGAGAACCCCAGCTGCGGGCGAGGTTAGAAAATCTCGACCTGAAGTCTTTTATTTGCGTTGGCCAGCATCGCTATAAGTTTATCACTTTCTTGTGGTAGAATCTGGGTTTTCCACCCAGCACAGCCAATTTACTTTTGACATTAGTCAATCGAGACTTTCCGATTGCACCGAATCTCTACATTTTCTATTGTTATCTTAAACTCAACCCACTGCTGGAGCCGTCAGGCTGTGCTGTCTATTTTATGGGTGAAGCTCATTCTTGGATTGTATATGTGTATAGATCCCTGAAAGTTGGCAATCAAGCCGATAAGGTTGTTAAGAAGGCATACGGAGTCTTAGCTTTCATTGGTAGGGGGATTGAATTTCAGAGCCGCAACATCATGTTGCAAGTGTACAAAACTCTGGTGCAGCTGCACTTGGAGTATTGTGTACAGTTCTGGTCCCTGCATTATAAGAAAGATGTGGAGGCATTGGAGAGGGTACAGAGAAGGGTTAGCAGGTAGTTGCCTGGTTGCAGAGCAGGTCTTATGAGGAGAGGCTGAGGGATTTGAGGTTGTTTTCGTTGGAAGGAAGGCGGTTAAGAGGAGACCTTATTGAAACATATAAGATGATTAGAGGTTTAGATAGGGTGGACAGTGATAGCCTTTTTCCTAGGATGGAGAAAGCTAGCACGAGGGGGCATAGCTTTAAATTAAGGGGTGATAGTTATTGGACGGATATCAGAGGTAGGTTCTTTACCCAGAGGGTGGTAAGGGTATGGAATGCCCTGCCTGCTGCAGTTGTAGATGTGCCAAGTTTGCGGGTATTTAAGTGGTCCATGGATAGGTTTATGGATGAAAAGGGAATGGTTTAGGATAGAGGGTCATTGCTTTTTCTTAATTGGTTGGTGCAACGTTGAGGGCCGAAGGGCCTGTTCTGGGTTGTAATGTTCTATGTTCTATGTTCTATTGGAAAATAACAATCTCAAAGCCACAGAAGAGAGCGAAAATCAGCCAACTGTTGGACTTCAACGCTATGTTTTGCTTTGATGATAAGTTAGGACGTAACTATATTTTTCAACTAACCCCATCAGAAACGAAAACAGAACGAGGAGCAGAGAGATTTATAAAGCTCAATTATACAGATTTAGCTCATTTGGGTGGTGTAAAATTTATTTGAAATCTGCAAGAATGAATGTGTTAGCGTTTGTCATCCTCGGCTATGCAAAGGAGGTGAGTTATGTGCTCTTGTTGGTGTTCCTGAGTACTAGATAAACTTTTTTGTTTAAATTCATTACACATCAACTGGCAAGAAGGCAGTAGAATCCCTACAGTGCAGAAGGAGGCCATTTGGCCCCAAGAGTCTGTACTGTGCACAATCCCACCCAGCCCTCATCCCTGTGTTATTTACTCTGCTAATATCCCTAACATTAAAGGGCAATTTAACATGGCCAATCTTTGGACTGTGGAATTAAAGCCAAGCAGACATGGGGAGAATGTGCGAACTCCAATCCAAGGTTGGAATTGAACCCGGCTCCCTGGTGCTCTGAGACAGCAATGCTAACCACCCGTGCCACCCCAAATGACTTGAGAAATGTTGACTGTTTAATTGTCTTGGTGTCCCTGAGAGGTGGTGCTTGACTATATTCTCAAACAGACTAAGGGATTTTCACAATAACTTCATTGCAGTGTTAGAACATAGAACATTACAGCACAGTACAGGCCCTTCGGCCCTCAACGTTGCACCGACCAGTGGGACCAATCTAATGATCCTCTAACCTTAGCTATTCCAATGTTATCAATATGCCTATCCACTGACCATTTGAACGCCCTTAAAGTTGGCGAGTCCACAACTACTGCAGGCAGGGCATTCCACTACCCTCTAAGTAAAGGACCCACCTCTGACATCCATCCCATAATTATCACCCCTCAATTTAAAGCTATGTCCCTCTCGTGTTAATGTAAGTCTGCTTGTGACACTAATAAATAATTTAAAACTTAACTACGGGAACCTAGGGGCAAGCGATGGCTTACATGTACTGTCACTGAGCTAGTAATCCAGGGTCCCAGAGTAATGCTCCGGAGACCCAGGTTCGAATCTCACCACGGCATGGGACGAAATTTGAATTTGATAGAAATGTGGAAGTTGAATGGCAAAAATGAAACCATTGTCGTATTTGGGTCACTCATGCTCTTTGCTTAGTCCGGCCTACGTGTAAATCCAGGTCCACCGCAAAGTTTTTGACTCTTAAATGCCCTCAAATTGAGCACCCAAGGGATGGACAGTAAATGCAGGCCCAGCCAATCACACCCACGTAAACGAATAAATAAAAACACCTGCAATTTCTCCACCATCCCATTTGGACCCTGCCTAAAACATTGCCAGGTCAAAATCCTGCAGCTGTCTCCCTAAGTAGGTATATATGAATTCAAGTGGTTTGAGAAGATAGCTGACCAATATCTTCTCACCTGGAGGAATAGACAATAAATGTCAGTCTGGCCAACCATATGCATATATCATAACAGACAGTCCAGCTATTAGCCAATGCCAGTTAGAGTACAAGAGCTGGACTTTAATGTTGCAGTTGTATGAAACGGTGGTTCGACCTCATTTGGAATACTGCGTCCAGTTCTGGTCACCCTACTACCGGAAGGACGTGGAGACTCTGGAGAGAGTGCAGAGGATGTTTACCAGGATGCTGCCTGGTATGGAAGGTCAGAGTTACGAGGAGAGGTTAGTTAAATTGGGACTGTTTTCCTTAGAAAGACGTAGACTTAGAGGAGATCTAATAGAGGTGTACAAGATTATGAGGGGTATAGATAGAGTTAACAGGATTAAGCTTTTTCCTAGGATGGACTTGAATAGCACGAGGGGTCACGGGCTTAGGATGAGGGGGGTAAGGTATAATTTGGATGCTCGAGGGAGTTTTTCACACAGAGGGTGGTGGGGGTATGGAATGCACTGCCGAGTAAAGTGGTGGAGGCAGGCACTCTGGAGTTATTTAAGAAATACTTGATGGGCACATGAACAGAATGGGAATGGAGGGGAAAAGAAAGCTGATTTAAAATAAGGATCATGAGCCTTGGGAGTCCCTGGGAAGTGTGTAAATAGATGACGATATTGATGTTCTTGTTTTTATCCTACAGGTGCTTTGGTCCACCTTGTTGTCTAACAAGGGGCATACACGCGTTGGGTCGTGAGAGGTCTGCTCTTGGATTTTTTCGAGAGTATCCTAGTGTTTCACATCGTTAGTGTACGCTTGACCTGGGCCATTTGATGGTCAACACGACAGCTTAGTGACTATTGCTGTGCCGTGCAGATACATGAATTTGGGCCTGCGTCCGTGGGAGTTTGCGCATTCTCCGCGTGCTTGTGTGGGTTTTCTCCGGGTGCTCCGGTTTCCTCCCACATCGCAAAGATGTGCTCTTAGGCTGATTGGCAAAACAAATTTTCCCTAAATTGTCTCAAATTTGGTTTTTAATCTATAGATCTATAAAAATAGACAGGGGTCACTGGCAGATGTGGGAACATTGGGGTGGCGGCGTGGGCTCGTTGGGCCGAAGGGCCTGTTTCCCGTGCTGTTTTGTTCTTTATTCTTTGTAATCTAGTTACCTAGAGGACAATCAGTGCCAGTATAACAATATTGAAACTAACTATTGTCAACTCTTTGAAAATGTTTAATAGGAAAATGTTGCAGGCTTTGATGTCCAGTCTTTTAATTGATCACAACTTTATCCTTCGAGTAACCAGACCAAGACATGGAGTTCTCTTAAGCAGTTGTTTAATCGAGCTGCGTAGCTCAGAAACTGGCAAGTCACAGCTCACAGACTGTAAATAACCAGAGTGAAGAACTCAGAGATACATACGCAATTGTAATTTCAAATTCGATTACAAGTAATTAGCATCTACCAATCTCAATCACCTCACACTTGCTTCGTTATAATATCGAATCAGACTTGATACATCATTGTATTTACAAGTTATGTTCTGTATATTACATTTCCAAGTCAGGATGTAGAGGGGATCTTGCATTCCCATGATGATCAATGTACCTCTCTCCCCTCCCACAGCTTAGGGACACACAGACTGTATTCATTGTTCAACCCGCCAACTAAAAATTTAAACCTCATCTGCTCCACGCTTGTGAGCTCTGGGCGTGAACGCAACTGTCCCAATTCCTTAAACTAAACGAACCGTCAATGGTCACTGGGTGTACGAGTTATATTCTATCCAAAGACAATCGATGTGGGACTCTGAGTTGTAGAAACGAGTCTTTAATCAAAGTTGACAGAGACTCAGTACGGTTCCAGCTCCAATTCGAAAAGCAGGATTGACTGTCTTTAGATTTATATTTGTAAATTTGTGGATTAGGGTCATTGTCTCTGTCACACTGTAAAATGATGTACAGATGCCGGCGTTGGATTGGGGTGGTAAGAACTCAGTAAGAATTTAGCAACACCAATTTATAATCCAACCGATTTATTTGATAGTAAAAAAGCAAGCTTTCGACTTCTGTGTCTTCTTCAGGCAAATGCAGTGTTCTGGTCTGCAATAGCACACATCAGCACAGACAGTCAGAGATTGCTGATTAGAATGCGAATCCTTACATCTAACCTGCTAATCAAGTGTTAAAGTGGCTAACAATGTGTGTGAAGGGAATCCTGAGCATTGGTTAGAGAATTGTGTATTTTCTCCAGACAGCACAGTAAGTGAGGTTGTTTGCTAACCCAGGCAAGTTACGGGGGTTACAGATAGTGTGTCATGAAGCCAAGATCCCTGTTAAGACCGTCCTCACGTGTGCGGAGCTTGGCTATCAGTCTCTGTTCAGCGACTCTGCGCTGTCGTGTATCATGAAAGCCCCCGTGAAGAACATTTACCCGCAGGTCGGAGGCCGAATGCCCATGACTGCTGAAGTGTTCGCCCACAGGCAGGGAACTGTTTTGCCTGGTGATTGTTGAGCGATGCTCATTCATCCGCTGTCGTAGTGTCTGCGTGGTCTCCCCAATATACCATGCTTCGGGACATCCTTTCTTGCAACGTATTAGGTAGACAACGTTGGCCGAGTTGCAAGAGTATGTACCGTGCATCTGGTGAATGGTATCCTCACGTTTGATGATGTCGTCCATGTCTATGATCCGGCATGTCTTGCAGAGGTTGCTGCGGCAGGGTTGTGTGGTATTGTGGTCACTGTTCTCCTGAAGGTTGGGTAGTTTGCTGCGAACAATGATCTGTTTAAGGTTGTGCGGTTGTCTGAAAGCAAGAAGTGGGGGGGTAGGGATGGCCCTAGCGAGATGTTCATCGTCATCAATGACATGTTGAAGACTCCGGAGAAGATGTCGTAGTTTCTCCGCTCCGGAGAAGTACTGGACAACAAAGGGTACTCTGTCCACCATGTGCCGTGTTCATCTTCTGAGGAGGTCAGTGCGGTTTATCGTTGTGGCACGTCGGAACTGTCGATCGATGAGTCGAGCGCCACATCCTGTTCTCACGAGGGCATCCTTCAGCGTCTGGAGGTGTCTGTCACGATCCTCCTCATCTGAGCAAATTCTGTGTATACGGAGGGCTTGTCCGTAGGGAATGGCTTCTTTAACGTGTCTAGGGTGGAAGCTGGAGAAGTGGAGCATTGTGAAGTTGTCTGTCGGTTTTCGGTACAGTGAGGTGCTGAGGTGACCGTCCTTGATGGAGATGCGTGTGTCCAAGAATGCAACTGATTCTGGAGAATAATCCATGGTGAGTCTGATGGTGGAATGGAACTTGTTGATATCATCATACAGTTGTTTCAATGATTGTTCACCATGAGTCCAAAGGAAGAAGATGTCATCAATGTATCTAGAATATAACCTTGGTTGGAGATCTCGTGTGGTGAAGAAGTCTTGTTCGACAAGCTGCAAATATCCAGAAACATTCCAATCCTGCTGTAGCTCACACTTGGTATTTCAGATTCCACTCCATTCTCAAAGACTAAGAAAGTATCGCGTGGTGTTAGCTGCAAATCTAAACACCACGACTGGTTATACCTACCAATCACGGAGGAAGGGCCAACACCTTTTCTTTCAATCTCAGAGTCTGTGATGCCCACACAAATACTGTCACTGCTCCAATTTTTGAACAATTCAAATTCAAAATATTTCCGGTTGGAGCTGCCGATCCACAGGGAGTCACACAGGATTTGTGGTTGCTTATCAAATCTATCTGGGAGATCAGAGTAATTTATTGGTATTGAATGCGACACTGTCTGATATCTGTTAGAGAAGTGAAGGCGGCCATTTGCGGAGTTTAAATTGAATCGGAGAATTCCAGCAACTGTGAAGAAAGAAAAGGAATCCCTTTGTTACAACATGTGTTTGAAAGGACAGATTGGAGAAGCTGTTTCTCTTGGCTGAGGGGTAAGTCACAAAGAGGTTTAGGATAAGGGGCAGGAGGGGATTTGAGAAAACCTCTATCACTCAGATGGTTGTCGGAATCTGGATGAATACTTTGCGTCGGTATTCACGAAGGAGAGGGGCTTGTTGACAGTTCCTGTCTCTGAGGGAGCTTTGGACCAGTTGAGGGAAATATCCATACCGAGGGAGGAAGTGTTAGAGCTTCTAGGTAGCTTTAAAACTGATAAATCTCCGAGGCCTGATGGCATTTATGTCAGGCTGCTTAGGGAGGTGGGAGGTGAAATTGCTGGGCCTCTGACGCAAATCTTTGCCTCTCCTTTGGACACAGGTGAGGTCCCAGAGGACTGGAGAATAGCTAATGTTGTACCGTTGTTTAAAAAGGGTAGTAGGGATAACTCTGGAAATTATAGGCCGGTGAGTTTGACGTCAGTGGTAGGGAAGCTGTAGGAGGGGATTCTCAGAGATAGGACGGATAGGCACTTAGAGCGTTGCTATCTGATTAGGGGTACGCAGCATGGAATTGTTAAGGGCAGATTGTGCCTTACAAATCTGGTAGAATCTTTTGAGGAGGTGACAAAAATGATGGACGAAGGGCGAGCCATTGATGTTGTCTATATGGATTTTAGTAAGGTGTTTGACAAAGACCCTCATGGGAGGTTAGTTGAGAAGGTCAAGGCTCATGGGATACAAGGACAGGTAGCTAGATGGATAAGTAACTGGCTTGATAATAGGAGACAGAGAGTAATAGTGGAAGGGTGTTTTTCTAGCTGGAGGTCGGTCACTAGTGGTGTGCCGTAGGGCTCGGTACTGGGACCTCTTCTATTTGTAATATATATAAATGACTTGGAAGAGGGAGTAAGTGGAGTGATCAGCAAGTTTGCAGACGATACAAAGATGGCTGGACTTGTGGATAGTGAGGAGCATTGTCAGGCGATGCATCAGGACATAGATAGGCTGGTAGCTTGGGCAGATAGACGGCAGATGGAATTCAATCCTGATAAATGTGAGGTGATGCATTTTGGGAGAAAGAATGTAGGGGGAGATATATGATAAAGGGTAGACCTATTAGGAGTATAGACACGCAGAGGGACCTGGAGGTGCAGGTGAACAAGTCTCTAAAGGTGGCAGAGCAAGTGGAGAAGATTGTGAAGAAAGCATATAGTATGTTAGCCTTTATAGGAAGGGGTATAGAGTACAAGAGCTGGCCTTTAATGTTGCAGTTGTATAAATGTTGGTAAGACCTCATTTGGAATACTGCGTCCAGTTCTGATCGCCTTACTACCGGAAGGACGTGGAGACTCTGGAGAGAGTGCAGAGGAGGTTTACCAGGATGCTGCCTTGTATGGAAGGTCTGAGTTACGAGGAGAGGTTAGGCAAATTGGGACTGTTTTCCTTAGAAAGACGTAGACTTAGAGGAGATCTAATAGAGGTGTACAAGATTATGAAGGGGATAGATAAACAGGGTTAAGCTTTTTCCTAGGATGGACTCAAATAGCACGAGGGGTCACAGGCTTAGGGTGAGGGGGGGTAAGGTATAATTTGGATGCTAGAGGGAGTTTTTTCACACAGAGGGTGGTGGGGTATGGAATGCGCTGCCAAGTAAAGTGGTGGAGGCAGGCACTCTGGAGTTATTTAAGAAATACTTAGATGGGCACATGAACAGAATGGGAACGGAGGGGTATAGAAAACTGATTTAAAATAGGGATCATGAGCCTTGTGAGTCCCTGGGAAGTGTGTAAATAGATGATGATATTGATGTACTTGTTTTTATCCTACAGGTGCTTTGGTCCACCTTGTTGTCTAACGAGGGGCATACACGCGATGGGTCGTGAGAGGGCTGCTCCTGGACCTTTTTCGAGAGTATCCTACTGCTTCACATCATTAGTGTACGCTTGATCTGGACCATTTGTTGGGCAACACGACAGCTCAGTGACTATCACTGTGCTGTGCAGATACATGGATTTGGGCCTGTGTATGTGAGAGTTTGCGCATTCTCCCCGTGCCTGCATGGGTTTTCTCCGGGTGCTCCGGTTTCCTCCCACATCCCAAAGATGTGCTCTTAGGCACGGGCTCGTTGGGCCGAAGGGCCTGTTTCCTGTGCAGTTTTGTTCTTTGTTCTTTGTTCTTCGATCTGGGACAAGGGCTTCAAAATAGGATTAGCGTGATTTTAGTGGTAGTTATTGCTGGTGCAGATTTGAGAACATGTGGATGATTTGAGTGAGCTATCAAACATGTTATCAAATTCATTCCAAATCAGAACTAACATCAGAGTGGCGGCGCGGGCTCGTTGGGCTGAAGGGCCTGTTTCCCGTGCTGTTTTGTTATTTGTTCTTTGTTCAGCTTCTGAGCCTTTTGGCTAAGATCAAGTGTAATATTGACATGCTTGGTTGAAATCATTAGGTTATATTTCAAATTCATTTCAAGCAATTTTTAAAAGCGGCATCTCGGCCTAAAATGCAAATGAGACCAAGCCTTGGAGGAGGAGCTGTGCCTACTCCAATCGGCTTGGACCATTAGATCAATCTCAAAACAGGTGAGAGTCCTGAGTTGTCAGCTCAGATCAGGAATTCTCAACTTGTTCAGACTCTGAATTGGATTTGATTGGATTGAATTGGAATAAAAGCAAAAAAGAAAATTAGAACTATTGATGTCAAGTTGAAATTGAGTGCACACAAAATCAGAAATGTTATCAAGATGTTTGGGTAGGGTACAACGAACAACACACAACAACACAGCACGGGAAACAGGCCCTTCGGCCCAACGAGCCCGCACCGCCATCCTAACGTCTTAATGACATATAGAGACCAATATAGGGACAAGTTGTTGCCCAATCAGCCTAAGAGCACATTTTTGGGATGTGGGAGGAAACCGGAGCACCCGGAGAAAACCCACGCAACCATGGGGAGAATGCGCAAACTCCCGCAGACACAGGCCCAAATGCATGTGTCTGTACAGCAACAGCGATAGTCTCTGAGCTGTCATGTTGCCCATCTGATGGTCCAGTTTAAGCATACACTAACGACATGAAGCACTAGGCCACTCCTGAAGTACCATCCAGGAGCAGCCCTCGCACGACCTGCCGAATGCATGCACCTTGTTGGTCAACAAGGTGGACCGAACAGCCTGTGGAAACAAATAAAGTATTTAAACAGTTCTCCTATATCCCTCTATCTGCAGACCGCTCATGTGGCTGTCCAAGAGACCCTTAAACAACCCTAGCGTGCCTGCTCCCACCACCTTCCTCGGTAGTGCATTCCACACCCCATCTACACTTGGTGTGAAAAAATGCCCTCTAATATTAGTCTTATACATAGCGCCCCTCACCCTAAGGCCGTGACCCCTCGTTCTATAAGAATCTAATGGTGGAAAAAGCTTACCACCATTTACTCTATCTATACCCCTCATAATCTTATATACCTCTAATAGATCCCGACTAATAGGGTAGTACGGCAGGGCCTGACTGTGCTCAAGCCTGAGGTTTTGTACCTCCCACTAACTGGGAACGGTTGCTGTGTTTGCCGTTCGAGGGACCATTCGATTTGGCCAGCAGAAAGAGCTAGAACATTTTGGCCACTTAATTCCACAACAGTTTCTTCCAGTCCTTCTGACAATCCCTGTCACAATTCGGACTTTGTTGAACCAGCAAGTGTTGCTCCAAAGCGCTTCCTGGGCAGTATTTGCCGATTTGGCAAATCTAACAGAATGTACACCATCATTGAACAAAACATAGCCCTTGTCAGGAACACTTACACTGTAAGTAATGTGTTCTAGAGACGGTCGTGGGTATTTTCTTGATTTGAGTGGCTGTAATAATAAGACAAAAATCATTGAGCTCCGACAGGTACACATTTCAGTTTTATTTAACCATTTTATTAAACACACTAAATAGATCAACAAGGAGAGATATCAATGGAATCATTTCCTCTGAGTTGAAGGAGGTGTTGAGGAGAACCCTCTCTTTGGGTCCAGAATCGGAACTGCCCAGGACTGGCCCAAAATTAGGCCCATTTTCAATTATTTAGTCAAGCTTCCAGATGTTTATTGTTGCTTGACTGGCTGTTCGCCTCTCCTGGAAAGCCAAAACTTCAAGTTGCTTGTCTCTCATTGTTGGGAAGGGTCGTTATTCAGCCATGGCTAGTTTCCCATCACCAGGACCCTTTTATTGGAAAGCAAAGGAAGTGCTGTGCCTGTGGATTACAGCTGGCAAGACTGTACCCCGGGGTCTCCCAACGGTCTGGGGTACAGCAACAGGTTTTCACCTCCCCCTCCCCATTGGTCACTTCCCATTAGCCAAGCCTCCACTCACTCGATAAAGGGGTTTGTACACCACAAGGCTCACGGGGAGATGACCTCCCCCATCTATTAATGAACCTTTCTTTGAGGTTTTACCTTGGACTTTAACCTTGTAGGATACTGGCTCTGCTTTCTCCGTAATGATCCCAGGGTTCCATCTGGGATCATGTCCGAAGCTCCTTACATGAGCCGGACCACCCGTCTTAAACGTTCTTTCTGCCCTTGCAAAATCAGAATTTCTCTTCTAAATTTTGGTGACGTTTTCTTTTAGTACTGCACCAGGATCTGTCGACAGTGAAGAGCCAAAGCAAGGGCAGCTAATATATTGAAGATAATCCCATCAATGATACTGTACACCAAGTCCTTTTTGGGATGCACAAACTCTGTGTAGAAAACCACCCCAGGGGGCATAGTGGCACAGTGGTTAACACTGCTGTCTCACTGTGCCGGGAACCCGCATTCTATTTCAGCATTGGGTCATTGTGGGGTTTGCACTTTCTCCCCGTGTCTGCATGGTCTCCCACAGTCCAAAGGTGTGCGAGTCAGGTCGATTAACCATGCAAAATTGAACTTGGTGTCAGGGGGGATTAGCAGGTTAAATGTGGAATAGACCCTGGATGGGATTGTTGTCAGAACAGGCCCAATGGGCCAAATGGCCTCCTTCACCATCCTTTGCGTGAAGAAACCTCTCTGCAATTCTGATCTGAACCGCACCCTGCCCCACCCCCCCAATCTTGAGGCTGTGCCCTCTGCTATCTTTGTTAAGCGGGAAGAGTCTCTCAACCTCTACCCTATCCATCCCCTTCATTATCTTATACATTTCTATAACATCCCCCCTCAGCCTTCTAAACGCCAAAGAGTACAAACCTAGCCTATTCAGTCTCTCCTCATAATCCAAAACCCTCATCTCCGGTATCAGCCTCGTGAACCTTCTCTGCACCCCCTCCAAGGCCAATATATCCTTCCTCGAATGCGGTGACCAAAACTGCACACAGTACTCCAGCTGCAGCCTCACCAGCACCCTATACAGCTGCAACAGAACCTCTCTGTTTTTATATTCTATCCCCCTCGCTATAAAGGCCAACATTGCATTCGCCTTCTTAATCACCCGCTTCACCTGCAGACTGGGTTTTTGCGATTCGTGCACAAGGACCCCCAGGTCCCTCTGCACCGTCGCATGCTGCAGCTTTTCACCATTTAAATAGTAATCCTTCCTACCATTATTCTTACGAAAGTGGATAACCTCACACTTGCTAACATTATACTCCATCTGCCAGCTCCTCGCCCACTCACTCAACCTATCCAGATCCCTCTGCAGGCTTTCCACACCCTTCACCCAATTTGCTTTTTGATAAAGGCCCTGTTTCAATAGAATTTCAGTGAAGAACCTGTTGATTTGGAACATAAAACTGTAAATTACATCTGGACTTAGCGTAGAATCAAAAATACTTACAAATTATGAACTCTTCAGTATCCTTCACCTTCTTTGGACGTACTACACAAAGCAAACATAGGAGAAATCATTGAAGGCTAGTATCTAAATTCCACAGCGATCTTCAGCAAGTGACATTGCTCCATTTATTTATCATTTCAATACCGAGATACATAATAGAGAAAGAAACTTATCAAACTATTTCTCCAGAGGGAAAACACACCCATTCTAACTGGCTGCCTCGGACATGTGAAAATCTTCCACATCCAGTCTCAGGTCAGATTTGATCAAAACTGTTAGGGATACGGGTTTTGGTCTTTGTAACTAGGCCTCAATAAGCTTAAATAGGCATAATGAGGTTCCAGATTTAGCCGCAGTTCAAAGTCCTTCGACCTACAGCTCGGGGACTGTACACCACTCTAACATTTCATTTGTGGTTCCTGAACTTTTTCAGATGGATTTAAGTTACTTGACTTAAATTTCTTTAGATTTTTTTTCTCAAATTAAGAGTCGTGTTTTTATTGTTGCAATGAAAAGTTAATTCCTCCTTCTGTGATGTAGGGATTCTATAAGTTGCACCTTCGAACCTGTCCCTTTAAAAAGGAGCAGCGCGATAGTGAGCATTGCTGCCTCACATCGCCAGGGACCAAGGTTCAATTCCAGCCTCAGGTCATCGGAAGTGTGCACAGGAAACTGTACATTCTCACCATGTCTGCGTGGGTCTCCTCCATGTGTTCCAGTCTCCTCCAATGATGTGCAGGTTAGGTTGATTGGCCGCGCTAAATTGATCCGAGTGTCAGAGGGATTAGCAGAGTAAATGTGTGGGAGGGTTTGGGGATAGAGCCTGGCTGGGATTGTGGTTGGTACAAACTTGATAGGCCAAATGGCCTCCTTCTGGATGGTATTCTATGATTGTTTTGCACCTCACACACTGCTGTCTCACAATGCCAGCGATTCGAGTTCAAGTCTGGCCTTGGGTCTGTGGCCAATCCACCTAACCCACCCATCTTTGAACAGTGGGAGTAAACTGGAGCACCCGGAGGAAACCCACGCAGACACGGGGAGAATGCGCAAACTCCACACGCATGGTGACCGAAGCTGGGAATCAAAACCAGTGTCTCTGGCGCTGTGAGGCAACAGTGCTAACCCCATTGTGCAAAGTCCCTCCTACTCTTTAGATAAGAGTCACTTGCCTTATCCATATTGCTGGAGCAGTAATAGGTTAAAACAATGTGTAAAATCACTGACCGCTGTTCCGTTTTTCGAGGATTTGCTTGGGGAAAAGCTGCATTCGCTGTTCGACTCATGTGGCAAGTTCTGTGGCAGCTGCGTTGACGTGAGCCATTGTGGACTGGACATCTGTCTTCAGCTGTGGCAAATCCAGAGGTTGCAAACTTGCTTTTAAACAACTGGATTCCTATCAGGGATGAACATGAGAAGTAGATAGCCATCTAACCCTTCGATCCTGCCCCACCATTCAGTAAGATCATGGGTGATCTGAACTGGACCAGTTCCACTTTCCCGCTTTCTCCCCATAACCCTTAATTCATTTTTCAATCAGAAATCTATCTATCCGTGACTTAAATATATTCAACGAGGTAGCCTCCAGCGCTTCAATGGGCAGAGAATTCCAGAGATTCTGTGCTGAATAAAGCACAATTACTGAATTTACAGGCAGTTTTGAAAATAAATCATGCCATCAGCTAAAATTCAATTTCAGGACTAACACTGACTGCATTGTCCTTTCTCCCTATATCTTCCTGGAGTTTGAGTAACACTGGCCCATCCTCAACAGCCCCAAGAACTCTGACCTACCGGTTAGTGTGGGACTGGTCTTACTTTTAAGGCTAGTCAGGTAGAGATGCCACGAACCCTTACTCCAGAATGAACTGTTTGATGTGATCAGGGTACAAGGGAAATAAAATATGAAACATCGCTATTAAACATTCATTCTCGTGACAGCTTCTCAAATTTGTAGAATTGCAGAGATTTAACAAGACAGAAACGTGTTTCGAGTTAAGTGCTGATACTTATGCTCCACTCAAGTTGTTTGATTCTCACCAGAACAGTTGAGCTTGTATTGAGTGGAATTATCAGAAAACTCATTCAGATCAAATAGAAATGACTCGCCCACTCAGACCAGCAGGAATCTGTTCACACAGCTGCAAAGTGGGTGGGTTAGCTTTGTTTGGCTGACAGCTTTACGACCTTGCAATAACTAGATCTTTATCTTTAAAGTGATCTTGCGATGCCTCTGTGTTTGTTTGGAAAAGATTAAGAGGTGTGAAATAGACTAGAGGAGTTTACAATGGGATTTCCCTACTTATCATCCATTGACAGCTTTCTGGAGAAGGGAGAATTCTGAATGGTTGTTTTCTTCCTATTACATGAGAATTTATAGCAAACTCTGGTTTATTGTTTATGTACTGATTGCAAATTAGGTGAGTGAAATGGTAAATAATCACACAAGTTTAAAAATCACATAAGCTGCAAGCTGTACCTCAGTCACATAGGGAAAGCCATGCAAAAACCACAAGTCTTGTTTAATGAGAGTCGTGGACTATTGAATTAAATGAAGTGCAGCTCTAGCTCATGTTTGCTCATAAGCAACAATGGAAAGGGAGGTTGATATCCATCTGGTTTTAGAAAGACCTGTGATTGCTTGATGATATAACATGTACAACTTTTCATTGAACATTATACTCTTATGCATGCATGATGTAACCTTAATCAATAATTGTGAGCGGATAGAGATATCTCCTATACTTTTATTGGTATATGCCAATTATTTTGTAATCAAATTTGAAACATAATTATTTGTATATGGAATACAAGGACAGGTAGCTAGATGGATAAATAACTGGCTTGGTAATAGGAGACAGAGAGTAACAGTGGAAGGGTGTTTTTCCAGCTGGAGGTCAGTCACTAGTGGTGTGCCACAGGGCTCGGTTCTGGGACCTCTTGTATTTGTAATATATACAAATGACTTGGAAGAGGGAGTAAGTGGAATGATCAGCAAGTTTGCAGACGATGCAAAGATGGCTGGAATTGCAGATAGTGTGGAGCATTGTCAGGCAATGCAGCAGGACATAGATAGGCTGGTAGCTTGGGCAGAGAGATGGCAGATGGAATTCAATCCTGATAAATGTGAGGTGATGCATTTTGGGAGAAAGAATGTAGTGGGGAGGTATATGATAAAGGGTAGACTTATTAAGAGTATAGACACGCAGAGGGACCTGGAGGTGCAGGTGAACAAGTCTCTGAAGGTGGCAGAGCAAGTGGAGAAGGTTGTGAAGAAAGCATCTCTGGGTGCTCCGGTTTCCTCCCACATTCCAAAGATGTGCTCTTCGGCTGATTGGCAAAACAAATTCTTCCTAAATTATCTCAATTTTGGTTTCAATCCATAGATCTATAAACCTAGGGATCACGGGTAGGGGTGGGAACAGTGTGGTGGCGGGGCGGGCTCGTTGGGCCTGTTTCCCATGCTGTTTTGTTCTTTGTTCTGAATTCTGCACATTAATCTTCAAGATTTAGTCAGGGTCTTTCAGCTACAGTAAAAATCACCTTAAAACACTTTATGACTGGCTACTTAAAGGGAAATGATAGACTGAACTACAATAGGAAAAAAATCATGACGGCACCATAATGGATTAACAATGGGTTGGGATTTATTCAGGCCATTTTTTTTCAATGTGCGAGTATTTTCTTTTGTTTATACTCACAGCTGGGTGCTTTTGTTAATTGACTTAAAGAGTGAAATCCCAGCCCAAAGTAAAGTGGACCAGACAAGGCGAGTGAGAAGGTGAAGGGAGATGCCTCTGATATTTGTAAAAGAAAATGAGTCAATAAGAGTTTGGGGCCATGGTGCAAACCAACAAGGCGAGAGTTCAAAAGACAGACCTTGAATTTATTTACTGAGGTAAAAATACTGAGGTAAAAATACTGAGGTAAAAATACTGGAAGCTTTTTTTACAAATATCTGAGCAAGGCAAACTCTCTCTTAAGTCCGGATTCCTAATGTGGTGCAGGTCCCTGCAGCTGTATACTCAGCACAAGTTAAAATGTAATCAAAGGATGTCTTTTAAAACATAAGATTGAGATCTCGGTTTGAATTGCAGCCATGAAAATAAGGTGAAATTGTGTGTTTTCGCTAAAAGAGTTTAACCCTCTTGCTGACCAAAGAACTCCCAACAAAGAATTGAACTTTTGATAGAGCCAAACTGAGAGTGGGTGGGAAGGAGAGACAGACAGAGTTTTAGATACAACTATTCGTTTGAGAGTGAACATCAAAGTTAAAGAGTGTTTAAACCAGGAAAGTGGACATGCTGAAGATGCTGTGAGGTCTGTGTTGAATAAGAGTATAATGTTGTAGGATGGTCAGTGGAAATGTGAAGAGACAGTCTTGTAAAAGACAAGTGGAAAATCCAAGAAACAACAGCCTGTACCTGGATATATAGAAGGCAACTGGATTTAAAAATTAGATTGTAAGTAATTAGAACAAAGGACAAAGAACAAAACAGCACGGGAAACAGGCCCTTCGGCCCAATGAGCCTGCGCCGCCACCCCGATGTTCCCACCTCTACCCGTGATCCCTGTCTATGTTTATAGATCTATGGATTAAAAAACCAAATTTGAGACAATTTAGGGAGAATTTGTTTTGCCAATTAGCCTAAGAGCACATTTTTGGGATGTGGGAGGAAACCGGAGCACCCGGAGAAGCTTTCTTCACAACCTTCTCCACTTGCTCTGCCACCTTCAGAGGCTTGTGCACCCGCACCCCCAGTTCCCTCTGCGTGTCTATGCTCTTAATAGGTCCACCCTTTATCATATACCTCCCCCTTACATTCTTTCTCCCGAAATGCATCACCTTATATTTTGAGTGCATTGTACTTTCATTGTCTGTAATTTCACTATTTAAGATAGAATGTATTCATTAGCATGATTTTTATGTATTACATTAGTATCTTTATTCTTTAAATAAATATGAGTGTTCAGATTCTAAAGAAAACAATGCTTATCTTAGCAGGATCATAGTAAAGCTATTCCAAGATCATGAGGGGATCCCTGATCCTACAAAATTCCCCAATCTCACTTTTCCTCAATGAATATCTGGCCTTTAATGAGACAGCTGTTTGATCAAAACAACTCATGGAAGATTAACAAATGGAAAATCAAAAGCTGATTGCCGGAAATCTCTGACTGGGAGTGAAA
The DNA here is from genome assembly GCA_024679065.1 of Sphyrna mokarran. Classification (NCBI taxonomy): domain Eukaryota; kingdom Metazoa; phylum Chordata; class Chondrichthyes; order Carcharhiniformes; family Carcharhinidae; genus Sphyrna; species Sphyrna mokarran. The sequence continues at coordinate 13,216 of JAGIQG010000423.1, read as the reverse complement.
GGAATTTTGGTCGGAGCACGAAATTCTCCATTCTCGCTGGCAGCGGGGCTGGAGTGAACAAGATCGGGGAATAGATGAAACAGATTCCCAACCTTCTGCCCTCAGTGGGAGAACATGATGTCCTAAACAACTGGACTTTTCCCTCTGGATATCTGTGGATATCTCTCTCTTGGCATCTCTGGACACCTGGACATTTCCCTCGGGATACCAGCTCCAGCAATAAATGTGAAATATGATTTCCTTACCTGCAGAAAGATGATTTGGTGGTCGATCTTCAGCAGGGAGTCCAGCTGATTCTCATCCCTGCTGAGTTCAGCACTCCTCTGTTGAGTTGACTCCTGATGTTGTCTACCTGGCGTAGTGCCACCTGCTCATCCTTATTAACCAGCCCAATCGCTTCCCTGTGAGCTGCTTCAATGACCTTCATCATGGCAGTGAATTTCTTAGCGACCTCCGTTCTCACCCCCTGCACGGAATTCTGTTAACGACAGAGGAAAATCGGCAACGTTTCACAGTGAGGACAGGCCGCACTGATTAGATCCATGCTGCCTTACAGATATGGATTCAACAACAACGTGCGGTTATAAAATATCATTAACATAGCGAAACATTACAAAACACTTCACTGTGGATTAACAAATAAAACTTCACACCAAACACAGGCGGGAGAGAAATAAAAAGGGGTTCAGGGAGCAAATCCAGATTGTGGGTTTCAGCAGGTCAAGACACAGACAGCAATGATAGAGTGATGGAAATTGGCAATGTGCCAAATAATTTGAAGATTTGATACATTCCATAGAACCATAGAATACTTGCTGTGCAGGAGGCCATTCAGCCCATTGAGTCTGCACTGACTCTCCGATAGAACATTTCATCCAGGCCTTCCCCTCCGCCCTATCTCTGTAACCCTGTGCATTTAGCATGGCCAATCCGTCTAACATCTTTGGACTGTGAGAGGAAACCAGAGCACCCGGAAGAAACCCACGCAGACACGGGGAGAACACGCAAACTCCACACAGACAGTGACCCCGAAGCAAGATTTGAACCTGGGTCCCTGAAGTTGTGATGCAGCAGTTTTAACCACTGTGTTGGACAGATAAAGACAAACTTACTTTGGTGGGGGAGATCAGGATAAGCATAACTTTAAAATTTTGATCTGGGCATTTAGACGATGTGGAGATGCTGGTGTTGGACTGGGGTAAACACAGTAAGAAGTCTGACAACATCAGGTTTAATCCAACCGGTTTATTTGATGGTAAACTCACAAGCTTTCGGGGTTTGCCCCTTTGTCAGGTGAATAGAGAGCTCTGGCCTCAGAAAGAACATATAACAGCACAGACATTTTACAGATTACTGATTAGAATGTGAATCTTTTCACCTAACCTGCTATTCAAGTCTTAAAGTGGCTAAGAATGTGAGTGGAAGGAGCACTGAGCACAGGTTAGAGAGATGTGTATTGTCTCCAGACAGCACAGTAAGTGAGGTTTTGCAAAACGCAGGCAAGTCATGGGGGTTACAGATAGTGCAACATGAACCCCAGAGCAACATTTCGGATGATGTCAGGAAACATTTCTTCACACAAACTGGGAATCGGGAACATTTTGAGATGAAGTAAAAGTTCAGCTTCGTAGATTTTTATTAGCCAATGCTCTTAAAGGATACGGAACCAAAGAAGATGATACCGATCAGCTACCTTCAAACTGAGTAGCAGAATACCCCCAAGGCGCTGAATGGTCTTGTCCTGTTCTTATGGTCTATTTGAAGAAAATCTCATTGTTTTAGAAGAGCTAGGAGCTGAAAGAGGCCATTCAGCCCCTCGAGCCTGCTCTTCCCTCCAATAAGATCATGGCTGCTCTGATCTCAGCCTCGAAGAACAAGAAGAACAAAGAACAGCACAACACAGGAAACAGGCCCTTCGGCCCTACAAGCCCACACTGCCCATTTTAACATTCAGTCAATGACTCATTCAAGTCTTCCGTCACTTGTCGATGTTTTTGTCCACCTCTAGCGGACGTCAACAGGAAAGGGGATGGAAATTTAGGGAATTATATGTATGTCAGATTAAGGGAGATCTGATTCAGGGACGATTTATTGATGCCAATTGGCCTAAAAAGCACATCTTTGGGATGTGGGAGGAAACCAGAGCACCCAGAGAAAACCCATGCAAGCACAGAGAGAACTTCTGTGGGACTTTGCGCATTGATCCAAGCTGGAGATCCGACCCAGGCCCCTATAAAACTGTACAGCAGATAGGGATAGTCACTAAGCTGATGTGTTGCCCGTCAATTAGTCCAGATTAAGAGTACACCAATGGACGTGAAGCACTAGGGAACTCTCAAAGCAACATCCAAGAGCAGCCCTCGCACCACCAACAGCGTGTATGCCCCTTGTGGTCTCATCTCCATCTTCCTGCCGTCTCCCCATCGCACTTCATCCTGTTACTAATTAAAAGCCCATCTATCTATCTCCTTAAATTTGTTTACTGTTCCAGTGTCCACTGCACTCTGGGGTAAGGTATTCATCAGATTCCTGGTCCTGTGAGTGAAGAAATCCCCCCCTCAATTCTGTATTTTATGAAGTCCAGAATTACCAATGTGCTTACCTTAATTGAATCAGCTTTTAGCTGAAGATTGCTGATCTCTGCTAATATGTTTTGTAGCTGTTGTTTATGTTTAGATGACTCCTGGACAATCAGTTTCTAGAAGAAAAAAAACCCACATTCGATTAATAACCTACAGCGAGGTTGCCTGAATTACACCCAAATGTTTCAAATTCCCCATCTCTACACCATCCTCAAACTCTACTACATTCCAGAGTCTTTCAATTCTCCAATGCTGGCCTCTTGCGGATCTCGGATTGTAGTTGTTCCACCTTTGCCATCAGCTTCCTGAGCCCCGAGATCTGGAATTCCCTTCCTAAGCCTTCTTTTTAAAGTCTCTCCTTAATCCTAGCATTTTGTCACCAGTTCTAATATCTCCTCTTCATTTGTGTGAACCCTCAGTCAGCCCACTTGACCCAGAGTCAAGAACATTGTGACTTCTTGCTCCACTCTCGATACTTTGACACAGAAACCTCAGCTGACACTCTAGTTTGAAGCTGCCCTGTTAAAGGTGCGATCTTTCAAGCAACCTCTTTGGCATACATATAAGATCCTCTGTCACTGGAGAACAGTTGGGTTCTCCCTATAGTCTTGGCCAATATTTATCCCTCAGCCAAACTCACAAGAACAAATGATCTAATCATTATCACATCACTGTTTGTGTGAGGTGACTGTGTTTCTTAGATCGCGATAGTGACCAAACTTTAAAAGTAGCTCATTGATGCCAAAAGAGCTTTGGGAGGTGTGGCAAAAACTTACAAATCATGCTTGCTGACCTACACCTCGCAGGCAGCGCTGAGGAAGACTGGGAATGCTTCAGGATGCTGTCCTTTCATCTGCACTGAAGATGCATGGGCCCTCCACCCGTAAGCAGCATGATTGGTTCGATGAGAATGATGAGGAGATACAGGCTTCACTTCTTGAAAAGCATCATCTTCATCGGGCCTGTCAGAACGACCCATCATCAGCTGCCAAGAAAAATTCTTTAAACGGTGCCCGCAGGACAGTCCAGAATAAACTGCCTAAAACGCAGGATGCCTGGCTGAGCACCAAGGCAGATGAAATACAGGGATACGCTGACAGAATTGGTTCTGTTAAGCCCTCAACACTCTCTATGGATCTCAGTCTGTCAGGAGATTCCCCCCTCCTGAGTATAGATGGGACAACTCTCATTACAGAGAGGGTTCAGATCCTGCAGAGATGGGCTGAACACTTTGAACCAACCGTCATCTCTTAATGACGAGGCAATAGACAGGATTCCCCAGGCTGATACAAACAGAACCACGAATGACCCATCGGTAATAGCCAAAATCACAAAAGCTGAGAGCCAGCTATCCAGAGGCAAAGCCCCGGGGCAGATGCCACACCCACAGAGATCTATAAAGCTGCTGGTCCTGTACTTATCCAGAAGCCTCACCAAGTTTTTCCAGTCCTTTTGGAAGGATCCATTCCTCAGGAACTTAAAGGTGCTTCCAAAACCCTCGCAAAAGTCTTATTACATCATCTGGTCACTCATCTGGAGCTGGGCCTGCTTCCAGAGTCACATTCTGCCTTCCGCAAAGGCCACGGGTCTATTGACATGATTTGTGCTGTGCGCCAACTTCAGGAGGAGTGTCGGGAGCAAAATCACGAGCTCTACACAACCTTTGTTGACCTCGCAAAAGCCTTCGACACTATAAGCCGACAAGGCCTGTTGGGGGATCACGTCAAAGTTCGGCTGTCCCCCTCAAATTCATTCAGATGGTACGCCAGTTCCATGATGGCCAAAGTACTGGATGGCAGAGAATCCTCTGAGGCATTCCCAGTCACCAATGGTGTCAAACAGGGCTGTGTGCCCACACCCACACTGTTCAGCATGATGTTTACTGCCATGCTGAATGATGCCTTCCAGGACAGTGTTTTTTGGAACCAGCCTCAAATACAGAGTGGGTGGGAAGCTCTTCAACCTAAGGAGACTTCAAACTATTACCAAAGAGACTGTTCTGAGAGATTTCCTCTTTGCCGATGACTGCACTTGTATACTGGCTCAGAGCCAGAGACGCAAGTCAGTGTGGACAAATTCACCATCAACATTGTAAAGCCTGAAGTTACACACCAGCCTGCTCCTCATGTACCGTACACAGAACCCATAATCACAATCAAAGGGCAGAAACTACAAGCAGTGGACCAGTTCACTTATCTTGGCAGTGCTCTCTCCCAAGCAGTGACTATTGACACAGAAGTTAATTGCAGAATAGTAAAGGCAAGTTCTGCTTTCGGTAGACTGCACTCCACTGTATGGGAACATCGAGGAATCAGCTCAGCAACAAAACTGAAGATCTACAGCACCATGATACTCACTACCCTCCTGTATGTCTGTGAAACATGGATTGTCTATTGAAGGCATGCAAGACAACTCAATGATTTCCACATGACTTCACAGAATATTACACATCAGATGGCAAGGCAAAGTACCAGACACTGAAGTTCTCTCTAGAGCAAGTCTACCATCAGTCCACACATTGCTGATGAGAGCGCAGACCCGATGGGCAGGTCATGTCATCCGTATAGATAGACAAGTCTCCGGGACCAGATGGGATGTACCCCAGGTTATTGTGGGAGGTGAGGGATGTCGTTGCAGAGCCCCTGGCAATGATCTTTGCGTCATCGATGGAGATGGGAGAGGTTCCGGAGGATTGGAGGATTGCGGATATGGTCCCTACTTTCAAGAAAGGGAACAGGGATAGTCCTGGAAATTACCGACCGGTGAGTCTGACCTCAGTGGTTGGTAAGCTGATGGAAAGGCTTCAGAGGGACAAGATTTAAGAGCATTTGGAGAAGTTTAGGTTGATTAGAAATAGTCAACATGGTTTTGTAAAAGGCAGGTCATGCCTTACGAGCTTAATTGAGTTCTTCGAAAATGTGACTGAACACATTGACTAAGGAAGAGCAGTGGACGTGGTGTACATGGACTTCAGCAAGGCATTTGACAAGGTCCCACATGCAAGACTTCTTGAGAAGGTGAGAGGCCATGGGATCCAAGGGGCTTTGGCCTTGTTGATCCAGAACTGGCTTGCCTGCAGAAGGCAGAGGGTGGTTGTGGATGGCTCTTTTTCTGCATGGAGGTCGGTCACCAGTGGAGTGCCCCAGGGATCTGTTCTAGGACCCTTGCTGTTTGTCATTTTCATAAATGACCTGGATGAGGAAGTGGAGGGATGGGTGAGTAAGTTCGCCGATGACGCGAAGGTCGGTGGTGTTGTGGATGGTCTGGAGGGATGTCAGAAGTTGCAGCATGACATCGACAGGATGCAAGACTGGGCGGAGAAGTGGCAGATGGACTTCAACGTGGATAAATGTGTTGTGATCCATTTTGGCAGATCCAACGGGATGAATGAGTACACTACCAAAGGTAGGAGTCTTAGCTGTGTGGAAGAGCAGAGGGATCTTGGGTCCGGGTCCATAAGACTCTCAAATCGGCCTCCCAGGTGGAGGATGTGGTTAAGAAAGCTTACGGTGTACTGGCCTTCATTCATCGAGGGATTGAGTTCAGGAGTCAGGAGGTAATGCTGCAGCTTTAGAGGACCCTTGTCAGACCACACTTGGAGTACTGTGCGCAGTTCTGGTCGCCTCACTATAGGAAGGACGTGGAAGCTATTGAAAGGGTGCAGAGGAGATTTACAAGGATGTTGCCTGGATTGGGAGGCATGCCTTATGAAGACAGGTTGAGGGAGCTGGGACTGTTCTCCATGGAGAGATGAAGGTTGAGAGGCGACCTGATAGAGGTTTACAAGATGTTGAGAGGAATAGATAGGGTGGACTCTCAGAGACTATTTCCCAGGGCTGAAATGGTCGCGACGAGAGGGCACAGATTTAAGGTGCGGGGAAGCAAGTACAGAGGGGATGCTAGGGGAAAGTTTTTCACTCAGAGGGTGGTGAGTGAATGGAATCGGCTGCCGTCGGTGGTGGTCGAGGCGAACTCGCTGTGGTCTTTTAAAAGACTTCTGGATGAGTATATGGGATCCAATGGGATTGGGGGTTATAGATAGGTCTATGGCTGGGTAGGTTTTTGATGTGTTCGGCACAACTTGTGGGCCGAAGGGCCTGTTTGTGCTGTGGTGTTCTATGATCTATGTTCTATGTTCTATGTATGTCAGACCAGCACATACCCAAGCAGCTCCTTTTTGGGGAACTCTTTGCTGGAGGACACTCGCATGGAGGGCAGAAGAAATATTACAAAGACACGCTCAAGGCCTCCCTTAAGTCGCTTGACATAGACACGACTATGTGAGAAACGCTGGCACAATACCACCCTACCTGGCGCTGCCTCATCCACAAAAGCTGTCAAGCTTACAAAGCAAGGTATATTACTGAAGCACAATTTAAGCACAAGCTGCGCAAGTCCAGAGCCACCAGCACAACAACTACAGTGTCTACACAAGTCTGTCCAATATGTGCCAGGACATTGCACGCCCGAATTGGCCTTCGGACACACCGCAAACAGCCTCAAAATGACTAATGGTGTCGATGACGATGGACGAACTACAATAGCAAGGACATCCTTCCTCAGATAAGGACACCAAAACAGCACACAATACTCCAGGTGTGGCCTCACCAACACCCTGTACAATTGCAGCAAAATATCCCTATTCCTATACTCAAATCCTCTCGCTATGAAGGCCAACATACCATTTGCCTTCTTTATTGCTTGCTGTACCTGCGCACTTACGTTCAGCAACTGATAAACGAGGATACCAAGGACTCACCGAATATACATCTCTCTTAATTTACACCCCTTCAAGTAATAATCTATCTTCCAATATTGCTACCAAGGTGGATAACCAATGTGGTTTATCCACATTGTACTGCACCTGCCCACACACTCAGCCTGTCCAAATCACACTGAAGCATCTCTGTATCCTCCTCCCAGTTCACCTTCCCACCCAACTTTATATCAGTCCCCTCTTCCAAATCCTTTGCACAGTGAGTTCTGTGAATTCCAAGGTTGGCCTGCAGCATTGGCTGAGAGCAGATTTACTGTGTCTGAGACACGGGCAGAGGTTTCAGAGCAAACCAGGCTGCCAGCTCCCACATGTTGTAGTGATGTCCTCGAGACCATTCCCACATTTCCAAGAATGTCTGCGCAGAGGATCCTAGAATCATAGAAACCGTACAGTGCAGAAAGCCGCCATTAGGCCCGTCGAGTCTGCACTGACCACAATCCCACTCAGGCCCTACCCCACTAATCCCTCTAACCTATGCATCTCAGGACACTAAGGGCATATGGCCAATCAACCTAGCCTGCACACCTTTGGACTGTGGGAGGAAACCAGAGCGCCCGGAGAAAACCCATGCAGATACGAGGAGAATGTGCAAACTCCACACAGATCCTTCAGTTAACCAATGGATCTCGTGATTTCACTTTTCAGGGGATCTGAGGGCTGAAGAGAGCACCTTGTCCCTGGTAGTTAGATGGAAGAAACTGTTACTGAGTATAGAGGAAGAAGATTTTTATAACTGCTTGAAGAAATGAAGAATAGCCCATCACTATTTAAATTTGGGATCATTCTTTTCTTTTATCTTTTTCTGGGGGGTTACCCGTAATTGTATTGACTTCTAAAAGGAGAAGGAATGTTATATGTTCACCAGGAAGATAACCTGCAGGTGGGATAGTGATAAATCTAGGCAGTATCAGTGCAATGGGTAAGAGAATTTTCCATCACCTGGGTAATGGAATGGAAACTGGAATTTTAAAAGTGGAAAAAACAATGTAAATTAAATGAGGGAATTAAAGAATGGTCAAAACAATGGTGAGATGTTGGAGAGAGATTGTGTCCTGTGGGGAGCTGAGAGTACTATCTCGTCCCCATAAGAAATAATGAGTGGTTTTAATATCATGGGAAGTGTTTGAATTTCATTCTTTTTCAATGATTCAGTATGATTAATACACAGGCACCAGGCTTGCTTTGCATTTTGAATTATTTCTCGACAATACAGGTTTTCATATGGGGGATAAGAATCAATTGGAGCTATTTTTATCTTCAGATAGGCACTTATTGTATAATAACCTGAACTAAAGTCAATGGAGCCTTCAGCAAACTCAGTTTCTATTTTAAACAACTTAAAGCATCCAAATAGGGGTAAGGTGATTGGGAATTGGTAAAGCAACAAAGAAAAACAATGTAAGAACATAAATGAACAAAAATGTTGAGAGGAATAGATAGAGTGGATTCTCAGAGGTTACTTCCCAGGGCTGAAATGGTTGCTCCGAGAGGACACAGGTTGAAGGTGCTAGGAAGCAAATACAGAGGAGATGTTAAGGGTAAGTTTTTCACTCAGAAGGTGGTGAGTAAGTGGAATCGTCGGTGATGGTGGAGGCGAACTCGCTGGGGTCTTTTAAGAGACTTCTGGATTGCAGCAGTTCAAGAAGGCAGCTCACCACCACCTTGAGGGTAACTAGGCCATGGGTAACACTGGGCCCAGACAGTGATACCCACAAAATAGTTTAAAAGCTCATTTGATGTTTCGCAGTCAAAGGAGAAAATGCTGGGAAATCTCAGCAGGTCTGGCTGCATCTGTAAGGAGAGGAAAGAGCTGATGTTTCAAGTTCAAAGTCTGCAAAAGTCCAAAACTCTCCAGGTTAAGCAGCACTTCACTTGCATCTCCTTCAACCTGATGTATTGCATTTGCTGCTGCCAACGTACTCTCCTCCATATCGGAGAGATCAAGTGTAGACTAGGTGATCGCTTTGCTGGGCCCCTTCATTCTGTGCACAATCAGGACCCTGACCCTCCCATCGTTTGCTATTTTAACACCCGATCCTGCTCCCATGCCCACATGTCTGTCCTTGGCCTGCTGCAATGTTCCAGTGAAGCTCGACGCAAACTGGAGGAACAGCATCCCATCTTCCGGCTGGGCACGTTGCAACCTTCCAGTCTGAACATCGAATTCAACAACTTCAGATCATTAGCTCTCTCCCACCTCGATCCCTCTGTTTTCATTTCATTTTTTACGATTCTCTAACTTTTTAATAGAACATAGAACATAGAACAATACAGCACAGAACAGGCCCTTCGGCCTTCGATGTTGTGCCGACCAAAATAAAAAGCAATGCCCCTCCAAATTAAACCATTCCCTTCTCTTCCATATACTTATCAACTAACCTCTTAAACGCCACCAAACTTGGCGCATCTACAACAGCTGCAGGCAGGGCATTCCACTCCCTAATCACTCTTTGAGTAAAGAACCTACCTCTGATATCCGTCCTATAACTCATACCCCTTAATTTAAAGCTGTGTCCCCTCGTGCTAGCTTTCTCCATCTAGGAAAAAGGCTATCACTGTCCACCCTATCTAAACCTCTAATCATCTTATATGCTTCGATAAGATCCCCTCTTAGCCGCCTCCTTTCTAACGAAAACAACCTCAAATCCTTCAACCTCTCTTCATAGGACCTGCCCTCCATACCAGGCAACATCCTAGTAAACCTCCTCTGTACCCTCTCCAATGCCTCCACATCTTTCTTATAATGTGGCGACCAGAACTGCACACAATACTCCAAGTGCGGCCGCACTAGAGTTTTGTACAGTTGCAACATGACGTTGCGGCTCCGAAATTCAATCCCCCTACCAATAAAAGCTAAGACTCCATATGCCTTCTTAACAACTTTATCCACTTGACTGCCTACTTTCAGGGATCTATTGACACATACACCAAGATCCTTCTGTTCCTCAACACTATTAAGAGCCCTACCATTAGCCCTATACTCTACACATTTATTGTTCCTGCCAAAGTGCATTACCTCACACTTTTCCACATTAAACTCCATTTGCCACCTCTCGGCCCAGCTCTGCAACTTGTCCAAGTCACTCTGTAAACTAAAACACCCCTCTTCACTATCTACCACCATAAACTTCATTCATTCATAAACTTCATTCATCCATAAACTTTCCACCAAGATCCCCCTGTTCTTCAACACTATTAAGAGTCCTACCATTAGCCCTATACTCTACACATTTGTTATTCCTGCCAAAGTGAATTACCTCACACTTTTCCACATTAAACTCCATTTGCCACCTCTCGGCCCAGCTCTGCAACTTGGCCAAGTCCCTCTGCAAACTATAACACCCCTCTTCACTATCTACCACTCCACCGACTTTAGTGTCATCTGCAAATTTACTAATCCATCCTTCAATACCCTCATCCAGATCATTTATAAAAATTACAAACAGCAGGGGCCCAAAAACAGACCCCTGAGGTACACCACTTGTCACCGAACTCCACGATGAATATCTTCCATCAACCACCACCCTCTGTCTTCTATCTGCTAGCCAATTCCTAATCCAATTAGCTAAATCACCCTCAATCCCATACATCTGCATTTTCTGCAGAAGCCTTCCTTGGGGCACCTTATCGAACGCCTTACTGACGTCCATATATACCACATCAACTGCCTTACCCCCATCCACCTCTTTGATCACTTTTTCAAACAACTCAATAAGGTTAGTAAGGCACGACCTACCCTTCACAAAACCATGCTGATTATCCCCAATCAATTTGTTTCTTTCTAAATAACTATAAATCCTATCCCTAATAAGTCTTTCCAATGCTTTGCCCACAACAGAAGTAAGACTGACTGGTCTATAGTTCCCAGGAAAGTCTCTATTCCCCTTCTTGAACAATGGGACCACATTCGCTATCCTCCAGTCTTCTGGCACTATACCCGTAACCAACGACGACCTGAAGATCACAGCCAGAGGCTCTGCAATCCCCTCTCTCGCCTCCCAGAGAATCCTAGGGTAAATCCCGTCCCGCCCAGGGGACTTATCTAACTTCAAACCCTCAAGAATATTTTCACTGCCCATCTTAGAGGATTAAATGTATCCTGTGTCCTCCACTGATCAGTCAAATCTGTCTTTGATTTTGATGGTTCTGTCTCATGAAAACATCATCCCTGTATTTATATTATGTCACCTCTTTTAGCTGTCTAACTTTATCCAGCTTGACAATTTACAACACCACTGCTTGTTTTGAATTTATTATGTATGAGTATACAAAGAAAAGTATTGTTTCTTGCGCGCTGTACAGACAAAGCATACTGTCATAGAGAAGGAAAGGAGAGAATTCAGAATGTACAAAGAACAACAAAAGAACAAAGAACAAAACAGTATGGGAAACAAGCTCTTCGGCCCAACAAGCCCGCACCGCCATCTCGATGTTCCCACTTCTACCCGTGATTTCTGTCTATGTTTGTGTGTTACAATCATAGAACATAGAACATTAGAACATAGAACATTATAGTGCAGAACAGGCCCTTCGGCCTTCGATGTTGCGCCGACCAATTAGGAAAAAGCAATGACCCTCTAACCTAAACCATTCCTTTTTCGTCCATAAACTTATCTACTAACCTCTTAAACGCCACCAAACTTGGCGCATCTACAACTGCAGCAGGCAGGGCATTCCATACCCTTACCACCCTCTGGTAAAGAACCTACCTCTGACATCCGTCCTATAACTACCACCCCTTAATTTAAAGCTCTGTCCCCTCGTGCTAGCTTTCTCCATCCTAGGAAAAAGGCTATCACTGTCCACCCTATCTAAACCTCTAATCATCTTATATGTTTCAATCATAGCTAGATTGAAACATCATAGCTAGAGATGGATCAACTTAACGTGAGGTAGATCCATTCAAAAGTCCTGAAGCAGACGCTACGATAACCGATCAATGAACATTGCTCGACAATCATCAGGCAAGACTGTTCCCTTCCTGTTGGCGAACACTTCAGCAGTCACGGGCATTTGGTCTCTGATCTTCAAGTAAGCGTTCTTCAAGGCGGCCTTCACAACAGTGCAGAGCCGCTGAGCAGAGACTGATAGCCAAGTTCCGCACACATGAGGACGGTCTTAACAGGGATCTTGGCTTCATAAAACATAGAACATAGAGCATTACAGCACAGAACAGGCCCTTCGGCCTTCGATGTTGCGCCGACCAATATAAAAAGCAATGCCCCTCCAAACTAAACCATTCCCTTCTCTTCCATATACTTATCAACTAACCTCTTAAACTCCACCAAACTTGGCGCATCTACAACTGCCGCAGGCAGGGCATTCCACTCCCTAACCACCCTCTGGGTAAAGAATCTACCTCTGATATCCGTCCTATAACTATCACCCCTTAATTTAAAGCTGTGTCCCCTTGTGCTAGCTTTCTCCATCCTAGGAAAAAGGCTATCACTGTCCACCCGATCTAAACCTCTAATCATCTTATATGTTTCGATTAGGTCCCCTCTTAGCCGCCTCCTTTCTAACGAAAACAACCTCAAATCCCTCAGCCTCTCTTCATAAGACCTGCCCTCCATACCAGGCAACATACTGGTAAACCTCCTCCGTACCCTCTCCAATGCCCCCACATCTTATCTGTAAAACCTCACTTACTGTCCTGTCTGGAGACAACCCCCATCTCTTTAACCTATGCTAATGCTATCTCCACTCACATTATCTGCATCTTTAAGACTTGAATAGCAATAAAGACTCGCACTTCTAATCAGTATTCTGTAAACTGTTTATTCCCTTATATGGCCTTCTCACACACCTGACAAAGGAACACTGTTTCTGAAAGCTTGTGGGTCTACTAGGATTTACC
>JAGIQG010000422.1:22500-31115 GCA_024679065.1 Sphyrna mokarran | reverse complement strand
AGGGATGGTGAGGGGTCAGGGATGGTGAGGGATAGTGAGGGGTGAAGGGCCAGCGAACGAGAGGCTGAGGGGTCAGGAATGGTGAGGGGTGAGGGTTTGATGAGGTGTCAGACATGGTGCAGGGTAAGGGGTCAGGGTTAGTGAGGGATGGAAGCAGTGAGAGGTCAGAGATAGTGAGGAGTGAGAGGTTAGGAATGGTGAGGGGGTGAAGAGTCAGGTTTGGTCAGGGGTCAGAGATGGAGAGAGTGAGGGGTCAGCAGTGGTGGTCTAGGTTGGTGAGGGATGAGGTGTCAGGGATGATGAGGGGTCAGAGTTGGTGAGAGGTCAGGGGTCAGTGATGGTAATGAGTGGTGGGTCAGGGATGGTGAGGGGTGAGGGGGTCAGGTATGGGGAGAGTGAGGGGTCAGGGTTGGTGAGGGGTCAGGGATAGTGAGGGGTTAGGGTCAGGGATGGTGAGTGGTTAGGGTGTGGGGTGGGGTGGGTGTTGGGGGTGGGTGTGGGGTGGGGTGGGTGTTGGGGGTGGGTGTGGGGTGGGTGGGTGTTGGGGGTGGGATTGTGAGGGTGAAGGGTCAGGGATGTTGAGGGGTCAGGGATAGTGAGGGTGAGGGGTCAGGGATGTTGAGGATTGAGGATTCAGGGATTGTGAGGCTTCAGAGATACTGATGGCTAACAGGTCAGGGATAGTGAGGGGTCAAGATTTGTGAGGGGTGAGGGGTCAGGGATAGTGATGGTGAGGTGTCTGGGATGGAGAGAGGTGAGGGGTCAGGGATGGAGAGAGGTGAGGGGTCAGGGTTGGTGAGAGGTGAGGGTTGGGTGGTGGTGGGGGTCAGGGATGGTGAGGGGTAAGGGGTTAGGTATAGTGAGGTGTGAGTGGTGAGAGGTGGGGATGGTGAGGGGTGAGGGGTCAGAGATGGTGAGGGGTGAGGGGTGGTGTCAGGGATGGTGAGGGGTGAGGGGTCAGGGATGGTGAGGGGTGAGGGGTTAGGTTGTTGGGGTGAGTGGTGAGGGTTAAGGGATGGTGAGGGGTGTGGGGTCAGGGATGGTGAGGGGTAAGGGGTTAGGGGTAGGTGGTGAGGTTGGGGGGGGTGGGGGTGGGGTGAGGGGTCAGAGATGGTGAGGGGTGAGGGGTGGGTATCAGGGATGGTGAGGGGTCAGGGTCAGGAATGGTGAGGGGTGAGGAGTTCAAGGATGGTGAGAGGTCAAGGATGATGAGGGGTCAGGGGTCAGGGATGGTGAGGGGTGAGGAGTCAGGGTTGGTGAAGTATGGTGATGGAGAGAGGTGAGCGTTCAGACATGGTGAGGGATGAGGGGTCAGAAATGATGAGGGGTCAGGGATGGTGAGGGTGGGTGGTGAGGGGTCAGGGATGGTGAGGGGTGAGGGTCTGGATGGTGAGGGGTGGGGTCAGGGTGTTAGGGGGTGAGTGGTCAGGGTTGGTGAGGGATGGTGATTGTGAGGGTGAGGGGTCAGGGATGGTGAGGGCTCAGAGATGGTGAGGGTGAGGGCTCATGAGTGAGGGGTGTGGATGGTGAGGGGTGAGGGTCAGGGGTTGTGAGGGTGACGATGTTGAGGTGAGGGCTCAGGGATGGTGAGGGTAAGGGCTCAGGGATGTGAGGGGTGAGGGCTCAGGGATGGTGAGGGGGATACTGATGGTGAGGGGTGATGGGCTCAGGGAATGTGAGGGGTGAGTGCTCAGGATGGTGAGCTCAGAGATGGTGAGGGTGATGGTATGGTGAGGGGTGAGGGTCAGGGATGGTGAGGGGTGACGGATGGTGAGGGGTTGAGGGCATCAGTGGTGAGGGTGAGGGATGGTGAGGGGTGAGGGGTCAGGGATGGTGAGGGGTGAGGGATGGTGAGGGGTGAGGGCTCAGGGATGGTGAGGGGTGAAGGGTCTGGGATGGTGAGGAGTGAGGGGTCAGGGATGGTGAGGGGTGAGGGGGAAAGGGATGGAGAGGGGTCTGGGATGATGAAGGTTGAGGTATCAGGGTTGGTTGCTGCTGAGAGGGTCAGGGTTAGTGAGCGGTGAGGGGTCAGGGATGGTGAGAGATGAAGGGTCAGGGATGGAGAGGGTCAGTGGTCAGGGTTGGTGAGGGGTGACGGATCAGTGATGGTAAAGGGTGAAGCACAGGAATGGTGTGGGGTGGGGAGAGGATGGTGAGGGTTGAGCGGTCAGGGATGGTGAGGGGTGAGGGGTCAGGGATGGTGAGGGGTGAGGGGTCAGGGATGGTGAGGGGTGAGGTGTGATGAGGGTAGTTGGCCCTGGGATAGTGAGCGGTCAGGAGTCAGGGATGGTGAGGGATCAGGGTTCATGAGGAATGAAGGTCAGGGTTCATGAGGAGTGAGGGTCAGGGTTCATGAGGAGTGAGGGGTCAGGGTTCATGAGGAGTGAGGGTCAGGGTTCATGAGGGGTGAGGGGTCAGGGATTTGAGGAGTGAGGGTCACGGATAATGTTGGGTTGAGGAGATGGATGGTGAAGGGTCAGAATTGGCGAGGGAAGGTGATAGATGAAGGGTCAGGGTTGGTGAGGGGTGAGTGGTGAGAGATGGTGAGAGGTGAGGGGTAAGGATGGTGAGGGGTCAGGGGTCAGGGATGGTGAGGAGTGAGGTGTCGATGTTGGTGAGGGCTTAGGGATCAGGAACAGTAAGGGTCAGGAATTGTAAGGGGTGAGGGGTCAGGGATTGTAAGGGTGAGGGGTCAGGGATGGTAAGGGTGAGGGGTCAGGGATGGTAAGGTTGATGTGTCAGTGCTGTTAAGGGTGAGGGGTCAGGGATGGTATGGGTGATTGGTCGGGTATGGTAAGGGTGAGTGATGGGTGGTTGGTGGGGGTGGGGGGGTGGTGGGGGTGGGGTCATGGATGGTAAGGGTGAGTGGTCAGGATGGTATGGGTGATGGGTAGGGGATGGAGGGTGGGGGTCAGGGTGTAGGGTGAGGGTTCATGGCTGTAAGGGTGAGGGGTCAGGGTGGTAAGGGGTGAGGGGTCAGGGATGGTAAGGGGTGAGGGGTCAGGGCTGGTAAGGGTGAGGGGTCAGGGATGGTAAGGAGTGAGGGGTCAGGGATGGTAAGGGTGAGGGGTCAGGGATGGTAAGGGTGAGGGGTCAGGGATGGTAAGGGTGAGGGGTCAGGGATGGTAAGGGTGACGGATAAAGGGTCAGGCTTGGTGAGGGGTGAGAGGACAGGGATGGTGAGGGGTCAGGGGTCAGGGATGGTAAGGGATCAGAGTTTGTGAAGGGGTCAGGGATGCAGAGGGGTGAGGGGTCAGAGATGGTGAGGGGTCAGAGATGGTGAGGGGTGAGGGGTCAGAGATGGTGAGGGTTCAGGGAGGTTAGGGATCAGGGATGGTGAGTCATCGGGATTGGTGAGGGTTTAGGGATGGTCAGATGTCAGCGACCATGAGGGGTGAGGGGACAGGGATGGTGAGGGGTGAAAGGTCAGTGATGGTGAGGGCTGAGGGGTCAGGTTTGGTGAGGGATGAAGGGTCAGTGTTTGTGAGCGATCAGGGATGGTGAGAGGTCAGTGATCAGTGTGGTGAGTAGACAGGGATCGTGAGGGGTCAGAGATGGTCAGGGGTCAGGGATGGTGAGGAATTGAGGTGTGAGGGATCAGAGGGGGTGAGGGACCAGAAATGCTGAGGGTCAGGGGTAAGGGATAGTGAGGGGTCAGTATTGGTGAGGTGTGAGGGGTTAGGTATAGTGACGGGTGATGGTTCAAGGTTAGTGAGGGTCGAGAGATGGTGAGGTATCAGGGATGGTGAGAGGACACAGTTGCTGAGCGGTGAGGGGTCAGAAATGGTGAGGGGTGAGGTGTCAGAAATGGTGAGGGGTGAGGGATGTGAAGGTTGAGGGTTGGTGAGGGGTCAGGGATGCTGATGGAATACTGAGCAGAGACAGTGAGGGGTCACGTTGGTGAGAGGTGAGGGGTCAGGGATGGTGTGGGGTCTGGGTTGGTGAAGGGTAAGGGATGGTAAGGGGTGAGGGGTCGGGGTGGTGAGGGATAAGGGTTGGTGAAGGTTAAGGGGTCAGGGATGGTGAGGGGTGAGGTGCCAGGGATGGTGAGGGGTAAGGGGTCAGGGGTGTTGAGGGGTAAGGGATGGTGAGGGGGGAGGGGCCAGGGATGGTGAGGGTTAGGGGTGAGGTGTTGGGGTGTGGTGGTGGGTGGTTGGTGGTTGGGGTGGGTGGTGGGGGTGGGTGGGGTGGTGGGGTGGGGTGAGGGGTCGGGGTGTTGAGGGGTCAGTGATGGTGAAGGTTCGGGTGTCATTGACGGTGAGGGTTATGGATGGTCATAGTTCAGGTATAGTGGTGGGTCGAGGTCATTGGTGTTGAGGAGTCAGTGATGGTGAGGGGGTGGTGGTGGGGGGTGGGGATGGGGATGGTGTGGGGTGAGGGATTGTGAGGGGTTAGGATGTTGATGGGGTTAGGGATGGTGTGGGGGTGAGGATTGTGTGAGGGGTGGGGGATTTTGAGGGGGTGAGGTATGGTGGAGGGGGTGATGGATGGTGGTGGGTGAGTGGATGGTGATGGGGTGAGGGATGGTGAGGGGTGGGGTTGTGTGGGGTTTGGTTGTGTTGTGGTGTGTTTGTTTTTTTTTTTTTTGTTTGTTGTGGGGGGTTTTTTTTTGGGGTTGTTGTGTCAGTGATGGTGAGGGGTTAGGATTGTTGAGGGGGTGATGGATTGTGGGGGTGAGGGTGGTGGGGTCTGAGTTGGTGAGGGTGGGGTGGGGAAAGGTGAGTGAAGGTGGAGGGTGTGGATGGTGAGGGGGGGAGGGATGTTGAGTGGGTGTGGTGGTGAGTGTGAGGGAATGTGAGGAAGGTGAGGGGGTGATGGTGGTGGGGTGAGGATGGTGAGGTGTGAGGGATGGTAGGGGGTGAGGGATGCTGAGGGGTGAGGAATGGTGAGGGGTGAGGGTTGGTGAGGGGTGAGGAATGCTGAGAAGTGAGGGGACAGGAACGGTAAGGGGTCAGGGATGGTGAAGGATCAGGTTTTGGTGAGGGGTCAGGGATGGTGAGGGGTGAGGGGTGAGGGGTTAGTGATGGTGAGGGATCAGGGATGATGGGGTCAGAGATAGTGATGGGTCAGGGGTCAGGGATAGTGAATGGTCTGGGATGGTGAGGGACGAGGAGTCAAGGATGGTGAGGGGTCAGAGGTCAGGGATGGTTAGAGGTGAGGGATGGTGAGGGGTCACGTTTGGAGAGGGCTGGGGAGTCAGGGTTGGTGAAGGGTGGGGGGTCAGGGTTGGTGAAGGGTGGGGGGTCAGGGTTGGTGAAGGGTGGGGAGTCAGGGTTGGTGAAGGGTGGGGAGTCAGGGTTGGTGAAGGGTGGGGGGTCAGGGTTGGTGAAGGGTGGGGGGGTTAGGGTTGGTGAAGGGTGGGGGGTCAGGTTGGTGAGGGTGGGGAGTCAGGTTGGTGAAGGGTGGGGGGGTCAGGGTTGGTGAAGGGGGGGGTCAGGGTTGGTGAGGGTGGGGGGTCAGGTTTGGAGAGGGGTGGGGAGTCAGGGTTGGTGAAGGGTGGGGGGTCAGGGTTGGTGAAGGGTGGGGGGTCAGGGTTGGTGAAGGGTGGGGAGTCAGGGTTGGTGAAGGGTGGGGAGTCAGGGTTGGTGAAGGGTGGGGGGTCAGGGTTGGTGAAGGGTGGGGGTCAGGGTTGGTGAAGGGGGGGGTCAGTGGGGGGGGTGGTTGGTGAGGGTGGGGTCGGTTGGTGAGGGGGGGGGTCAGGGTTGGTGAAGGGTGGGGAGTCAGGGTTGTGAAGGGTGGGGGTCAGGGTTGGTGAAGGGTGGGGGGTCAGGGTTGGTGAAGGGTGGGGGGTCAGGGTTGGTGAAGGGTGGGGAGTCAGGGTTGGTGAAGGGTGAAGAGTTGGGATTGTTATTGAATTATGAGGAGTCAGGGATCAGAGGTGGTGAGGGGTGAGGGATCAGGAATGGTCAGATGTGAGGCGTCAGGGTTGGTTTGGGTCAAAGATGGTGAGGGATCAGGGATGGCGAGGGGTCAGGGATGGCGAGGATAAGCAGTGAGGGATGGCAAGGGGTGAGGGATGGCGAGGGGTGAGGGATGGCGAGGGGTGAGGGATGGCGAGGGTGGGGTGGGGGGGTGGGGTGGGGGGGCAGACACCGGTGATGGTAAGGAATGGTGAGGAGTGAGAGGTCAGTGTTGGTGAGGGGTCAGGGTTCAGGGTTGCTGAGGGGTGAAGGGTGGTGAGGGTCAGGGATTGTGAGGGGTGAGGGGTCAGGGATGGTGTGGGATGGTGAAGGGTGAGGGGTCAGTGTTGGTGAAGGGTCAGGGATGGTGAAGGCTGAGGGATGCTAAGGGGGGTCGGGGTGTGGAGATGCGGGTGTTGAACTGGGGTAAACACAGTAAGAGTCTGACACCAGGTTTAAATCCAACCGATTGATTTGATAATAAACTCACAAGCTTTCGGGGTTTGTCCCTTGATCAGGTGAATGGAGAGTTTGGCTCTCAGACAGAGCAGAGCACAGACAGTTTCCAGATTACTGATTCGAATGGGAGGCTTTACAACAAACCTGCTATTCAATTCTTAAAGATACAGACAGTGTGAGTGGAGAGAGCGTTAAGCCCCAGGTTAAAGAGATGTGGATTGTCTCCAGACAGCCCAGTAAGTGAGGGTTTATAAAATAGCCATAAATGTGAAGTAGAGATTTCACATCCCCACCAATAAGGGACTCCATTCACAAGGTAAACATTGCTGTCAGACTGCAATGAACAGGACAAGTCCATGATGAAAGGGTTTTTACTCCGAGCTCGTGTCGTTCTCTCTGCCTGGAACTGCTGCACCATGTTTATCAGATCAGCTTTCTGAACAGCGTACAGCTTCTTTTCATCATGTTTCTTGTGAGTCAGAGATGGTGAGGGGTCAGGCAAGGTCATGGGGGTTACAGATAGTGAGACATGAACCCAAGATCCCTGTTGAGACCGTCCTCATGTGTGTGGAACTTGGCTATCAGTCTCTGCTCAGCGACTCTGCGCTGTCGTGATGGGTCAGAAATGATCATGAGGGGTCAGGGTTGGTGAGGGGTCAGGGGTCAGGGTTGGTGAGGAGTGAGGGGTCAGAGTTGGTGAGAGGTGAGAGGTTAGGGTTGGTGAGCGGTGAGGGGTCAGGGATGGTGAGGGGTGAGGGGTCAGGGATAGTGAGGGGTGAGGCATGGGAGGGGTGAGGGGTCAGGATTGGTGAAGGGTGAGGGGTCAGGGTTGGTGAAGGGTGAGGGGTCAGGGTTGGTGAGGGGTGAAGGGTCAGGGAAGGTGAGGGATGGTGAGGGGTCAGGGAAGGTGAGGGATGGTGAGGGGTCAGGGAAGGTGAGGCATGGTGAGGGGTCAGGGAAGGTGAGGCATGGTGAGGGTGAGGGATGGTCAGGACTGAGGGGTGATGGGTCAGGGGTCAGGGTAGGTGAGGAGTGAAGGGTCAGGGATATTCAGTGGTCAGGAATGATGGGTGGTGAGGTGTCAGAGATGGTGAGGGGTGAGATCAGGGATGCTAAGGGTTGAGGGATTTGGATTGTTGAGGGGTGTGGGTCATGTTTGCTGAGGGGTGAGGGGTCAGGGATGGTGAGAGGTGAGGGGTCAGGGATGGTGAGAGGTGAGGGGTCAGGGTTGGTGAGAGATGGTGAATGGGGAGGATTGAGCAGTCAGGGATGGTGAGGGGTGAGTGTTCTTGAGGTGTGAGGGATAGTGAGTGGTCAGGGATGGTGAGGGATACTGAGGAGTGAGGGGTGTCAGCATTGCTGAGGGGTCATCGATGATGAGGGGTCAGGGTTGGTGAGGGATGAGGGGTCACGGTTGGTGACGGGTGGTGGTTTGGGAATGGTGACGGGTGAGGGTTCAGGTTTGGTCAGGAGTGAAGGGTGAGGGTGGTGAGTGGTGAGGAGTCAGCGATGGTGAGGAGTCAGCGATGATGAGGGATGAGGGGTGAGGAAGCGTGAGGAGTAAGGAGTCAGGAATGGTAAGGAGGAGGTTTAGCAAGGGGTCAGGGATGGTGAGGGGTCAGGAGTCAGGGATTGTGCAGGGCCGGGAATGGTGAGAGGTGAGGGCTTGGAGCTGGTGAGCGGTGAGAGGTCAGGGTTGGTGAGGGGTGAGAGGTCAGGGTTGGTGAGCGGTGAGAGGTCAGGGATAGTGAGGGATGAAGGGTCAGGGCTGATGAAGAGTGAGGCATGGTAAGGGGTCAGGATTGCTGAGGGGTGAGGGTTCAGGATTGGTGAGGGGTGAGGGGTCAGGGATGGTGAGGGGTGAGGGGTCAGGGATGGTGAAGGGTGAAGAATGAGGGGGCAGCGATGGTGAAGGGTGAGGGGTCAGAGATGGTGATGGGTCAAGGATGGTGAGGGGTTCAGAGTTGGTGAGTGAGGAGCCAGGTTTGGTGAGGGATGAGAGTTCAGGGATGGTGAGGGGTCAGGGTTGGTGAGAGGTGAGGAGTCAGGGAAGGTGGGGGGTCAAGGATGGTGAGGGAGAAGGGATAGTGAGGTGTGAGAGGTCAGGCTTGGTGAGGGATAAGGGATCAGCTTTGGTGAGCAGTGAGGGGTTAAAGATAGTGAAGGGTCAGGCGTCAGGGTTTGTGAGGGGTGAGGGGTCAGGAGTCAGGGTTTGTGAGGGGTGAGGGGTCAGGAGTCAGGGTTTGTGAGGGGTGC
>JAGIQG010000422.1:0-15000 GCA_024679065.1 Sphyrna mokarran | reverse complement strand
TGGGTCAGGATTGGTGAGAGGTCAGGGATGGTGAGGGGTGAGGGGTCAGGGTTGGTGAGGGGTGAGGGGTCAGGGATGGTTACAGGTGAGGGATAATGAGGGGTCAGAGGTTAGGGATGGTTAGGGGTGAGGGATAGTGAGGGGTCAGAGATGCTGGTGTGCGGTGAGGAGTCAGGATTGGTGCAGGGTGAAGGGTCAGTGATGCTGAAGGGTGAGGGGGAAGGGTTTGTGAGGGGTGAGGGGGAAGGGTTTGTGAGGGGTGAGGTGTCAGCGATGGTGAGGGGTGACGGGTAAGGGGTGGTGAGGGGTGAATGGTCAACAATGGTGAGGGATATGGGGTCAATGTTGGTGAGGGGTGAAGGGTCAGGGACAGTGAGCAGTCAGAGATGGTGAGGGGAGAGGGGTCAGGGATGGTCAGAGGTCAGGGATAGTGAGGGGTCAGGGATGGTCAGAGGTCAGGGATAGTGAGGGGTCAGGGATGGTCAGAGAGTCAGGGATAGTGAGGGGTCAGGGATGGTCAGAGGTCAGGGATAGTGAGGGGTCAGGGATGGTCAGGAGTCAGGGATGCTGAGGGATAAGAGGTCAGGGATGCTGAGGGGTCAGGAGGCAGGGATGGTCAGAGACAGCAAGGGGTCAGGGGTCACGGATGTTTAAGGATGAGGGGTCAGGAATAGTGAGGAGTCAGGGATGATGAGGGATGAGGGGTCAGGGTTGGGAGGTGTGAGAGGTCAGGGATGATGAGGAGTCAGAAGATCAGGGATGGTGAGGAGTGACAGTTCAGGGATGGTGAGGGGTGAGGGTTGGTGACGGGTCAGGAATGTTGAGGGATGCTGAGGGGTCAGTGTTGGTGAGGGGTGAGGGTTAGTGAGCACTGAGGGGTCCGTGTTGGTGAGGAGTGAGGGTTAGTGAGCACTGAGGGGTCCGTGTTGGTGAGGAGTGAGGGTTCAGGGTTAGTGAGGGGTGAGGGGTCAGGGTTGATAAAGGGTGAGGGGTCGGGAATAGTGAGATGTCAGCGATATGGATGGTGGAAGTTTTGTTGAGGAGTGAGGGGTGAGAGATGGTGAGGGGTCAGGGATGGTGAGGGGTCAGGGGTCAGGGATGGTGAGGGGTCAGGGATAGTAAAGGCTGAGGGGTCAGGGGTCAGGGATAATGAGGTATCAGGATAGTGAGGGGTGAGAGGTGAGGAGTCACGATAGTGAGGTATCAGTGATAGTAAAGGCTGAGGGGTGAGGGGTCAGGATAGTGAGGTATCAGGGATAGTGAGGGGTGAGGGGTGAGGGGTCAGGGATAGTGAGGTATCAGGAATAGTAAAGGCTGAGGGGTGAGGGTCAGGGATAGTGAGGTATTAGGGATAGTGAGGGGTGAGGGGGTCACAGTTGGTGAGAGACAGTAAGGGGTGATTGGTCAGAGATGGTGAAGGGTGAGAGGTCAGGAATAGTGAGGGGTCAGAAAGAGTGAGGAGTTAGAGATGGTGAGAGCTGAGGGATTGGTGAGGGGTCAGGGTTCATGAGAGGTGAAGGTTGAGAGTTGGTGAGGAGTGAGGGATGGTAAGGGGTCAGGGTCAGGGATGGTGAGGGGTCAGGGTTTGTGAGGGGTGAGAGGTTAGCGATGATGAATGGTAGGGGTGATGGATGGTGAGTGAGGGGCCAGTGATGGCGAGGTGTGAGGGGTCAGGGTTGATGAAGAATGAAGTAGGGTGAGCGGTCAGAGGGGTGAGGGTTCAGAGATGGTGAGGGGTCAGGGATCATGGATGTTGAGGAGTAAAGAATGGTGAGGGGTCAGGGATGGTGAGGGGTGAGGGGTGAGGGCTCAGGGTTGGTGAGGGGTGAGGGGTCAGGGTTGGTTAGGGGTGACAGTTCACGGATGGTGATGGGTGAGGGGTCAGAGATGGAGAGAGGTGAGGGATGGTGAGGGGTGAGGGATGGTGAGGGATCAAGGATGGTGAGGCTGTGGAGTCAGGGATGATGAGGGATCATGGTTGGTGAGGAGTGAGGGGCCAGGATTGGTGAGGAATTGTGAGCTGTGAGGGATCAGAGGGGGTGAGGGATCAGAGGGGGTGAGGGGTCAGAGGGGGTGAGGGGTCAGAGATGCTGAGGGGTCAGGGGTAAGAGATGGTGAGGGGTCAGGGTTAAGAGATGGTGAGGGGTCAGTATTGGTGAGGGGTGAGGGGTTAGGTATAGTGATAGCTGAGGGTTCAAGGTTAGTTGGGGGTCGAGAGATGGTGAGGTATGAGGGATGATGAGGGGTGAGGGATGGTGCTGGATGAGGGGTCAGGGATGGTGAGGGTGAGCAGTCAGGGATGGTGAGGGGTGAGGGGTCAGGGATGGTGAGGGGTGAGGGGTCAGGGATGGTGAGGGGTGAGGGGTCAGGGATGGTGAGGGTGAGCAGTCAGGGATGGTGAGGGGTGAGGGGTCAGGGATGGTGAGGGGTGAGGGGTGAGGGGTCAGGGATGGTGAGGGGTGAGGGGGCAGAGCTGGGGAGTGGTGAGAGGTCAGGGGATAGGAGGGTTCAGGAGTCTGGGATGGTGAGGGGTGAGGGGGCAGGAATTATGAGGGGTGAGGGGTCAGGTTGGTGCTGGGTGAGGGGTCAGGGATTGTGAGGGATGAGGCTGAGGGATCAGGGATGCTGAGGGGTGAGGGTTGGTGAGGGGTGAAGAATAATGAATGATGAAGGGTCAGAGGTCAGGGATGGTGAGGGGTGAAGGTGAGGGGTCAGGAATGGTGAACAATGAGGGATATTGACGGTTGAACAGTCAGGGATGGTGAGGGGTCAGGGGTCAGGGTTGGTGAGGGGTCAAGCTGGGTGAGGGATGGTGAGGGGTCAGAACGGCGACAGGTCAGGGTTTATGAATGGTGAGGTGTCTGGAATGGTGAGGTATCAGCAGTCTGAGGTCGGTGCAGGGTGAAGGGTCAGGGATCATGATGGGCCAAGAGTCAGGGATGGTGAGGGGTCAGGAGTCAGGGATGGTCAGGGGTCAGGGGTCAGGGATGGTGAGGGGTCAACATTCAGGGATGGTGAGGGGTCAGGGGTGAGGGATGGTGAGGGGTCAGGGGTCAGGGATGGTGAGGGGGTCAACGTTCAGGGATGGTGAGGGGTCAGGGGTCAGGATTTGTGAGGTCTGAGGGGTCAGAAGTGCAGTGTGGTGAGAGGTCAGGGGTGATGAGGGATCAGGAGTCCGGGATGATGAGGGGTCAGGATTGGTGAGGGGTCAGGGTTGGTGAGGGGTGAGGGGTCAGGGTTGGTGAGGGGTGAGGTCAGGGTTGGTGAGAGGTGAGGGGTCAGGGTTGGTGAGAGGTGAGGGGTCAGGGTTGGTGAGGGGTGAGGGGGTCAAGGATGGTGAGGAGTCAGAGGTCAGGGATGGTTACGGGTGAGGGATAGTGAGGGGTCAGAGGTCAGGGATGGTTAGGGGTGAAGGATAGTGAGGGGTCAGAGATGCTGGTGAGCGGTGAGGAGTCAGGGTAGGTGAGGCGTAAGGGGTGAGGGATGGTGGGCACATCAGGGTTCAGGGATTGCGAGGGGTCAGGGATAGTGAGGGGTGAGTGGTGATGGATGGCGAGTGATCAGGGATAGTGAGGTGTAAGGGATGATGAGTGGTGTGGGGTCAGGGTTGGTGGGTGGTGAGGGGTCAGGAATGCTGAAGGGTCAGGGGTCAGGGATAGTGAGAGATCAGGGATAGTGAAGGGTCAGGGGTCAGGGATGGTGAGGGATCAGGGATGGTGAAGGGTCAGGGGTCAGGGATAGTGGAGGGTCAGGGGGCAGGGATGGTGAGGGATGAGGGATAAGGGATGGTGAAGGGTGAGGGATCAGTGTTGGTCAGGGATGGTGAGAGGTGGGGGTTAGGGTGGTGAGGGGTGAGGAGTCAGGATTGGTGAAGGGTGAAGGGTCAATGATGCTAAGGAGTGAGGGGGAAGGGTCCGTAAGGGGTGAGGTGTCAGCGATGGTGAGGAGTCAGGATTAGTGAGGGGTGACGGGTCAGGGGTGGTGAGGGGTGAATGGTCAACAATGGTGAGGGATATGGGGTCAATGTTGGTGAGGGGTGAAGGGTCAGGGACAGTGAGCAGTCAGAGATGGTGAGGGGAGAGGGGTCAGGGATGGTCAGAGGTCAGGGATAGTGAGGGGTCAGGGATGGTCAGGAGTCAGGGATGCTGAGGGATAAGAGGTCAGGGATGCTGAGGGGTCAGGCGGCAGGGACGGTCAGAGACAGCGAGGGGTCAAGGGTCACGGATGTTGAAGGATGAGGAGTCAGGGATAGTGAGGAGGCAGGTATGATGAGGGGTGAGGGGTCAGGGTTGGTGAGGAGTGAGAGGTCAGGGATGATGAGGGGTCAGAAGATCGAGGATGGTGAGGAGTGACTGTTCAGGGATGGTGAGGGGTCAGGGATGGTGAGGTTTAAGGTGTCAGAGATGATGAGGGGTGAAGGATCTGGGTTGGTGAGGGTGTTACATAAACAAGGCCTAGTTTTATGGCTGATAAAATTGGATATTGTAAATGAAAGAATTGGATGTATTAAAAATCAAACCCAGTCAAACCTCAGGCAGGCCAGTCGTACAAATCATAAACCTGTCTGTGTCTGACTCATCAGCCCCCTATCAAAGCTCATTGCCCCCTGACTGATATTTAGCAGGAGATCATTGCACCCCGTTGAAATGCACCGGCCGATTGTTAGAAACCCAGACTGGGCCAGACTTTCTGTCACCGGGAGTTCCTGCAGTGGGTTTAATCTGATAACAGGTTACATGGAAACAGCAGCGTGGAGGTGGACACCGGGGGGTGGGGGACAGACCCTGGTGTCCTGTCAGGCAAACTTCAAGAAACCCACTGGGGATGGGAACCCCGTCCCCCAGGATCTCATTGAGCAGAAGCCAGAGAAGTTTCTGGAAAGGCAAACAGGCAGGAGGGGAAATAGAGGGACACATTTCAGAGACCAGCAGTGAAGAGAGGATGAGGGAGGTTGACCATCTGGAAGACTGACCAGAGAGGGAAGGAAGGAAGAAGCTGCCATCGAGACTCACCTTCGACACAACAAACCAGAGAGACTCAGAGAATCGAGCCTGCAGTTTAACCAAACCATCTCTGTGGGTAGAATATCTGATTTTGGGGTATTCTCCTGTTTTATGGGGGTAATTTAAGGGTTAATTGGTTATTATTAATAAACTTGTTGAACCTTTACTTGTGTTTGTCCTTTGTCCACCTTGTAAATAAGGGAACCGGGGTAAAACATTGGAGTGAGCAAACTGGTCGAAAAAGGATCAGAGATTTTAAAATTACAACAAAATCATTCTCTGGGTGGGGGAGGGGAGTGAGGTCAGATCATTCTCTGGGTGGGGGAGGGGAGTGAGGTCAAAAAGGAGAGAGTGAACCCAGCCAGGCCTGTGACACTGAATCAAAAAGGAGAGAGTGAATTGAAACTACACACCTTTGGATCCTAAGTGCATTTAGCACGGCCAATTCACCCGACCTACACATCTTGGAACACTAAGGGGATTTTAACATGTCTAATTCTCCTCCCATCCACATCTTAGGACACTAAAGGAAATTTAACATGACCAATCCACCACTCGTACACATCTTGTGACACCACGGGACAATTTAGCATGACCAAACCACTTCTCGTACGTATCTTGGACATTAAGGTGAATTTAGCATGGCCAATTAACCAAACCTACACATTTTTAGACCTAAGGGACAATTTATCCACTCTAACCTACACACCTTAGGACAGCAGGGGGAATTTAGCCTGGCCAATCTGCCTAATTACATAACTTGGAATATTAAGGTGCAGTTTAAGCGATTAAGCGAATTAAGGATTATAGGGAGCAAGCGGGTAAGTGGAACTGATCCACTTCAGATCAGCCATGATCTTATTGAAGGGTCAATCCATCAAACTTACACATCTGCGAACAATAAGGGGCAATTTAGTGTCACCAATATATCTTATACATATCTTGGCACATTAAGGGGAATTGTAACATGGCCAATCCACCTCTTCATGATGCTAAAGAGCAATTTACCCTGGCCTATCCACCATTCATAGACATCTTTGGACACTAAGGAGAATTTAGCCCGGCCAATGCACCTCTCGTACACATCTTGGCACATTAAGATGAATTTATCAAGGCTAATCCACCCAAACTACACATCTTAGCACACTATGGGGAATTTGGCATGGCCAATCCATCTCTCGTACACATTTTGGGACATGAAGGGGCAATTTAGCTTCCCAAATCCCCCTAGCCAATATGTCTTGGGGCATATTTAGAACATCGAATAGCACAGTACAGGCCCTTCGGCCCTCAATGTTGTGCCGAGCTTTGTCTGAACCCAAGATCAAGCTCTCCCACTCCCTATCATTCTGGAGTGCTCCATGTGCCTCTCCAATAACTGCTTGAAAGTTCCTAAAGTGTCCGACTCCACTATCACAGCAGGCAGTGTATTCTACACCCCAACCACTCTCTGAGTAAAGAATCTACCTCGGACATCCCTCCTATATCTCCCACCATGAACCTTATAGTTATGCCCCCCGCCCAGTAACAGCTACATTCACCCAAGGAAATAGTCTCTGCACGTCTATTCTATCAATCCCTCCCCCTCATCATCTTATAAACCTCTATTAAGTGGCCTCTCATCCTCCTCCGCTCTAAAGAGAAAAGCCTCAGCTCCCTCAACCTTTCCTCATAAGACCTACCCTCCAAACCAGGCAGCATCCTGGTCAATCTCCTCTGCACTCTCTCCAATGCTTCCACATCCTTCTTATAGTGAGGTGACCAGAACTGAACACAATATTCCAAATGTGGTCTCATCAAGGTCCGGTATAGTTACAGCATAATCCCACGGTTCTTAAACTCAAACCCCCTGTTAATAAACACTAACACACTATAAGCTTCTTCACACTCTATCCACTTGAGTGACAACCTTCAGAGATCTGTGGATATGAACCCCAAGATCTCTCTGTTCCTCCACATTCCTCAGAACCCTGCCATTGACCCTGTAATCCACATTCAGGTTTGTCCTACCAAAATGAATCCCCTCGCACTTATCAGGGTTAAACTCCATCTGCCACTTTTCAGCCCAGCTCTGCATCCTATCAATGTCTCTTTGCAGCCTGCAAG
Source organism: Sphyrna mokarran (assembly GCA_024679065.1). Classification (NCBI taxonomy): domain Eukaryota; kingdom Metazoa; phylum Chordata; class Chondrichthyes; order Carcharhiniformes; family Carcharhinidae; genus Sphyrna; species Sphyrna mokarran. The sequence continues at coordinate 7,891 of JAGIQG010000422.1, read as the reverse complement.
AGCCCTCCACCTCATCCACTACTCCACCAATCTTGGTGTCATCAGTAAATTTACTAACCCATCCTTCAGCCCCCTCTTCCAAGTCATTGATAAAAATCACAAACAGCAGAGGAGCCAGCACTGACCCTGGTGGTGCACCGCTGGGAACTGGCCTCCAGTCTGTACATTTTCCCTCCATCTCCACCCTCTGCCTTCTATGAGACAGCCAGTTACTGATCCAATCGGCCAAATTTGGGACCTGGGGTCAGGGTTCAGGTTTGAGTACTGTACCTGAGGTCAGGGTTCAGGGTTGTGACCTGTACCTGGGGTCAGGGTTCAGGGTTGTGATCTGTACTCAGGGTCAGGGTTCAGGGTCGGGGCCTGTACTCAGGGTCAGGGTTCAGGGTTGGGGCCTGTACTCAGGGTCAGGGTTCAGGATGAGGCCTGTACTTGGGGTCAGGTTTGGGGTCTGTATTTGGGGTCAGGGTTAAGGGTTGGGGCCTCTTCTAGGGGTCAGGGCTCAGGGTTGGTGCTTGTACCCGGGTCAGGGTTCAGGGTTTGGGCTTGTACTCGGGGTCAGGGTTCAGGGTTGGTGCCTGTACTTGGGGTCGGGGTTCAGGGTTGGTGCCTGTACTTGGGGTCGGGGTTCAGGGTTGTTGCCTGTACTCGGGTCAGAATTCAGGCTTGGGGCCTGTACTCAGGGTCAGGGTTCAAGGTTGAGGCCTGTGTAATCGGGGTCAGGGTTCAAGGTTGGGGCCTGTACTCGGAGTCAGGATTCAGGTTTTGGGACTGTACTCACACACTCTCTCACATACACACAGACACACGCACACTTCCTCACACATGCATTCTTTCACACAAATTCTCTCTCATGAACATGCTCTCTCTCACACACACTATCTCACACACATGCATTCTGTCTCTCTCACACGTTCTCACCCACACGCACTCTCTCTCACAAAGACATTCTCTCGCACACATACACACACACACACACACACACACACACACGCTCTTGCACACATACACATACATACACACACACTCTCTCTCACACACACACTCCCTTACACCCATTCTCTCTCACACGCACTCTCTCATTCACACACTCTCTCTCGTTCATACACTCTCTCATACCCTCCCTCTCTCACATACACTGTCCCTGTCAACCTCTCTCTCACACACACACACACACACACACACACACACACACACACACACACACACACCGGAGCCTGTACCTGAGGTCAGGATTCAGGGTTGTGGCCTGTACTCACACATCCACTGTCACACACGCACACTCTCTCTCACACGTACACTCTTTCTCACATGCACTCTCTCTCTTACACATGCACTCCCTCACATGCACACTGTCTCACACATACACACACACACACTCCTCTCTCACTCATGTGCTGTAACATACACACTCTCTCTTGCACACGGATTCTCTCTCAGACACACAGTTTCTCACACATGCACTCTCCTAAACAGATATTCCATCTCTCACACACACACAGGGTTGGGGCCTGTACTCGGGTCAGGGTTCAGGGTTGGGGCCTGTACTCGGGGTCAGGGTTCAGGGTTGGGGCCTGTACTCGGGGTCAGGGTTCAGGGTTGGGGCCTGTACTCGGGGTCAGGGTTCAGGGTTGGGGCCTGTACTCGGGGTCAGGGTTCAGGGTTGGGGCCTGTACTCGGGGTCAGGGTTCAGGGTTGGGGCCTGTACTCGGGGTCAGGGTTCAGGGTTGGGGCCTGTACTCGGGGTCAGGGTTCAGGGTTGGGGCCTGTACTCGGGGTCAGGGTTCAGGGTTGGGGCCTGTACTCGGGGTCAGGGTTCAGGGTTGGGGCCTGTACTCGGGGTCAGGGTTCAGGGTTGGGGCCTGTACTCGGGGTCAGGGTTCAGGGTTGGGGCCTGTACTCGGGGTCAGGGTTCAGGGTTGGGGCCTGTACTCGGGGTCAGGGTTCAGGGTTTGGGGCCTGTACTCGGGGTCAGGGTTCAGGGTTTGGGGCCTGTACTCGGGGTCAGGGTTCAGGGTTTGGGGCCTGTACTCGGGGTCAGGGTTCAGGGTTTGGGGCCTGTACTCGGGGTCAGGGTTCAGGGTTTGGGGCCTGTACTCGGGGTCAGGGTTCAGGGTTTGGGGCCTGTACTCGGGGTCAGGGTTCAGGGTTTGGGGCCTGTATTCGGGGTCAGGGTTCAGGGTTTGGGGCCTGTACGCAGGGCCATGGTTCAGGGTTTTGGGGCCTGTATTCGGGTCAGGATTCAGACTTGAGACCTGTAGTTGGGGTCAGAGTTCAGGGTTTGGGGCCTGTAATCGGGGTCAGGATTCAGAGTTTGCATCCAGTAAATGGGGTCAGGGTTTAGGGTTGGGGCCTGTTTTCCATCTCTCACACATTCTCTCAAATACTCTCTCTCTCACACACACTTTTTCACACATTCTCGCACACTCACTCTCTCTCACGTTCTTACATACTCTTTCTTTCACATTTTCTCTCTCTCTCTCTCACACACACACTCTCTCTCTCCACACACACACACTCTCTCTCTCACACACACACTCTCTCTCACACACACACACACACTCTCTCTCTCTCTCTCACACACACACACACTCTCTCTCTCAACACACACACACTCTCTCTCACACACACACACACTCTCTCTCTCTCACACACACACACTCTCTCTCAACACACACACACTCTCTCTCACACACACACACACTCTCTCTCTCTCACACACACACACTCTCTCTCTCACACACACACACCACACACACACCTCTCTCTCACACACACACACAACACACACTCTCTCTCACACACACACACACTCTCTCTCACACACACACACACACACACACACACACTCTCTCTCACACACACACACACACACACACACACACTCTCTCTCACACACACACACACACTCTCTCTCACACACACACACACACACCTCTCTCCTCACACACACACCACACACACACACACTCTCTCTCCTCACCACACACACACACACTCTCTCTCTCACACATTCTCACACACTCTCTTGTGTCTGTGTGGGTATCCTCTGGGTGCTCCAGTTTCCTTCCACAGTCCAAAGATGTGCGGGTTCGGTTGATTGGCCGTCCTAAGAAATTGTCCCTTAGTGTCCAGGGATGCGTAGTTCAGAGGGATTAGTATGTAGGGATATAGGGATAGGGCCTGGGTGGGATAGTGTTTGGTGTAGCTTCGATGGGCTGAAAGGCCTCTTTCTGCACTGTAGGGTTCTATGATTCTCACATTTCAGGGCCTGTGCTCGGGGTCAGGGTTCGGGGCCTGTGCTCAGGGTCAGGGTTCAATTTTTGAGGCCTCTTGTCAGGGTCAGTATTCAGGTTTGTTTGCACACACACTCTCTGTCTCTCACACGCACTCTCTCTCCCTCTCACCATCCCAGACCCATTATCATCCCTGACCCCTCACTCCTCACCATCGCTGACCCCTCACCATCCCTGATCTCTCATCCACCACCATCCCTCACCTCTCCTCCCTCACTATCCTTGACCCCGACCCTTCAGCATCCCTGAACTCTCAGCCATCACCATAACTCACCAATCCTGATCCCTCACCCCTCAGCATCCCTGACCCCTCACCTTCTCCATCCCTGATCCCTGATCCCTCATCAGCCCTGAACCCTCACCCCTCACTATCCGATTCCTCACCCCACACCTTCCCAGACCTCTCACCTCTCACCATCTGTGACCCATCACACCTCACCATCTCTGATCATTCACTCCTCACCATCCCTCTCCATCCCTGACCCCTCACCCCTCACCATCGTTGCCCCCTCATCTCTCACCAACCCTGAACTCTGTCCCCTCACCATCCATGATCCCTCACTATCCCTGACCCCTCACCCCTCACCATTGCTGGGCCCTCAACATGTCTGACCTCTCACCTCTCACATCTCTCACCACTCACCCCTCACCAACCCTGACTCCTTACCATTCGTGACTCCTCAGCATTCCTGACCCCTTACCCGTTACCAACACTAACCCCTCATCCCTCACCAATTCTGACTCCTCACCATCCATGAACTCTCACCCCTCACCAACCCTAATCCTTCACCCCTCATCAACCCTCACCTCTCACCCCTCACCAACCCTGACCCTTCATCAACACTGACCCCTCACCAACCCTGACCTCACAACCCTGACTGCTCATCCCACATCATCCCTCCTCCCTCACCATCCCTGACCTCTGACCCCTCAGCATCCCTGACCTCTCATCCCTCACTATTTCTGACTACTCACCCCTCACCATCACCATACCTCACCCCTCAGCATCTCTGACTCCTGACCCCTCACCTTCCCCAACCCCTCACCGACCCTGACCCCTCACCATTCCTGACCTCTGACACCTCACTATCCCTGCCGTGTCCCCCCTCACCATCTCTCACCGATCATCTGTCACCAAGCCTGACCCCTTAGCCCCCCTCACCCTTATCATCCCTGACCCTTCACCTCTTACGATTCCGGACCCTTACTGTTCCTGACCCCTCAGCCCTCACCATAGAACATAGAACATTACAGCGCAGAACAGGCCCTTCGGCCTTCGATGTTGCGCCGACCAATTATGAAAAAAGCAATGACCCTCCAAACTAAACCATTCCCTTCTCTTCCATAAACTTATCAACTAACCTCTTAAACGCCACCAAACTTGGCGCATCTACAACTGCAGCAGGCAGGGCATTCCATTCCCTTACCACCCTCTGGGTAAAGAACCTACCTCTGACATCCGTCCTATAACTATCACCCCTTAATTTAAAGCTGTGTCCCCTCGTGCTAGCTTTCTCCATCCTAGGAAAAAGGCTATCACTGTCCACCCTATCTAAACCTCTAATCATCTTATATGTTTCGATAAGGTCTCCTCTTAGCCGCCTCCTTTCTAACGAAAACAACCTCAAATCCCTCAGCCTCTCCTCATAAGACCTGCCCTCCATACCAGGCAACATCCTGGTAAACCTCCTCTGTACCCTCTCCAATGCCTCCACATCTTTCTTATAATGCGGGGACCAGAACTGCACACAATACTCCAAGTGCGGCCGCACTAGAGTTTTGTACAGTTGCAACATGACGTTGCGGCTCCGAAATTCAATCCCCCTACCAATAAAAGCTAAGACTCCGTATGCCTTCTTAACAACCTTATCGACTTGATTGCCTACTTTCAGGGATCTATGCACAAATACACCAAGATCCCTCTGTTCATCAACACTATTAAGAATCCTACCATTAGCCCTATACTCTACACATTTATTATTCCTGCCAAAGTGCATTACCTCACACTTTTCCACATTAAACTCCATTTGCCACCTCTCGGCCCAGCTCTGCAACTTGTCCAAGTCTCTCTGCAAACTATAACACCCCTCTTCACTATCTACCACTCCACCGACTTTAGTGTCATCCGCAAATTTACTAATCCATCCTTCAATACCCTCATCCAGATCATTTATAAAAATTACAAACAGCAGGGGCCCCAAAACAGACCCCTGAGGTACACCACTTGTAACCGAACTCCACGATGAATATCTCCCATCAACCACCACCCTCTGTCTTCTATCTGCTAGCCAATTCCTAATCCAATTAGCTAAATCACCCTCTATCCCATACATCTGCATTTTCTGCAGAAGCCTTCCATGGGACACCTTATCGAACGCCTTACTAAAGTCCATATATACCACATCAACCGCCTTACCCCCATCCACCTCTTTGGTCACTTTTTCAAAAAACTCAATAAGGTTAGTAAGGCACGACCTACCCTTCACAAAACCATGCTGACTATCCCCAATCAATTCATTTCTCTCTAAATAACTATAAATCCTATCCCTAATAATTCTCTCCAATACTTTGCCCACAACAGAAGTAAGACTCACTGGCCTATAATTCCCTGGAAAGTCTCTCTTCCCCTTCTTGAACAATGGGACCACATTCGCTATCCTCCAGTCTTCCGGAACTATACCCGTAACCAACGACGACCTGAAGATCAGAGCCAGAGGCTCTGCAATCGCCTCTCTTGCCTCCCAGAGAATCCTAGGGTAAATCCCGTCCGGCCCAGGGGACTTATCTAACTTCAAACCCTCAAGAATATCTAGCACATCCTCCCTATCTACTTCAATACTTTCCAGTTTGCAACCCTGTACCTCAGTGTTCTCCACAACTACATTTACATCTCCCTGCGTGAATACCGAAGAGAAATATTTATTCAGTGCCTCTCCAATCTCTTCAGCTCCACGCACAACTTCCCACTGCTGTCTATGACTGGCCCTAATCTTGCCCTAACCTAGCATCTTCTATTCTTAACATATCTAAAGAAAGCTTTAGGATTCTCCTTAATCCTATCAGCCAAAGTCTTCTCGTGTCCCCTCTTAGCTCTCCTCAACTCACTCTTTAGCTCCCTCCTGGCTAATCTATAGCTATCCATTGCACTAACTGAGCCTTCAAGCCTCATCCTGACATAAGCTTTTCCTTTTAACCAGCGAATTAACTTTTTTCGTACACCAAGGTTCCCTTACTCGACCATTTCCTCCTTGCCTGACAGGGACATACTTATCAAGGACTCGCAGCAGCTGCTCCTTGAATAAGCTCCACATTTCAGATGTTCCCAGTCCCTGTAGTTTCCTAGTCCAATCTATGCACCCTAATTCTCTCCTGATGGCCTCATAATTACCCTTCCCCCAGCTATAACTACTGCCCCCAGCTTCATGCCTATCCCTATCCATCACTAAGGTGAACGTAACCGAATTGTGGTCACTATCACCAAAATGTTCACCAACTTCCAAGCCTAACACCTGGTCTGGCTCATTGCCCAGCACCAAATCCAATGTAGCCTCACCTCTAGTTGGCCTATCTACATACTGAGTCAAAAAACCTTCCTGCACACTTTGTACAAAAACTGACCCCTCTAACGAGCTAGAGCTATAGCTATTCCAATCAATATTAGTAAAGTTAAAGTCCCCCATAACAATTACCCTATTACTTTCACTCGACTTTGCAATCCTTTCCTCTACCTCTCTAGAACTTTTAGGAGGTCTATAAAAGACTCCCAACAGGGTGACCTCTCCTCTGCTGTTTCTAATCTCAGTGGCAACTTAACATTGCCAATCCACCTAAATTACATATTTATGATACTAAGGGCAATTTAGCATTGCCAATCCACCTATCGTACACATCTTGGGACACCAAGGGGTAATTTAGCCTGGCCTACACATGTCTAGTACATATATTGGCACATTAAGTGGCAATTGTGCATTGCCAATCCAATACACTTATACATTTGGGACACTAAGGAGCACATTAGCATGACCAAACCATCTCTCCTACATTTCTTGCAACACAAATGGGAATTTAGCGTGGCCAATCCACTTCTTGCACACATCTTGGGACACTAAGGGTAATTTACGCACATCTTCTTCACATCATGGCCAATCTACCTAACCTATACATCTTGGGACAGTCAGGGATAATTTAGCCTCGCCAATACACCTAACTTGCACATTTTGGGACGCAAAGGTGCAATTTAGCATCACCTACATAAAGTAAACTTCTTGGGACAGAGGGGCAGTTTAGCATGGCCAATCCACTTCTCATACATATCTTGGAACATTATGGGGCAATTTAGTACGACCACCCCACCATTCCTACACATCTTGGAACACTAAAGGACAATTTAATATGGCCAATCCACCAGTCATACACATCTTAGGATACTAAGGGGATTTTAGCCTGGCCAAAACACCTAACCTACACATCGTTGGACACTAAGGGGCAATTCAGCATGGCCAATTAATGGAACCTATACATCTTTAGGGGGATATATACATCTAAGAGGCATTTAGCATAGCCAATCCTCCTAACCTACCCCCCTCCCCTGTCAATTA
>JAGIQG010000421.1:0-31165 GCA_024679065.1 Sphyrna mokarran | reverse complement strand
TGGCTGGAAGGCGCTGTCTAAGGATCTTTGTTGAATTACTGCATTGCATCTTTAGATAGCGCACACAGCTACTACTGTGCTTCAGTGATGGAGATGTGGATGTTTCTGAATGTGGTGTCAATCAAGCAGTCTGTTATTATCTGGATGTTTCTTGAGTGTTGTTGGAGCTGCACCCATCCAGGCAAATGGGTGGTATTCCATCATATTCCTGAGTTGTGTCTCGTAGATAACGATAGTGTTTGTGGATTCAGGAGTGAGTTGCTTACCGTAGTATTCCTAGTCTCTATCCTACTACTGTAGCCAATGTGTTTATATGACATATCAGTTTGAGTTTCTCTTCAATAGTGATCACAAAAAATGTTGACATCTTGTCAAAAGTATTAGCTATTCCATACAAATTTTGATAGTGGGTTTGCAAATTGCACTGCCTGTTACACCTATGCTGACAGATACACCCCTGCTTTATAAGTATGTTTTCTCTCTGTCTGTCTTGCTCCCCGGTCACAGTGAACTGAGATATGAAAAATGATAGCGTTTCCCTACTTAGAATCCATCTAAAAGTGGGGAAGGGATCAAGTTAACTAAAAAGTAGTTATTATGGCAAGTAGACTTACATGAACACTGCAATAAAGTTCTTGTGAAAATCCCATAATCCTCACACTGTAGTATCTATTTGGCTACTTTGAGAGAATATTTAACATGACCAATGGATCTAACCAGCACATCTCTCGGACTGTACATGCAAACAAGAGAACTCAGAGAAAGCACAAGCGAAAAACGGGGAGAGCGTGCTGATTCCGCTCAGGCAGTGCCTAATCGAGAACAGAAAATGGGGCCCTGACACTGTGTCACGGTGTCACCCCATTAAATCAAGCCTTTCAAAATGGCGGCAATGAGGGCTCCACTACAAGTGATACGATTGCCAGGAAACAGACGGGTACGTAGGGTAACGCAGATACTGCATTTTGATAGGGCAAACCAAAGTAGAACATACAGGGGCTAAATGGTAGGACTCTGAAGAGTGCAGTTGAACAAAGGGATAGGTACAGAATTCTCTAAAAATGAACTCACAGGTTGGTAGCGTCATAAAGAATGCTTTTGGTACATTGGCCTTTATAAATCGGAGCATCGACTCTAAAAGTTGGAGTGTTATGGTACGGTTATAGAAGGCACTGGTGAGGCTGAATTTAGAGTATTGTGTACAGTTTTGGTCACCTAGTTACAGGAATGTTAATAAGATTGGAAGTGTGCAGAGAAGGTTCACAAGGATGTTACTGTGAGTTGAGAAGCTGAGTTACAGAGAGAATGAATAGGTTGGGACTTTATTCCCTGGAGCGTAGAAGAATGAGGGGAGATTTGATAGAAGTGTATAAGGTTTTGATGCGCATAGATAGAGTGAATGCAAACAGGCTTTTTCCACTGAGTGAAAGGAGAAAAGTTTAAAGGGAATATTGGGGGAGGGGGTGCTTCTTCACGCAGAGAGTGGTGGGACTGTGGAATGAGCTGTCGGATAAATAGTAAATGCGGGGTCACTTTTAACATTTCAGAAAAACGTGAACGGGTTCATGGATGAGAGGAGTGTGAAGGGTCCGGTTCAAGTGCACGTCAGTGGGACTTGGCAAAAAATGGTTCGGCACAGACAAGAAGGGCCACGACGCCTGTTTCTGAGCTGTAATTTTCAATGGTTCTATGGTTCACGCTGATTAAATAAGATGGGTGATTCATTTGGAAACATTGCTTCTTAACACAGCTTGCATTGCCAGTTGGAACACCTCGTCTGAAATGATGCTGGAAGCAAATCCAATAGGAATATTGTCAAAGAGTGGAACAAACAAAAAAAAACAAACCAAAAAACAAAACACAAAACCCAAAACACAAAAAAAAACAACACAAAAAAACCCACACACACACAAAACCACCCCACAACACCCCACAAAAAAAAACACAACAAAACAACCAACACCAAAAAAAAACAAACACCAAACAAAACAAAAAAAAAAAACAAACCCCAAAAAAACACACAACACAACAAAAAAAAAAACAACAAACACCAAAAAAAAACCCCCCACAACCCAACAAAAAAAAAAAAAAAAAACACACCACAACACAACCAACCCCACACACTATGAGTATGCAAAAATAGAAAAAAAAATGACAAGAGGAATGACGAGTCTATTGCCTCAGCTTAATTGGAGAGTACTCTCACTGAGTGGCAGAACAAATTCTCCCTAAATTGTCTCAAATTTGGTTTCCATGCATAGATCTATAAACATAGACAAGGATCATGGGTAGAAGTGGAAACATCGATGTGGCGGCGCGGGCTTATCGGGCTGAAGGGCCGATTTCCTGTGCTGTTTTGTTCTTTGAGGTCAACACAGGAATAAAGTGATGAATGGCCTTTTGTGAGGTTACATGGAGTAATTCTTAATGTTGCTTTGGCAATCAGATTATCTGTAAATTTGCCTTACCCATCACGCTGAACAGTACCGGTTCACTGATCGGTGAGTAAGACCAGGTCATATTGTTCTCGTAGAATTTTTGATATTTGCAGGTGTAGGTGTTGTGGCCTTTTGAAGAAGAAATCGCACTAAACCTGAAGATGGCCGTGTAGTTGGCATCATTCAAGGACAAGACTCTGACCTTGAAATCTTTGTACAATTCCACATTGCAGCGCGTGAGGGGGAAGTGGCAGATGAGTGAATAATCTTCTCCTGGTAGAAAGATTCCGGAATGTGGATCCAGAATCAAGGAAGGTTTGGGTAAGCCAGCTGGAGAATAAACAGTATATGAGACATAAATTATTTGATACAATCATTCTTATTCCTTTTCAGAATGAAACAGCTGTCCAATCGTATTGCCCTCGTTAATGCTATTCTCACTATTTACCTCACTGTCCCTCGGCTCTGACATTAAGAGGGATTACATGATTATTTGTCTCAATTTATTTCATTTATAATTTTTGGCATGGCTGCCTAGCCAACGTTATTGCCCATCCTCAGATGATACTGTGTCTTTACGAAACATATTTTAGTTGTTTTTTTTTTCAGCAAGATGTCTTTGCAGTTCCTGGCAATTTCTCAGCATCGTGTTGTCTGCAGTAGGATTGTGGAACAATTGTTGATTTTAATTTGAACTGATGCATAATTATGTGGTTTCAATATCTCCTGGATTGCTGGATGGAGATTGATTGGAGGTGGTTGACATTTTCTGTCATGTAGCTAGGGACAGAGAGTTATAGAAAAACATTCCAAGTTTTAGCTTCGTTTCTTACTTCCTGCCAACGCTGGTGGGAGACGGTATTCTCTGTCTCAACCTGAGTCTCTGCCTCTGTGTCTAACTCTAACTCTATTTCTATCTCTGTCTCTATCTATCTATCTATTTATCTATCTATCTATCTATCTATGTATCTATCTATCAATCCGTCTATCTATCCATCTGTCTATCTATTATCTGTTTGTCTATCTATGTCTGTCTATCTATCTGTCTGGCTATCTATCTGTCTTTTATCTATCCATCTATCTATCTGTCTGTCTGTCTATCTGCCTGTCTGTCTGTCTATCTGTCTGTCTATCTATCTATCTATCTGCCTATCTATCTCTATTTATCTCTCTCTCTTCTTCCCCACAGACGTTTTCTGAAATGTCCCAACCCGAGAAGCATTGTAGAATTGTTCAACATTCACAGGCTCAATTTACAAAAGTGCTGAAGGCTGAAGTCCAGCATCATGTGAATATACTTGATTTAGTTCTTACTAATTCTGCAGCAGGGTGTATGTCTATGGGGCATTAATTTCAATTCAACAACAGGCATAGCTGGCTGTTAAATAGAACATAGAACATTACAGCACAGAACAGGCCCTTCGGCCTTCGATGTTGCGCCGACCAATATAAAAAGCAATGCCCCTCCAAACTAAACCATTCCCTTCTCTTCCATATACTTATCAACTAACCTCTTAAACGCCACCAAACTTGGCGCATCTACAACTGCTCTAACTGTTACTCCATCTGTAACTGGCTCTATGGGCCGAATAACCTCCTCTTGCACCTATTCTGTTTTGAAATTCGTTGCTTGTCTACTGTCTGACTACAATATGCCTCCAAACTCTCAATAATTCTCCGAAATGTCTTCCCAAGCTGGTCAACGAAGCTTTGCTAAGACACCACACCTCCAGCTCCCGTTGTCCTCGTTCAAGGAGATAGCACAATACCAATTTCACAAGGGAAATTCGAAATAGTCGAGAAACAACATTCATACCAACTAAGATCACATCCGTCAAATGAATAACTGATACCAATTAAGTCGTGGATGTCATCGGATAATTGAACATTGGGAGAAAATATCCATCATTCCTTGGAAAGGATGAGGAAATCACCAGCTATCCGTTGATTGATTCTTGATCAATAGCACTTGCAGATATTGTAAAATTAACAGTTATATCAATGAATATGTTTGATAGAAGCAAACATTATTGGCAGGATGAGACCATTTGATTCCTTGAGCTACACCACCATTCGCTGTGACCATCAATATCAGTATGCTAATTCACCCTGCTCACGTATCCTTGATCCCTTTAGATCCTGGAATTCTATCTAATTCCTTTTTAAGAACAAAGAACAAAGAACAAAACAGCACGGGAAATATGTCCTTCGGCCCAACGACCCCGCGCCGCCACCCCGATGTTCCCACCTCTACCTGTGATCCCTGTCTATGTTTATAGATCTATAGATTAAAAACCAAATTTGAGACAACTTAGGGAGAATTTGTTTTGCCAATTAGCCTAAAAGCACATCTTTGGGATGTGGGAGGAAACCGGAGCATCCGGAGAAAACCCACGCAAGCACGGGGAGAATGTGCAAACTCCCACAGACACAAGCCCAAATCCATGTATCTGCACAGCACAGCGATAGTCACTGAGCTGTCGTGTTGCCCATCAAATGTTCCAGTCCCAGCGTACACTAACGACATGAAGCACTAGGATACTCTCGAAAAAAAAATCCAAGAACAACCCTCCCACGACACATTGCGTGTATGTCCCTTGTTAGACAACAAGGTGGACCAAAGCACCTGTAGGACAAAAACAAGTATACCAATATCATCATCTATTTACACACTTCCCAGGGACTCCCAAAGCTCATGATCCCTATTTTAAAATCAGTTTTCTATACCCCTCCATTCCCGTTCTGTTCATGTGCCCATCTAAGTATTTCTTAAATAACTCCAGAGTGTCTACCTCCACCTCTTTATTTGGCAGCGCATTCCATACCCCACCACAGTCTGTGTGAAAAAACTCCCTCTAGCATCCAAATTATATCTTACCCCCCTTCACCCTTTGCCCGTGACCCATCGTGTCATTCGAGTCCATCCTAGGAAAAAGCTTAACCCTGTTAACGTTATCTATACTGCTCAAAATCTTGTACACTTCTATTAGATCTCCTGTAAGTCTACGTCTTTCTCAGGAAAACAGTCCCAATGTGCCTAATCTCTCCTCGTAACTCAGACCTTCCATACCAGGCAGCATCGTGGTAAAGCTCCTCTGCACTTTCTCCAGAGTCTCCACGTCCTTCCGGTAGTAAGGCGACCAGAACTGGAAGCAGTATTCCAGATGAGGTCTAACCAACGTTTTATACAACTGCAACATCAAAGGCCAGCTCTATACCCCTTCCTATAAAGGCTAGCATACCATATGCTTTCTTCACAACCTTCTCCCCTTGCTCTGCTATCTTCAGAGACTTGTACACCTGCATCCCCAGATCCTTGTGCATTTCGTTACTCTTAATAGGTCTACCCTTTATCATATACCAAACCCCCTACATTCCTTCTCCCGAAATGTATCACCTCGCATTTATCAAGATTGAATTCCATCTGCCATCTATCTGTCCAATCTACCAGCCTATCTATGCCCTGCTGCATCACCTGACAATGCTCCTCATTATCCGCAAGTCCAGCCATCTTTGTATTGTCTGCAAACTTGCTGATCACTCCACTTACTCCCTCTTCCAAGTCATATATATACATATATTACAAATTTTGAAATCAAACAACATTTTTACCTCAATTGATTTTTGTGGTAGTGAATTCCACCTATTCACTACTCTTTGGGCGCAGGGAATTCCTCTCCCCTCCGTCTTCATAGAACTCTATAGTGGAGAAAGAGGCCTTTTGGCCCATCGGGTCTGCACCGAACACAATCTCACCTAGGCCTTACCCCCATATCCCTATTATTACACCCACTAATCCCTCTAACATACATATCCCTGGACACTAAAGGGCAATTTCTTAGCATGGCCAATCAATCTAACCACTGTGGGTGGAAAGCGGAGTATCCGGAGGAAACCCACGCAGATACGAGGAGAAAGTGCAAACACCACAAGACATTGACCCGAGCCAGGAATCGAACCCAGGACCCTGGAGTGTAAAGCAACAGTGCTAACCACTTTTGTGCCGTGCCGACTTCAAAGGTTTATCACTTTATGACCGATATCGGGACTCTTCAACTTTCGTAAATATTCTTTCTGAATCGATCATGTCGAATCCTGTTAACTGTTATTTAGTATCAGTTAATGGTAACTGTCAACAAAATAATTTGAGGAGTAATCCACGCGTTATGATAGCCCAGGTTGTAGTTCAGCATTGTTACTCTCGTCTTTATTCTGTTTCTTTATTCAAACAGAATTTAAAGATTTATTCCACTCACCACTGTCAACGCCCACTGAATTCAGCACAATGAACCACAGGGAAACTGAAAAATTTAAACAGTTAAGACTTCAGTTAGAATATCGAGCTCACATATCATTGTAGAAGAATTCCTGTTCAGCTTTGAGACACAGTTGCAAAACGCCTGTTTAAATTGGAGGGCTGGGTGGGGAGCGATGGTGAGGAAACATTTTATTTTGTTGCAGCGAGTTCCTATGATCTAGAAGATGATTCGTGAAAGGGAGCCGAAAGCTGATTCAAAAGGATTGTTCAAGGAGGAATTGGTAAAGAATAAGCAAATGGATCTGGGAGTGATGTATTGCAGTTGATCCATTAGCTAAACCATTCAGAAGGTCAGCACTTCACAATTAATTTGATTTTGTTTCTTACTGTATTGGGATACAATCGTGCACACTATATGGACAAAGCATATTGTTCTTTTTTTACATATTGATTTGTCACAAAGAACAAAATAACAAAGAATAGTATAGCAGGGAACAGGTCCTTCGGCCCACAAGGCTGTATCCTCATGTTGCCCTCACTGGAACAACTAGCCTTATCTCTCTATAATACCTCCACCCACCTTGTCCAAACCAGATAAGTCTTAAAAGTCACAAACATGTCTACTTCAACCACCTCACTTGGTGGTGTATTCTAGGCACCCACCATCCTCTGTGTAAAAACCTTCCCCCACACACTTCTACGGAATCTCCCCACTTACCTTGAATTTGAGACCCTTTGAACTTATCATCATTGTCCTGGGGAAAGAAATGCTTCTAACTGATCACCTTATCTGTGACGCTCATAATTTTATAATTCTATCAAGTCAGCCCTCAGTCTCCGTCTTTCCAGAAGAACAATGCCAGTTTATTCAATCTCTTTTCATAAATAATATAGTCCCTCCCAAGCAAAACCCTGATAAACACTTTGCGCACTACCTCCAAAGCCTGATAAACACTTTATGCACTACCTCCAAAGCCTCCACATTCTTCTTGTAATGTGGCGACCAGAATTGTATACAGAATCCCAAACATCGCCTTACAAACATTTGTGTCAATGAAACACAATTTGCCAGCTTTAATACTTCATGCCCAGCGGATGAAGGTAAGGATGCCATTTGTATTGAGATAGAACGGAAAGTGTTGTTTCTTGCACGTATAAGGATACAGTATTCCTATCACAGCAAAGAAAAGGAGGAATTCATAACAAGGTGTCCAGTTATCCCCAGCCTGTAGAGAAACATAGCAACATAAGGAGGTAAAAAGTGAATTGAGGAGAGCTAAGAGGGGACACGAGAAGATGTTGGCTGATAGGATTAAGGAGAATCCTAAAGCTTTCTTTCGATATGTTAAGAATAGAAGGTTGGTTAGGGCAAGATTAGGGCCAGTCATGGACAGCAGTGGGAAGTTGTGCGTGGAGCCTGAAGAGATTGGTGAGGCACTGAATAAATATTTCTCTTCGGTATTCACGCAGAGTGCTGGAAATGTAGCTGTGGAGAGCACTGAGGGACAGGGTTGCAAATTGGGGAGTATTGTAGTAGATAGGGAGGATGTGTTAGAAATTCTCGAGGGTTTGAAGTTGGATAAGTCCCCTGGGCCGGACGGGATTTACCCTAGGATTCTCTGGGATTGCTGAGCCTCTGGCTCTGATCTTCAGGTCCTCGTTGGTTACGGGTGTGGTTCCGGAGGACTGGAGGATGGAGAATGTGGTCCCATTGTTTAAGAAGGGGAAGAGAGACCTTCCGGGGAATTATAGGCCAGTGAGTCTTACTTCTGTTGTGGGCAAGGTATTGGAGAGAATTATTAGGGATAGGATTTATAGTTATTTAGAGAGAAATGAATTGATTGGGGATATTCAGCATGGTTTTGTGAAGGGTAGGTCGTGCCTTACTAACCTTATTGAGTTTTTTGAAAAAGTGACCAAAGAGGTGGATGGGGGTAAGGCGGTTGATGTGGTATATATGGACTTTAGTAAGGCGTTTGATAAGTGGCCCATGGAAGACTTCTGCAGAAAATGCAGATGTATGGGATAGAGGGTGATTAGCTAATTGGGTTAGGAATTGGCTAGCAGATAGAAGACAGAGGGTGGTGGTTGATGGGAGATATTCATCGTGGAGTTCGGTGACGAGTGGTGTGCCACAGGGGTCTGTTTTGGGGCCCCTGCTGTTTGTAATTTTTATAAATGATCTGGATGAGGGTATTGAGGGATGGATCAGTAAAATTGCAGATGATACTAAAGTTGGTGGTGTGGTAGATAGTGAAGAGGGGTGTTTTAGTTTACAGAGTGACTTGGACAAGTTGCAGAGCTGGGACGAGAGGTGGCAAATGGAGGTTAATGTGGAAAAGTGTGAGGTAATGCACTTTGGCAGGAACAATAAATGTGTAGAGTATAGGGCTAATGGTAGGGCTCTTAATAGTGTTGAGGAACAGAAGGATCTGGGTGTATGTGTCAAGAGATCCCTGAAAGTAGGCAGTCAAGTGGATAAAGTTGTTAAGAAGGCATATGGAGTCTTAGCTTTTATTGGTAGGGGGATTGAATTTAGGAGCCGCAGCATCATGTTGCAACTGTACAAAACTCTAGTGCGGCCGCACTTGGAGTATTGTGTGCAGTTCTGGTCGACACATTATAAGAAAGATGTGGAGGCATTGGAGGGGGTACAGAGGAGGTTTACTAGGATGTTGCCTGGTATGGAGGGCAGGTCCTATGAAGAGAGGTTGAAGGATTTGAGGTTGTTTTCGTTAGAAAGGAGGCGGCTAAGGGGGGGATCTTATTGAAACATATAAGATAATTAGAGGTTTGGATAGGGTGGACAGTGATAGCCTTTTTCCTAGGATGGAAAAAGCTAGCACGAGGGGCCACAGCTTTAAATTAAGGGGTGATAGTTATAGGACGGATGTCAGAGGTAGGTTCTTTACCCAAAGGGTGGTTCGGGAGTGGAATGCCCTGCCTGCAGCAGTTGTAGATGCGCCAAGTTTGGTGGCGTTTAAGAGGTTAGTTGATAAGTATATGGAAGAGAAGGAATGGTTTAGTTTGGAGGGGCATTGCTTTTTATTTTGGTCGGCACAACATCGAAGGCCGAAGGGCCTGTTCTGTGCTGTATTGTTCTATAACATAGATGGCAGAATAGGTCATTTGGCGCGCCTGCTTCGTCGTTCAGTTTAATCATGGCTGATCATCAATTCAACATTCTGTTCCCTTCTCCCTCCATGTACTTCGATCCATTTAGCTCTAAGAGCAAAAGATAATTTATTCTTGATATCAGATAACTGTCAATTAAATATAAAACATGTTCATTCACAAATCTGATGGCAGCAGGGAAAAAAAAACTATTCTTGAGTCAGTTCGTATTTGATCACAGTCTTTTTTTTAAACTTTTTTTCTTGGCTGAAGACGACGGATGTGAATACTCCGGGGTACGTGGGGTCGTTTATTTTGCTGGCTGCTTTCCTGAGGCAGTGGGAATTTGAGACGGATTCAAGGGACAAGAGTCTGGTTTAAGTGATCGACTGGGCTACGTTCACAACCCTTTGCAGTGGTCAGTTAGAACAAGAGCCATACTAAGCAATGATGTCTCTAGAAATGGTGCTTTCTATCGTGCAGCTGTATAAAATGATGAGGGTTTGTAGCTGGCGTGCAGAATTTTCTTCGCCTCTTGAGAAACTAGAAGCATTGGCGAGCTCTCCTAACTATAGAGCTGACGTGGAGGGACCAGGAAAGATTGTTGGTGCTCTGGAGACCTAGATACCTGAAGCTGTCCACAATTTCCGCTTCAACCCCTCACTTAGTTTCCATCATCTACCTCTGACAATGTGAACATTTGAATGGCGCCGTGTGAGGTTTTCTTGGAGAGGATCCGTGCCTTTTCGTCTTAAAGAAACTTAGTTGTTCGGTGAATATGATTATACTTCGTTTGAAGAAGACTGTTTGAGAGTTTTACACCGTGCCACAATGGAGGTGGATAAGAAAATATGAGGGAGTGCTGCCCTGCAGGTGGCGCATTCATCCGTGCATAAGTACTTCTTCCAACGATACTTATTTAATATCAGATCAATCCTTCCTCAGTCACCTTTCCTAAAATTCAGTTGGGTGCTAAACACAACAGACAATATCGACACAAGGAACGTCCACGTGTTTGTGCAAATTTCATCTGGTTCTCTGCAAATCCAGAATTAAGCGAATCTATTAGTTTGTGTGCTAAACTTGAGGAAGGATGCATATCCTGGTGATTGTGGTTAAATTGGAACAGAGAAAGCTAATTTTTAGGCGGTGTCATGTCTTAATCTTGCATTTGGCACAAGTAATCTAACTGTTTTTCTTACATTCTAATTGTGTTCTTCGATTATCTTTGTTTGATAAAAACTTCCTCGTGAATCACTTGAATCGCATGTGGAGTGAAACATCCCTTATAGATCGTGCAAAAATCGTAAGTAAAAGAAAGGATTTCGGCTAACTTCTCAAAAAACCTTGGAGTTTAGAACAAAATATTTAGGGGTACAGATTCAGAGCTTCTTAAATGTGGTGTCACAATTGCATGCAATAGATAAGAAGGCATTCGGCGTGCTTGGTTTCTTTGGTCAGAACATTGAATCAAATTCAATTGGGATGCCTTGTTTAAACCAGAGGAATTGAACCAATGGTGACTGTGTAGAGGATAAAGCTAATCCTGAATTGGTTAGGAGAGAAAAATTCACACCAAATCTAAGTCATAGTCTCATCCATCCATTGACAATGTCTACATTTCCTTCTGCCTCGAGAAAGCAGCCAGCATAATAAAGGACCCCATGCTCTCCGGACATTCTCTCTTTCACCTGCTTTCATTGCAAAAAGATGTGGGAGTCTGAGATCGCATAGTTACCAATTGAAAAACAGTTTTTTTTTTCCTTGCTATGATCAGATGGTTGAATGGCCATACTCTCCCTGTACCATAACTATGATTGTAACACGCCATTTTGCGTTCACTCCTTTCCTTCCTAATGCCTGTATGCTTTGTCTGCATAGAGCACCAGAAACAGTACTTTTCACTGCATCCCAATACATCTGACAATAGTAAATGAAATAAAAGATCAAAATGTTCAGGGGGGATTTTTAATTCAGTATATGGATGACTGACTATAGACGGGGCAAAACGTGAACTCCTTTCGGGACAGAAAGAAGAACAAGTGACAGAAATAGTAGTGGGGGAATTACTTGGGACCACTTACCATAAATCCATTAGTTTTTCAGATAGTTATGAAGAATAATAGGCCTGGTCCAAATGTTACAATTCTAAATTGGTACAAGGCCAATATTCAGAGTATCAGGCAGGAACTTTCAACATTTAATTGGCGTGGGGTGTTTGGGGGGGGGGGGTGGCGTCTGTGGTAATCTTTCAAACGTGTATTAACTAGGGTTCAGGATAAGTACATTCCAGTTGGAGTGAAGGGCAAGGTTGGTAGAAGTAGAAAAGCTTGGATGACACGGCATAAAAAAGGTCCTGGTGAACAAGAAGAAAGAGGCACACGACATGCAGAAACTGTTGGGGTCCATAGATGGCTAGGAGTAGAGTTAAGAGAGGAATCAAGAGGACAAAAAGGGGGAACGAGATTTTTTGGCACTTAAGGCAAAGGAGAATCTGCAGAGTTTCTGCAAGCACCTAAAGGACAAAAGAGTAACTCGGGAGGGAATAGGACCTCTTCAGAATCAACAAGATCATGTATGTCAGGATCCAAAATATGACTTAGATCCAACATGAATATTTCTCATCAATGTTCACTGTTGAGGAAGGCATTGATGTCCGGGAACTTGAGCAATAAAGAACAATGTCTTGAGGATTGGTCATATGACAAAAAAAGGTACTGGAAGTCTGAAAGTGCGTGAAGGTTGATAAATCACGGGAAATGATAAAGTATATCCAGGACGTTGTGAGCGGTACGGAGGAAATTGTGGGTCGCCAAGCAGAGGTATTTGAATCATCGATATTCACAGGTGAGGAGCTGAAGATCAGGGGTTGGCAAATGTTGCGCCTTTGTTTAAGAAGCGCTGCAGGGAAAAGCCAGGAAACTGCAAGCCGGGGAGCCTTGCATCTTTTGTGGATACATTGTTTGAAGATATTTTGAAAGGCAAGTTCTACAGGCAGTTAGAGATGCAAGGACTGATTAAGGACTGATTAGAGACAGTCAACATGGCTTTGAGAGTGGAACATTATGTCTCACAAATTTGATTGAGTTTTTTTTTTGAAGGGGTAACGAAGAAAGTAGATGAGGGCAATGCAATTGATGTTGTTTACATTGACTGTAGTAAAGCCAGGTACCACATGGTAGATTGTTGCATCAGGTTAAATCTCACGAAATCTAGTGTGAAGTATCCAAATGACTACAAAATTTCTTTGATGACAGATGACAGAGCGTGGTTGTAGATGATTGTTTTGTCAAACTGAAGGCCTGTGACCAGTGGTGTGCCTGAGGGATCGGCATTGAGTCCCCTGTTATTTGTCATTTATAATAATGATTTGTATGAGAAGGTAGTAGGCGTGGCTAGTAAGATGACACCAAGATTGGTAGCATAGTATACAGTGAAGAAGATTATCTAGGAACGGAACTGAATCTTGGTCCATTGGGCCAATGGGTTGATGAATGGCAGATGGTTTTAATAAAGATAAATGCGAGGTGATGCATTTTGGTAGATCGAAGTAGAGCAGGATTAACTTAGTTAATAGTGGGGCAGTGGAGAAGGTTATAGAACAAAAAAATCTAGTGACACAGTTTCACAACTCCTTGAAAGTGATGTCACTCTGATAGGAAGGCATTCGGCATGCTTGATTTCATTAGTCAGAACATTGATCGTGAGTTGGGACGCCTTGTTGAAGTTGTGCACGACATTGGAAAGGTCACACATTGAATAATGTGTACAGTGTCATCCTATTTTAGAAAAAAAACCTAGAAAGAATGCAGTGAATATTTCCTAGGATGCTACCTGGTTTGAGTTATAAGGATAAATTGGATAGATTTTTTTTCCTTTGGGGCATAGAGGCTTAGGGGTAATCTTATAGAGGTCTGCAAAATAATGAGGGGCATTGATCCGGTGGATAGTGAGCATCATTTCCCAAACGTAGGGGAGTTCTAAAAAAATAGAGGGCATAGTTTTAGATGAGAAGGGAGAGACATAAAAGGATCCAAAGGGGCGTTTATTTTACACAAAGGGCAGTGAGAGCATGCAACAATGTTTCAGGGGTAGCAGAGGAGGCAGGTAAAGTGTTGCCTTTTCAAAAAATGTGTTTCGACAGGTAAATGGGTAAGATCAGTATAGAGAGATATGGGCCAAAGGCCGGAAAATAACATTGGCTTAAGGGTTAAAAATGGTGTGACATGAACAGGTTAGCTTGAAGGGCGTGTTGCCATTCTATAAACCTCTATGACTCTAAAACAAAAACATCAAAAGCTGGGTGCGGAATCATAGCATCATTGAACAAACTACAAACAATGCTCACAAAACTATCTGCTTAGTATGGCAAGGTGGCACAATGGTTAGCATTGCCGCCTCATAGCGCCAGGGAGTGGAAGACAATTCCTGGCCTGTGTCACTGACTGTGCGGATTCTCCACTATCTGCGTGTGTTTCCCCCAGTTTCCTCGCACACATCGAAAGGCATGCTAGTTAGGTGCATTGGCCATGCTAACCGAACAGGCCCAAAATGGAGTTAATTGATTTTCACAGTAACTTCAACGTGAGTAGAAGAGTATAGGGCTAATGGTAGGGCTCTTAATAGTGTTGAGGAACAGAAGGATCTTGGTGTATGTGTCAATAGATCCCTGAAAGTAGGCAGTCAAGTGGATAAAGTTGTTAAGAAGGCATATGGAGTCTTAGCTTTTATTGTAGGGGGATTGAATTTAGGAGCCGCAGCATCATGTTGCAACTGTACAAAACTCTAGTGCGGCCGCACTTGGAGTATTGTGTGCAGTTCTGGTCCCCACATTATAAGAAAGATGGAGGCATTGGAGAGGGTACAGAGGAGGTTTACCAGGATGTTGCCTGGTATGGAGGGCAGGTCCTATGAAGAGAGGTTGAAGGATTTGAGGTTGTTTTCGTTAGAAAGGAGGCGGCTAAGGGGGGGTCTTATTGAAGCATATAAGATAATTAGAGGTTTGGATAGGGTGGACAGTGATAGCCTTTTTCCTAGGATGGAAAAAGCTAGCACGAGGGGACACCACTTTAAATTAAGGGGTATGAGTTATAGGACGGATATCAGAGGTAGGTTCTTTACTCAAAGAGTGATTAGGGAGTGGAATGCCCTGCCTGCAGCTGTTGTAGATGCGACAAGTTTGGTGGCGTTTAAGAGGTTAATTGATAAGTATATGGAAGAGAAGGGACTGGTTTAGTTTGGAGGGGCATTGCTTTTTATTTTGGTCGGCACAACATCGAAGGCCGAAGGGCCTGTTCTGTGCTGTATTGTTCTATGTTCTATGTTCTATGATGCCTGCTTTTGCAACTGACAAATTAACTTAAAGAAAAACGTGTTAACGAATGGAATGTTCGATCAGAAACAAAGGCAGAGGTATAATTTATGAAAGCTTATAAAGATTGGGAGTCCTTTAAAGGGTTGATACAAACAAAGTCTAAACGGACATTTGAGGGAATGAAGAGTGTGACATTCACATAGACAGACAGTTAACATATGAAAGAGACGGAGAGCAATGACACAACTCCAAGAGAGAAACAAGTCCGAGATAAGATAGAAAAACGAAGGGAATGAGGGGGAGTGTGGGAGAAAGTGAATCGGAGTGTGTGTGGGGGGACAATCGTTGTTTTTGTGCACCCACAGATACACACAGACACACACACAGACACACACACACACGCACACACACACACACACACATATACACATCACACAGGACGGAAAGAGAGAGAGAGACAGCCAGAAAGACAAAGACAGAGACAGAGGCAGAGAGGAAGAAAGGGGATTCGAGAAACCAGAAGCGTGACAGAGAGAGGGGGAGTGGGGGATGGATTGTGAGAGGGTCGGGTTTTGAGAAGGGAGGAAGCGAGAGAGCGAGACAGAGTGGCATCTTCAGCAAGAGGTTACGTGGAATGAATAAATGCGAAGAAAATGTTTGGTGTTATTGAGGTAAAAATGGACCAATGGTTACAAGGGATTCATTCAAAGTGATTATGGGAAGGTGCTGGTGGGTAAACCGATTTTTTCAATGTGAATTTATCACACAATCAAGAGTAAATGTCTACATTATAAAAGTTGAGTAAGACGATTCGTGAGTTTTTTTTAAAATCACTGTATATTGAGGTACTGATAGAATTACCAGCATTCAATTAAATATTTTGAAATGAGTTAACGAAGATAATTTATATTTATGAGATGCAGTAATTAATTCAAATACATCATTGTGACTTTGAAACGTAAGTTCTGATATCTTATATGTGTTGTTATTGACTGTAAGGAACATTGAACACTTCAGTCAAAACATCGTGGCAGAGGAATCATGGTAAAAACCATTAGCGTGAAGCTATATTTGAAGAGAATATTTGAATCTGGGAAATATGCAAGATTTATCAGTTAAACGTTTCAGATGGAAGAACAGTTCGAACACCCCATCACATTTGATGAATAGGGCTAAGACGGAATGACTGGTGCTCAAATATAGTGCCACGAGACTGTCTGGTTAGAGAGTGATCTTTAAGGGAAACCGTGAGACCCTAACTTGAATTTGGACTCAATACCTTAAATTTCGGGGCAGCCTAGATGATGGGGGTCAGCCAAGGCAAAAATTGGCTTTAAATTTCACGGACTAATAAAATATTATTATGTTAAGTTAGATCATATTGAGGGCTGCGACTGGACGAAATATTTGGCAAATATTGCGGATATGTGCATTTTGAAGATTTAAAGTTACTGTAAGGCTGGAATGCTTCGTACCAACAATCTTTCACTGCTGATTTTTTGCGTGTATCTTCAGATTCATCAAAAGGTTTCGTCACTCTATATGGGTGTCTGCAACTTCATATCCTGGGTTAATAATTGAGCTTTTGGAATCTCATACTTTGCTTTTACGAATTTGAGTTCTGAATTTTCTAAAATTGATTATATCACCATCGAGATAATTCTCTACCGTTTTGTTTCTGAGTGCCACATAGATAATGTTACGTTTATCTACAAATAATGTTTTTATGTACATTGCACCGCATTTTCCATGTACTTTCCCGTTCATTCAACTTGTTTAAACAGCACAGTGGCACAATGCTGCCTAGCCACACCGGGTCCCCGAGTTCGATTCCTGGCTTGGGTCGCTATCTGTGTGGGGTTTGCATATTCTCCCTGTGTCTACGGATATTTTCTCTGGGTGATCGGATTTCCTTCCGCCGTTGGAAAGACGTGTTGTTTAGGTGCATTGTTCATGCTAAATACTGTCTCAGTGTACCCGCCAAGACGCTGTAGTGTGGCGACGACGAAATTTTCAAGGCATCTTCATTGCGGTGTTAATGCTAATGGAATGTAATGTTAGTGTAACGTGATACTCAAAAATAAGCTTTAACCGTTTGAGGTGTTACCTGTGGAGTAGAGAAGGCTGTGTGGCAATCTGAGTAAGGTGTTCAAGATTTGGACAAACAAAAACTGGAGCTTATTCAAGGAACAACTACGGCATGTCCGTAATAGGTATGTTCCTTTCAAGTAGGGAGAAAATGGCCAAGTGAGGGACCATAGTTCACAAAAGAGCTTGAATATCTTGTCGAGAAGAATAAAGGAAGCGTATGTAAGAATGAGAAATCAAGGTTCAATTGGATCACTTGAGAGTCGCAAGGTAGGAAGGAATGAACTAGAAAAGGGCTTAGGACAGTTAGGAGGGGACACGATAAGTTCTTGGCAAAAGTATAAAAAAAACCCTGAGGCTTTTTTATGGTATTGTGAGGAATAAAAGAATGACCAAGGTGCATTAGGCCGGCCAAGGATAGTCGAGGAAACTTACACATAGAGTCACAAGAGATAGGGAAGGCAATACATTCGTTTTAAGCAAGGAGTTGGGCCATGTTTTTGAGGATGGGAGTCTGATGCAAGTGATAGGCTGGAGGATGTTGATGTTCTAAGGGAAGAAGTATTAGTAATTAAAAAAAAACTGGGGGTCGATAAGTCCCTTGGGCCTGATGGGATATATCATAGGATTCTTTGGGAGGCAAGGGATGAGACTGTAGGCATTTTGGCTTTGATTTTTGGGCCCTCACTGTACGTAGGGATTGTGCCAGAGGACTGGGGTGTGGCAAATGTTGTTCCTCTGTTCAAGAAAGGAAATAGGAATGACCCTGGTAACATTCCCCATAGTAGGTTCATGAAGAAAGTAAGGTGGTGTGGGATAGAGGAAAATTCGGCCCATTGGATAAGTAACTGGCTATCTCATAGAAGACAGAGGATGGTGGTGGATGGAAAATTTTCAGACTGGAGACCAGTTATTAGCGGTATACCACAGGGATAATGCTGTGTCCTCTGTTATTTGTAATTTTTATCAATGACCTGGTGGAGGGGCTGAAAGTGGGTCAGTAAATTTACTAATGACACCAAGATTTTTGGAGTAGTGGATGAGGTGGAGGGTTATTGTAGGCTGCAAAGAGACATTGATAGGATGCAGAGCTGGGCCGAAAAGTGGCAGATGGAGTTTAACCTGATAAGTGTCAGGTGATTCAATTTGGTGGTCCAAATTTGAATGCAGATTACAGGACCAACGGTAACGTTCTGAGAAATGTGGAGCAACAGAGAGATCTTGGGTTCATATCCACAGATCTCTGAATGTTGCTGCACAAGTGGATAGAGTATCGAAGAAGGTTTATACTGTGTTAGTGTTCATTAACAGCGGGTTTGAGTATAAGAACCGTGGAGTTATGCTGCAACTATACTGGACATTGGTGAGACCACATTTGGAATATTGTGTGCAGATCTGGTCACCTCACAATAAGAGAAATGTGAAAGCATTGGAGGCAGTGCAGAGGAGATTTATCAGGATGCTGCCTGGTTTGGAGGGTAGGTCTTATCAGGAAAGGTTGAGGAAGCTGAGGCTTTTCTGTTTGGAGCAGAGGAGGATAAGACGCGACTTAATCGAGATTTATAAGATGATGAGGGGGATAGATAGAGTGGATGTTCAGAGACTATTTCCTCGGATGGATGTAGTTGTTACGTGGAGGCATAACTATAAGGTTCATGGTGGGAGATATAGAAGGGATGTCCGCGGTAAATTCTTTACTCAGAGAGTTGTTGGGGTGTGGAATGGACTGCCTGCTCTGATAGTATCATCGGACAGTTTAGGAACTTTCAGGCGGTTATTAGATAGACACATGGAGCACACGAGAATGATAGGGAGTGGGATACTTGATCATGGTTTCAGATAAAGCTCAGCACAACATTGAGAGCCGAATGCCCTGTACGGCACTGTAATACTCTATGATCTATGCATTATGAGGGGCATGTACAGAGTGGGTAGGGAGCAGTTATTTATGTTAGTTGAAGGATCAGTTACGAGAGGATCAGTTTAAATATGAGGTGTGGGAGATTTAGCAAAATTCCAGCGGGAAAAAAAATGACTTTTCTTAGCTTGAGAGCGGTGGCTTTCTGGAAAGCATTGCTTGGGAGAGTGGTGGAGGTGGGTTGTCTAACACCCTTTACAAAATGCCTGGATGACTGTTTGGCACACGACAACATTCCGATCTATGGGCCAAGACCCGCAATTGGGGTTAGGTGAGCATGTCAAGACATTCATGCATTGCTGAAGTTCGATGGGCCAAAGGACGTATTCTGTAGTGTGGTATTCTGTGAAGGTGTGGTTCTCAGTTCATCTTCAGGAATATGACAGAAAAAGGGCAAATAGAAAATGAGAGTTTGGAGGAGTGGATTTCGAACTTTGGGGGCTGGAGTGAACAATGCTGCGGTTCACAATGAATTCGGTGTGTAACATGGACCACAACATGGTAGGATGCAAGGAAGACAAGTAATTTGGAAGACAAACTTGTAACTTATAGGGATGGTAAGTACATGTAAAGAAAACTTGTTGCAATGATACAGGGCACTAGTGAGGACACAGCTAGAATACTGTTCTTTTATCCATATTCGATGCGGAATCGCCTTACATTTGAAGTTCTTTGGAAGATACGCGCTTGGCAAGAAAGGGATCTTTTTTTAAGAGGGATGCTGAGCACGTTTGGCAGCTGCAGATTGTAGTTGAGAAGAAAAGTCATGAGAGCGTATTTGAAACATGCAGAAACAATGCTTGACAAGTTAAACGAGGGGAAGATGCTTGTACTTGCGGGAGAATCCAGATCGAGGTGGCAGAGATGGAAAATAAAGGGATGTCCTATTTTATACATGGATCAGTTGAGATTTGCTTTCACAAATGTAAAAAAAAAACTTTGGAATTCTCATGCACAGAGCTTCATAAAGTCATACAGGCCTTCCTCACAGAAACTGTCCTTCGGCCCATCGATGTTGTGCCAATCAACAACAAACCAGGCAACAATGGTGATCATATTTTCCTGTACATTGTCCATAGTCTTATATCTCTTGGCATCACAAATGCACATTTAAATGTTTACATTTTAAACTGCATTTATTAGTGTCACAAATTGGCTTATATTAAGATACTATGACAATCGTTCAGTCACTAAAGTAATAGATGTCTATAGAACAAATAAAAATGTCATGTGAGTTTGGGTCATTGTTAAAATAAGTTTATTTATTGACAAACACCGGCTTACATTAACATTTCACTAAAACTACTGTTAAAATTACCTAATCGCCACACTTTGGCGCCTGTTCCAGTACACCGAGGGAGCATTCGACCTAAACAGCACACTTTTGAAGCGTGGGAGGAAACTGGAGCCCCTGGAGGAAATCCATGCAGACATATGGAATACGTTCAAACTTTACATAACATCGACCCAAGCTGGGAATCGAACCCAGGTCCCTGGCAACATTAAAGGCAGCAGTGCTAACCAATGGCCATATATACATTCAACTCAGAGCTAAATGGCTTCCTGACCTAAATGGAATCAAGAGCTATAAGAGTTAGAAAGGAAAATATATTGGAGGTCACTGCTCGCTGATTCAGAAACTTGTTGATTAGCTCCTTCTGTTCGTATATCTTGTTTCTGGTGTGAAGGACAAACAACAAAACTTACAAATTCTCAACAACCACAGAGATCATGATGTACTTTACTGTTGTTCTTTCACCAAGCACAAATCTGCAGAATATTACAATGCCGAAATTTCAACACAACTTCCACTCTTTCGCAACAATTGTCCAATATGCTTCATTATCTTGCGCCTGTTATTTGTTCTGAAATTCTGTTGTCAATCACAGAGTAACAATTCAAGTGAAAGAGCAAGGATATTTTTGGGATGCCATATTAATAGACAATTGGTTATTCGTATTGTTGAACGTACTACAAAAGAGAGTGTTGACCATGCAAAAGGCATATTGTTACAGACAGAAGAGAAAAGGTATACTGGTAAAGATACATTTGGAGGAAAATTTGAAAGGACAAGTTCCTTTTCAGAGAATTAGCTATGTGGAGATGGTGCGGAACATAAAATCAGCTGAAAACGGGTTTAAGAAATGGGCACTAAAAGAGATATTAATGAAGGCGTGGAGATGTATAACTTTAAGGTTCTGAATTCCATCATCTCCCCCAATGCTATTTTTTCCTCTTGTTCTATTCTTCGAAAACTTAATTCTAACTCGCATCTATGAGGATAACACGACGTTGTGAGCCCTCTACTTTCCTTCTCTATGTATGGTATTCTTTTTCTGTGAAGTATGCAAGAAGCAATGCATTTCACCGTATACTAACACATTTTATAGTAATAAATCAAATCACAACAATTTACGTTATGGAAATAATGGCCACATTTTAGTCTGCCTCACAGTGCCATCGACCTGGGTTTGATTCTCGGCTCTGTTTACTGCCTGTGCGATTCTATGCATTTTCCCATTGTCTGCGTGGATTTCCTCCGGTGCTACAGTTTCTCTCACCGTCTGAAAAATGTTCTATTTAAGTGTATTGTTTAAATTCAAATTGTATTTATTACTGCCACAAGTAGACTTGCATTAGCAGAGCAATGAAGTCACTGTGAAAATCCTCTCGTCGGCATACTCTGGCACCTCTTTGGGAACACTGTGGGATAATTTATCATGACAATGCACCTAACGGGCCACACTCATTTTTTTTTTGCAGTGTATTCTAACAGGCTCCATATTTTAGCGATTATGGGAATTTCACAGTAGCTTCATTGAAGTGTTAATGTAAGCCTACTTGTGAGAGAAATAAAAAATAACTCAATAAAGGGGTGAAGTAACATAGTACGACTTGGATAGTAGGATAAACATTGTAGCCAATGAGAAAACAGCACAGAAAATGGATTAAGACTGGTATAGATCAGACATGATTGTGTTGAAAGGCCATCAGGCTTAAGGAGTCTAAATTTCTTCAATTTATTGGATGTCTCTCTGTCCTTGTGGACGGGATTTGAACAGAGACTTGAACATGGAAATGAGAATAACGGGGTCCATAGAGTGTTACAGAGATCAGGAAGGAAGGTAAACTTCCATGCAGGGCTTCAGCTACGGGGAGGGGCCGGGGGTGGGGTGGGGGTGGAATGGTAGCATCTGACGGCGGTTAGAGAGATGAAGAGGGTATTTCAATATAACTGATCGATTTCCAATCAAACGTAGAATTGCGGA
The DNA here is from genome assembly GCA_024679065.1 of Sphyrna mokarran. Classification (NCBI taxonomy): domain Eukaryota; kingdom Metazoa; phylum Chordata; class Chondrichthyes; order Carcharhiniformes; family Carcharhinidae; genus Sphyrna; species Sphyrna mokarran. The sequence goes on along the minus strand of JAGIQG010000421.1, from coordinate 8,766 downwards.
TTCAGACTTGCTACCGAACTTTAAGAAATATTGGCTAACAGAGGAGAATAGGGTTAGGGCTGAAAAAATAACATTGGAAATAGGGTTCGGATGAAATGTTAAAACTTCGAAAAATTTTGAGCGAGCAGAGTTAATTAAAAAAAAACGCTGAACTTCCGTGTTTTGGATTTCCAAAGAAAAAGTGAATAAAAGCGTTTCTATCACATAGATAGATACCCAAATGTCTTAATGAATGCAGACTTACCGATTAGCAGCAGGTTCGAGGCGGCTGCCATCTGGAGAATGGGTTTCGGGCAATAAGCAAACATTGTGAAGCAATGTTCTTCTGGATGTTACGCTGACTGAGAACTGCAGCTAAATATTCAACTATCAAGACATTGTGAAATCGGCAACTAATGTCCTGGGCGTGACGTGAGGAGTGACGGGACAATTTTGTAACTTATTCTGTAAACAGCCACTTGGCCTTGCTCAGCAACAGAAGTTGTGCGGTGGCTCTGAAAATAGTCCTGTGATAGAGAAGTTTCAAATGTTTCTTGTTATAAAGCGGCCACCAACCTCTACAACTGGAGCATTCCGCCCTTCCCATCAACCGATACCCAACTCGGTCTTTCTTCCTTAAATTCAGTCAACATGCTTTTTTTTTACGGCCTGGCAAAATTGTATTTAAGTTTCCTGCAATGCATGATTGAACCGACGGCTAGATTTTCAGAATTCATAAACCGCCGAGAAAATCCCCCACGTTGACGATTGGTGTTTTAAAAGGCCCAGTTACCTCCAAGTTTTGATAAACAACAGATTCTATCTGCCTGGGCATATTGCCTCTCAAGTATACAAGTGTTGATGAATCATGTTTCATCCATATAAAACCTGCTTGAGGCCGCATTTGGAGGACTGCGTACAATTCTAGTCGCCACGCTACTAGAGAAATGTGGAGAGAGCGGAAAGAAGTTTCCGCAGGATGTTGCCTGGTCTCAAGAGCATTGGATATGAGGTAGAGATTGAATGAACTCGGATTGTTTTCATTGAAAAGAGGCGGTTGATCGAAGACCTGATCAACATATGCCAAATTCTAAGAGGCATAGACAGCTTGGATACTCCGAGGCGCTTTTCCACAGTGGAAGTGTCGATTACAGCGGGGCAGAGGTTCAAACTGAGAGGGCTACGTTTATGGGAGATGTGCGGGGGAGGTTTTGCACGCAGAGAGTATTAAGTGCTTGGAACGTGCTGCCAGAGTAGGTAGTGGAAGCAGGCGCATTTGCAAAATTGAAGAGGCACTGGACGGGTACGTGGATAGGGAGGGAATTGAAGGTTACAGACCAGTAATGGCAGAAGGGTCATCTTTAACTTTAGTTAAGCATTATGACTGGCACCAGCTTGGAGGCCTTGGTGTCTGTTCCTTTGTTGTACTATTCTTTGATTGTTTATTCTTGAAGAATGAACTTTTAATTTGATTTGATTTGATTTGTTATTGTCACATTGATTTAGATCCAGTAAAAAAATATTGTTTCTTGCGCATTTAACATAACATTCATAGAGTAAATAGTGGAGAAGAAGAGGACAAAATGTCGTGATAGAATCACAGCTAAAATGTAGAGAAAGATTAGCTTAATATAAGATAAGCGCATCAAAAATTCATGACTCCAGATTTTTATATCTTTTTCCTGATCGAAGAAGCTGGAAAAGACAAGGTCAGGGAGAAGTACAATACCGAAAAAAACATTTTACAGCACTCCTTAATGCACGTATTGCGCATATTCGTAACTGCTGAGAGAGGAAAATGGGGAGATGTTCAAATGGGGCCCGCGGAATGTCGTTTTAAATTTTGGTCTCGTTGCCCAGTTTTCTACACAAGTATTTTGGTTGTTTCATGAGGGGTGATAAGGCTAGCAGGGTTTGTAAGTTTAATTTGAAGCCCCTCCTTAATTACCCTGAAAATATGTATCGTCATTTCAGAGATGGGAGATGACAGTAAGAAGTCTCGTAACACCAGTTTCAGACTAAGAGTGCCGGGTTGTGGATCGCGAGTCACGTATCGACCAAAAACAGATGGATTATTTCATTGTGACAGACTGTTTTTGTTTTCTTTTTACGAAACAATAGCAAGACATCGTGGTCAACATTACTCACAGAAGTCTATACTTCCAGTTGCATCAATTTACTTTGTATATCACGAGCTTCTGAGTTGCATGTTCATCACACGCATCCAACATGACATGACAATCCAACAATTTGTGTAGGTTAACCAGATTAGTGTGGTTAAAAAAAAAAACACAGGATTACAGGGGTATGGCCTGGTTGAAATATATATTTTTTAATACAGTGTAGACTCTGTGAACCAAAGGGCCTTTTGCATTACAGGAATTCCATGACATGCTTCTCTAAGGCATCAGAATTGCCTGAAGCTGTTTCGGTGGAATGTGGAGTTATTTTTTAAACGAAACAACAAGATATATGTTGTTCTCAAGATTACCCTCATTCTTCACTTTAATAAGAGCTGATTAACTCTTCGAGGGACAAATCAGCATACATTACGCAATTGTTTATAGGAATCAATTAGGTCCATTGTTTTGAGAATAACACCAAATGTACTCACAGTTAAATTTCGATTTCAATATTTTAAGTTTGATACACGTAGGGCAGACTATTGGTAGATTTTAAGTTTAAAACCAAAACAATTATCGGGTGCATATAACACGTCTTCTGTTCTCCTCCGCTTAACTCTGATTGGTGACATTACCATTCCATTTGCCCGAACAAGAAATCTTCCTAACTACTATTGCCTGATTATCCAGGATGCCTCACATCCTTCAAAAACTACCTGTATGAGTACTGGGCATGTCATAACTTTCAAGGCTGTGGGCCAAAAAACTGGCAAGTGGGATTAGATGGACAGATCAGAGCATGTCATGCGTCGGTGCAGACCCGATGGGCTAAAGGGCCTCTTGTACACAGTTGCAATTCATGATTCAATTGTGATACCTGTTCACTCTTTTCCACTCTCCATGATCTGAAGATGTTTGTATATTCCTGGAACTCGCATCTTAGAAGACATTTGTTTGAAGTGGTTTAGGTTAAATGCATCCAGGATTCCAGGTTTAAATTATGTGGCAGGACTACATATCCTGTAGTGGGGAGAAATCGGGGATATAATGATAGGTATTTTAAAGATTTGGCGGTGAGGAGAGTGAACATATTTCGCTAATCGGGGGAGGTGGATTCCAAAACATTGTTAAAATAAATGAATGTAACGTGAAATTCATGAGAAATAGCATTGCCTAGAGACAGTCGCCATCACAGGAGTGATGAAGATGAATAGTATAGCCGCATGTAATTCTAGATAATCATTTTTGTGTGCTCTCATTTTATGTCATTCTATGCAATACTGACAGCTTTGCAAATTCTTCCCTTTCAATGATGTTTTTAGTGTCGTTTATTTATTGAATAATGTAAACTACTAGTGGCATTTGGTGTTTATTAATATATTACACAAATTCACAAATAAAACATCTAAAGAGAATGCATTCTACACGCAGCGAGATTTTACGCACACTGGGGACAAGGAACAGAAAATTCAGAGTCACGAAGTGGAACAATTCTTTCTCTCGCTTCAGATTTTATTCAAATTCGGATTGTTCGCCAAATAATAAGATTGGTGCAGACTTTGCATGGGAAAAAATACGTTTTGAGCAATATGTGTCAGGAAATGACACATTATCAATAAATCGACGTATATTTCTGGTTTACAACTTTCTAGTTTGAATAATCGCCGGAGTTGACAGTTTCCAGAAATGGTGAGCTCAGAGAGCCGTGGCTGACACTGCAGGAAAATGTGGAATCCTTCCAGTCAGTGGCAGGGACTCTTAGGTGACTTCTCAGCCTGTAGGTATGATCGTTCTCCCGGGACAGGGCTTGTCGTCACGTCACTCCATGTCTCTTTACCATCCACACTCCAGAAGACTTGCACGGATCCCGGCTTAAAGTTACTCACCAAACAAGAGATAGTGGCCCAATCCGTTTCTATTTCTTCCAAGAATGGAGGGAGCTGTAGAACTGATGGACTTCCGTCCTCACTACCGGTGTGGGCAAGAATGAATGAGAGAAAATCATTATTATATAGAACACTCTGACTCGTGTGTGCGTATGTGTGTTTTTATGTGTGTGTGTGTGCGTATGTGTGTTTCTATATGTGTGTGTATGTGTGTGTGTGTGTATGTATGTGTTTGTGCTTCTACGTGTTTGACAGAGTATGAGATGGGTGAGAGTTACAGAGATCTTTGAATATATAGAAACATGTAATCGGTGCATTGAAATAAGTGTGTGCGAGATGGAGAGAAATAGAAAGAATTAATTAATGAAAAACATACCTTAATCTCCAGATGCATCTTTGCCTGTGACAGATAGAGCATTTCATAATATAATAAAACAGGTGAGTATGTGAAAGAGAGAGCATTTTTTTTTAGTATATGGTCTCTGCCTAAAAGAGAGAGGGTGAGAGGAGATACAGATACATTGTACAATCTGTGGCGTGGCCTGTGTGAGTGTGTGTGTGTGTGTGTGTGTGTGTGTGTGTGGGGTGTGTGTGTGTGTGTGTGTGTGTGTGTGTGTGTGTGTGTGTGTGTGTGTGTGTGTGTGTGTGTGTGTGAGAGAGAGAGAGAGAGAGAGAGACAGATAGAGAAATAAATTGAAAAAGAGTTTCTCGACAGAACACGCCGAGTAGAAATCAGATTTGTTGCCAAAGGTGCTCACAACAAGTTCCATTTTAAATACGTTAATTTATTTAACTTAAAAATTCCACTGTATTGTTATTACATTTCACAGCCAAAAACAATGCTTCATGTTAAGATTGATTGCATTTATAGTATATTTCATTAATCATGCAGTTATTTTGCAGCGTCCTGAACGTGTTGCCCAAATATTAATTGAGGGATTGTTGGAGCACGGAAAGAGGCCATTCAGCTTTGGAGTTTGTACTGGCTGTTTGAAATAACTCAATCACTGGCTGACTCCATATGCTCGCCTACAACTTTTTCTCCAATTGCCACTTTCGAAAGTTGCTGTTTGGATCTGCTTCCACTCGCCTTAAGACAGCGGCTTCCAGATCACAACAACTCATTTTGTAAAATTGAAATCTCTCGTGCCAAGTCCAGTTCTTTAATCGGCTGTCTTCAATCTGTCTATCTATGGGAACCTATCCACCAGACAATGTAATGGATTTGTCTTTGTTTACTTCATTCAAACTTAATATGATTTTGGAAGTCTTCACTTAATCTCTTATCATTTGATAAACAACATCATCCTGTTCAGCTGTTAATTTATTCTGACTGGGGAGTTTCATTTCGAAGGCTGACCAGTGCCACATTTTTGGCTGCATTATTTTTCTGATGCAAGTCACCCTCAATTGAAATTTGTTCTCTGCTGGAGAATGAAAGGGCCAATAAATAAGCAATACTTACATCAGTGGGTCTATGAGTGAAAGAGAGACAGACAGAGATACAGAGAGAGAGAGAGAGAGAGAGAGAGAGAGAGAGAGAGAGAGAGAGAGAGAATGAAGCTAAACAAGAGAGAGTGGCCCAATCCGTGTCTATTTCTTCCAAGGTTGGAGGGAGCAATGAAGCTATTGTGAACACCCTCGAGTCGCCACACTCCTGCACTTGTCAGGATGCATTGAGGAAAATTTAACACAGCCAATCTATCCCTATTCTGTATAGACAGTGACCCAAGCCGGGAATCAAACCCTGCTCCCTGGCATTGTGAGGCAGCAGTGTTTCTCTGATGATTCGACAGGGAAATTGGAAATGGCCGTCTTTTAAAGGGAGAAACTTAACATCGGCCTTTCACATTCAATGAGATCACCCTCCCTGAGTCCCTTATTATTAACATAGTGTACTTGCCATCGACCAGAAACAGAATTATGGCCACAAGAGCATTTCAGAAGCGGCGTATCTTGCAGCGGTTAACAGCAGAGAAACCTCCAAACAAGGGACAAGTCAGGAGATGGAATACCCCAAAACCATCAAGGGCTCGGCACCACCGAGGATGAAACAGCCTCAATTCCTTACAACTCCATCCACAAACGTCCACTCACACTCAACGGCAACCATCGTGTTCAGTTCCCCTCATAATAAATGAAAACATCCTATTCCTTTTCATAATCCCTTGCTGGAACCTGCAAACCTGTTTTAATGCATCCATCTGCACGTCAAGATCTGAAATATCCATGATCTGGATAAATTCTTTACTTATTTCTCTTCCTAACGACATGGACAATAATTTTCCACTTTGCAGTCTATTTACCAGGTTGTTTCCCAGTATCTGTATCACTTTAGATTCTCCAAAATTCCTTTTTGCAGCTTATGTCCTTACTAATCCTTGCATCAACAACATATTTAACAACAATATATTTTCTGTCTTCATTGAAGTTAATAAAATTAATCTGAACTTGATCAAAACAGGAAATGATTATTATATGCTGGTGTGAATTCAACTGTTAGCTTTCCAATCTTCAATCTTTTACAAAATGCTACCCTATCTCCTCTGGTCCCACATGCTGTTTTGTACTTTTTTTAATCAGTTATCTTTGCGATGGTGCATTATCAAATACCTTTGTAAATTTAAACATACTCACGAGCCTGTTTCTCTTCATCCACTGCACCTTTTCTGATCGATAAGGGAATTAAGCGTTATGTGGAGCAAGCGGGAAAGTGGAACTGATTCACTTCAGATCATCCATGATCTTATTGAATGGCGGGGCAGGGTCGAAGGATTAGATGGCCTACTCCTGCTCTTATTTTTTATGTTGTTATGAAATACGTAAGAAGAAATATTTTTTACTGTATTTCAGTACATGCGACAACAATAAATCGAATCAAATGAAATCTGATCATAAATTGTTGGAAGGTGTTCTGAGAAATATCTATCACCATATAGAGAGGTAGGGACTGATTAGGGAAATGCAGTAGGGTTAAGTGAGAAAAGAAAAAAACATGCCTCACAAATTTGATTGAGTTTACTTTTGAAAGTACAACAAAGAAAGTAGATGAGGGCAGTGCAGTTGATGTTGTCTACTTGGAGTTTAGCGAGACCTTTGACAAGGTATCGCACAGTAGATATTTGCGTGAGGTTAAATCTCACAGGATGCAGGGTGAGGTAGCCAAAGGGATACAAAATTGGTTTGAAGACAGAAGCCAGAGATTGGTTGTAGAGGGATTTTTGTTTTTCTCAAACTGGAAGCCTATGACCAACAGTGTGTCTCAGGGATCAAGTACTGGGTCAGCTGTTATTTGCCATTTATATTAACGACTTGGATGAGAATATTAAGATATCATTAGCAAGTTTTCAGATGACGCCAAGAATGGTGGCATAATGGACAGTAAAGGTTACCTCGGATTGCAAAAGAATCTTGAATAATTGGGCCAGTGGGCTGCCAAATGGGAAACGAAGTTTAATTTAGATAAATGTGTAGCGATGCATCTTGGAAGATTGAATTAAGGCAGGAATTATTGAGTTAATGGTAGGATATTGGGGTGAGTTATAGGTGTACAAGTTCATAGATTCTTGGAAATGTAGTTATAGTGGACAGAGTAGGTCAGAACATTTAATACAGGAGTTACGACGTCTTTCTGAACTTCTATAAGACATTGCTAAGGCCACATTTGGAATACTGTATACAGATCTGGTCAATCTATCCAGAAAAAAATACCACTAAACTTGAAAGATTGCAGAAAGCGTTCACTGTGCTCCCACAGGGACTTGATGGTTTGAGTTACAAGGAGAGGTTGGATCGACTGTGACTTTTTCCATAGAAATATAGAACCATAGAACTCTACAGGGCAGAAGGAGGCCCTTCGCTTCATCGAGTCTGCACCAAACACAATCCCACCCAGGTCCTACCCCCGTATGCCTACATATTATACCCACGAATCCCTCTAACCTCAGCTATCCTGGAGCATAGGAAATAGACGTGATCGTAGAACATAGAACAATACAGCACAAACAGGCCCTTCGGCCCACGAGTTGCGCCGATCACATCTACCAATCCCCAGACCTATCTATAACCCCCTATCCTATTCTTTTCCATATACTCATCCAGAAGTCTCTTAAAAGACCCCAGTGAGTTTGCCTCAACAACCTCCGACGGCAGTCGGTTCCATTCACTCACCACCCTCAGAGTGAAAAACCTACCCCTGACATCTCCTTTGTATTTGCTTCCCTGCACCTTAAATCTGTGTCCTCTCGTAGTAACCATTTCAGCTCGGGGAAATAGTCTCTGAGAGTCCACCCTATCTATTCCTCTCAACATTTTATAAACCTCTATCAAGTCGCCTCTCAACCTACGTCTCTCCAGTGAGAAGAGTCCCAGCTCCCTCAACCTATCTTCATAACGCCTGCCTCCCAATCCAGGCAGCATCCTTGTAAATCTCCTCTGCATTCTCTCAATAGCTCCACATCTTTCCTATAGTGAGGCGACCAGAACTGCGCACAGTACTCCAAGTGGGGCCTGACAGGGGTCTTATAGAGCTGCATCATTACCTCCTGACTCCTAAATTCTATTCCTCGATTAATGAAGACCAGTACACCGCATGCCTTCTTGACCACTTCCTCCACCTGCGATGCAGATTTAAGAATCCTATGGACCCGGACCCCGAGATCCTTCTGCTCTACAACACAGCTAATACTTCTACCCCTTATATTGTACTCCTTCATCCCATTATTCCTGCCAAAATGGACCACTACAGATTTGTCCGCGTTGGAGTAGAGAAGGAGGTA